>NW_019167826.1:5499892-5746313 GCF_002303985.1 Durio zibethinus
ACAAATGTAGCTCCTCTATACTTTTTAAGTTCTTTCTTTTGTTTTTATTTCTTTTTGAAAAAAAGCTATTGTGGCATCAAAGGTAGGCTTCTTCGTTGTGTGAGTGTTTTTTTTTTCATTTTTTAGCTATTTTTTGGTATAATTTTTTTCCTTTTTTAATTTAATTAAATGTGAGTTTTGGTTTTTTTAGTTATGTTGTGATGATTTTTGTGTTATAGATTTTAATTTTGTTTAAAGGAGTTTGGTTGATGAATGGCGTTTGGGTTTTGTGGTTAAAAGGTCTATATGCTATTGTGAATGTGTTATTTTAGGAAGATTTTATCTTTGCTTGTTTTGATGTTAGATGAAAATCAATTTTTAGTTGTTATTTTCTTTAACAATATTGCTTTGCATATTGTTTAAATGAAGTTATGATTTTGTTTTCGATTAATTTTCTCTTTGTTTTTGTATAAGGGTTTGTTGAAGTTTTTTGGATATTCAATTTTCAGGTTAGTATGAATTGTTTTATGTGTTATTTTGCTTTATTTATTATGTATTTGTGTTTATTAAGTTGTATGTGGTGTTTATTTTTTTGTTAAGTTGTATGAATAGTTTCATCTATTGAGGATTGTAGTCATCACAACTAGTTTTTTTTTCTTTTGTTAATTTTTTTTAATAAAGAAGAGCTATATATATGCAATACTATGAATAGTTTTATAAATCCTATCTCCCTTTTAGGAGTTGTTTAAAGTTTGACCATGAAGCATAAAAGTTGAAGATGTATTTGAAAGATGCAATAGTCAAGTTCATATGAATGGATTTTAATTAAAATTAAAAGTGTAATTAGTGTAATTTTTTAGATAACTTATATTTAAACTATGACATTTATTAATCAATCTATTTATTTATGTGTGTGGAAGTAAAAGTTGTCAAAAAAGCTTGGTGTTTTTATCTCTGCTTTTAATTATGTAGTTAATTTGTTATTTGATTTGATAATACAAAATAACAAAGTCATGAAAAATATTTGATTGATTTATTGCAATGAAACAATCATGCAGTGTTTGGTATTTATAAAAGCAGTTTTCAAAATTATGATAATTTGTTCTAATATGGATAGTGACTAATTGGTTAAACCATTTCAACTTTTTTAGTTTTTTGAATGAATAAAGTTTTGTTACTGTATGGATATTGCAGAATTTTCCTCAAACATTTGAGTTTAAACACATATGAGGATGTATAAAAACTCTACTATAGAGGAGTCAAGCTTCCTTTTAGCTCTTTACTTGATAATAACATCAAGAACATTCTCTTAGAGATGCTTAAAGAAATTTTTAGGACTGATGAGGAATAACTACTAAAATTCCCCATGCCTCAAGTGATTCAAGGTATGCATCAAATATATATACTACTTATTTGAGAGTTAAATATCATATATAGACTTCAAATGCTAATCTGCATTATAACTTTATAAATTGAAGTAGATAGTAAGACTGCATGGTGGACTAATGAGGAATTCGCCAGAGAAATGCTTACTAAAGCATCTTCTTAAAGTAAGCTTGAGCATCATTCTGAATTTTTATTTTTCCTATTGTTTATCAAGCTGGTAGTTATAAGGAAAACAAATAGAAAAACGTTGAAATTTATCTCATAATTCAATTTTTCTTTATTTTCCTCCACTTGATCTCAATTGCAGGAATTTCATCGAACAAGCAAGTTAGATCTTAATGTATATGGTACTCAAAAAAATGCTATAAAAAAAAAAACATATAAAACACAACTTAGAGGGTTTCACCATAGAAGAGGTAATGTTTTGTGTACTGATTTTCATTTAAAAGTACATTATATAAATTAATGCTCTGGGATTTTTTTAACTTGAAAAGAATTTGGTTGAACAGGCACTAAAGAGCAGCATATTGTTCATATTAAATCATCATGATACACTTATGCCATACCTTAATAGGATAAAGTCGACTACTACAAATACTTATATGCCTAGAACTCTTTTACTTTTGAGGGATGATAGAACTTTGAAGTCATTGGCATGTATACAAGAGCAGAACATGGAGTTGTAGGTTTCATATGGCAACTAGCTAAAGCTTATGTGGCTGTAAATGATTGTGGTGTTCATCAACTCATAAGCCATTGGTAAATATATCTACTAAGGAAAGCTTAAATATCAATTGCAATTATACGTTGGTTTACTTCAAACTGAGAAAGGTTTGTGGCTTAATTAAGGACTTGGTTGCTTTTTTGTTACTTATGAAGCAGTTGAAAAGATTGGTCTTTTTCATATTATACCTGATGGAAAGACCTTTTACTTGAATCCTTATGCTTAGAACAATTGTAAGTCTACTATGATTTTTCTTCTATTTGTGTCCTATCTTATTTTCATTTGAGATTTTTTACTTCGAATTGTTGTTAGTGGTTATCGTAACGGTTTCGGGATCACTAAACGTAAAAAAATTTTTAAATCAAAAAAAATGAGAAGAGTCATGACCAATCTTTTTTAGGATATGATTGGTCACCCAAAAGTTTATCTTTTTAATAAAACTATAAAAGTGGGCTTAAAGTTTATTAAAAAGATAAATTTTAGTCTATGAAAATCAGGTTGGATCCTAGAGTTGGATATGTGTGATGAAGGATTAGCACCCCCACAACATCCATAAATTGGTACCAATTAATTATGCATTATTTTCGGTGTTGGATGAAATAGTTTTGTTTTGAAATTTAATAATAACTCTTTTTCATTAAAAAATATTTTTGCTAAAATTCTTTATCTAAAAATATTGAGGAAATGTTAAAGTTAAAGAATTATCTTAAAATTCTCTAACATCTAGGCAGAATTTAAAATAATTCTTTCGCTTAAGATTTAACACAATATTCCTTAAAATGAAATAACACTCTTTATAAAAGATAATTGTCGATAACTCTCCAACATCTAAGTAGAGTACCAAGAATTATTTCCTTTGAAATATTATTTTTGTTTTATTTTATAACTTCAAATTTTAAAGTAAATATTTTTATTTAAAAAAAATGTTTTGTGCGAAAAAGTAAATGATGGAACCATCAGGTAGTGAACAAAAATTAAAGGCATAAATACGCAAAGCAAGTGCAAATATTAGCAAATAGATGTGTGTATGCCAACAAATCTTATGCATGATGGTGAAATGCAATTTAAAAAATGGATTCTTAAATATAATGAGATCACTTTAACTCTCCAACATCTAAGCAGAGCTTAAGTGTAATTATTTATATTTAAGATCCCATCTTATTATTATTATTTTATTAAAGCTTATCAGTTATTAATCCCATTGTTTAAACAAATTAAGGACTCCCATGAAAAACTTAATGCAATAAAGTTTCCTAAATATCCCATCGTCTAGGTGGCATTCGAGAACAAATTATTTTGCTTAAGATTTTTACACGTATCCTTAAAGTTTTAGAATGGTTTTGAATATAGGCTTAACGTTTTAGGGGGTTTAAGAGTTTTAAATTTTTTGGGGTTTGGCGTTTGGCATTTTAGGGGTTTGATTTGAAAGTTTAAGGTTTTAGGGTTTTTGATTTTTAGGGTTTTGATTTTAAGGTTTGGGATTTAGGATTTTGATTTTAGGGTTTGGATTTAGGGTTTTAGTGTTTTTAGGGTTTTGATTTTAAAGTTTGAGGTTTATGGTTTAGTTTTAGGATTTCAATTTTATGGTTTTGAAATTTAGGGTTGAAAACGTGAACATCTCTAAATATCTTTAATATCTAGGTAGACTTTCGGAGCAAGTTCGATTTTTATGATTTTCAAAAACTATTTTAAATTATTATTAATAATATTATTAATTTCTTTAGTGATTTTTTAATAATAATTTTCTAACGTCTAGGAAAAATTATTATTTAAAACATGATTGTATTCCCTCCAACATCTAAGCATGAAAAATTTTCTTATTACTTTATTCTTATTATTATCTTTTAGATTTTTTTAGTATTTTTTGTTATTATTATTTTTTATTTATTATTTACCTTTTTAAAAAATCAAAAGTTTGAATTTATTTTTATTTTTATTTATTATCATTTTTATTATTACTATTATCAAAATAATAAAGTTTATTCTAACAAATTTAAACATTTTATCAAGCATAAATGTTAATAGTAAAATTTAAAATAATAAAAATAATATATATAAAAAAACTAAAAAAAAATTATACCTGAACCAAACCATTGGGCCGATCTGGTCAGTTCGGTGGTTCGATGGTTTAGACTGATATAAACCGATTCATTTGGACCGATAAAGCTTGTGAACTATGATAGTTGGGGAGGATCTAATTGGGTCATGCAGTGCGATCCTCTTTTGCTAAAAACATTTTATTATTTTTTTTATAAAAAGCAACTTTTTTTAGTTCATTATCATTTTTCCATAATTTTTACTTTGAAAGAACTTTTAGCTAGTCGAATTTGCATGTATCCGTTACTGATCTCTTGAGTCATAATACGTATTCAAAAAATGTCAAACTTTCCCTAAAAATTCCTTTCACTTCACTGGGCTCGAATCCACCCTTCTTTTGGGGGAAAACAACCTCGATCGACATCAATTAGGGTTTGAAATTTCGATCTCCTTTCATCCCTTTTTTTTTAAATCGAAACTAATGATGATTTTTATTTTTACAGATAGCTTGACGTCGGTTCCTCCTTACGATGAGGACTGTTTTATTTTTTTTATGAATTTTTTAGTTTTGGTTTGCTTTCTGATAGGTGCTGGAGGGTTTTTGGGTACAGTCGTCTGGGTTAGGCTAGGGTCAAGGGTGCTTGGTGGGGTGCGTGGAGGCTTGGGGATGCCTTGGGTGTTTAGTTAGCAGGGTGAAAAAGGCCTCATAAGGTGCATGAAAGCTTAGGGTTTAGGCATAAGAGAAGGCTCGGGTGCTTGAAACTAGGGCTTGTGCTAAGTGATCCTAGGATTCAGGTTTAGCTGGTGACTTTTGCTAGGTTATGGCTTTGTGTATGAAGTTAGAAATTAAATTTTCATAAAGAAACGAGCTTGAGTTTTGATGTTCCGAAATCTCGAAAAGAAGAGAGCTAGGTGTTTTAAAGAGTTAGGTGTCTAAGATATGGGTAAAGTGATGGCACAAGTATGGTAAGGGCAGTTAAGGATGTTTGTCTGGTGCTACAAATAATAGTTTAGGTAGGCTTAAGGGTATTGGTCTAGTGGCTACATCAAAGCTGGTCATGCCAACCTGAATGGCACCACTTGTACAAACTTCTCCCTTTTTTATGTTATTCTTCTTTCTTCTTTTTTGTTATTTTATTCTTTTGTTTCTTCTTTTTTATGTTTAATTAATAAATTAATATTAATATCTAACGAATAACAGAAAAAATGAAACAATAACAATGAGCTCGAGCTCAAAAAAGAAATTGGGCTTTGATCTGTGAATTTGATAAAACCCAAAAATTTAAACTGAGATCCGATCAAATTTGTTGTCTACAGTGGCAAATATGTTTTTACTTGAATCTCTAATTGGTGTTGGCTTTTCATACACAAATACGACATCAAATTTATACATAATTAGTGACATAAGAACTAGTAACTTATTTGAAGAGATGCTTGGTTCATGAATTATATTGCTTTAGATTCTAAGATAATGGATTTTGAAATCTTTAGATGTTTTCAGGATCTGGCTATTGTAAATTTGCAACTAAAGATGCATATGCTTTTTTTATTAATTGGCTTGAAAGGTTTCTACAATACAAGCATAGAGATTTCTACATTGTTGGAGAAATTTATGCAGCTGTTACTTCAATCCCAATTTTGGTTGTAATATTTACTTCATAATTAGAACTTAAAAGGCTGTAAGTTAAAACAAAAGGACTGTATTTTTGGTAAATTACTTTCAAGTCATTATGTTTCTTAATTGTCTCAAATTGTTTATGAAAGAAACAAATGGGTTTAGAATCCTGTTGTCAATTTCAAGGGATTTTTTATAAGAATGGGTTACTGATGAGAAAATTTTTTATTACATGGTTGCAACATTTATTAATGGCAAACGATTTTTTTTCCTTTTTTTTTTGTCATCAATAGATTGGAAATGCTGTTAGTGATGGCTACTATGATTTTGTTGGCACATTTGAGTGTTGGTGGATTCATGGTTTGATATTGGATTCAATGTATAGAAGTTTACGAGTTGTCAATGACTTGGGATCTTTTACACATTTTCCTTACAATGCATGAATGCTCTCAAAGTTGTTAAAGTCAAATAAGGAAACATTGATCCATATAGCATCTTATGAGGGGTCATTATGTAAGTTTTCATCAATCTTTTCTTTCCTATTAACAATAATAATCGAGTTTTTCTAGTGATCTCAATTATGAATCTTTGCATCATTCTAGTGATGTAACCTACATGGTTTTATATAAACTAGATATATTAGAAGCTTATCTTAACAAGTTGAACATGCATACAACAATTGAGCTATTTGTGATTACAACAAATAAGTAGCTAATTGTTTGTTATTATAACAAATCAATCGAAGTTGGCCTTTAGCACTAGTGTACCAACCTTTCACAATTTCATTAATTTTTTCATGTGAGTTGTATGAAGAATGCTTTATGATACCGATATTTGCTATTTATTCGTTTTCTCAATTCCATTATTTGTCAATCAAAGCATTATTTTTAGGCTCTGTTTGTTTTGCAAAAATTTATTTTAAAAAAATGTTTTTTGAAAAATATTTATGCTTTCTAAAAAAATAGAGATTGTTTATTGTTTAAATGAGTTAATGATAAATATTTTTTATTATTTGATTGTTTTCTAGAAAACATATTTCTTTTTTCATGGACTATTGATATAACTATTAAAATATTAAAAATTATTTATTATTAAAGTATATTGAAATTATTTATTATTAAAATTATTAATATTAAAGAATAATTATATTTTAATAATAATATTTAATATTAAATATTATATCAATATAAAAAACTTAAAATAAAACTATTTATTATTTTTATATTAATATTTTAAAATATTTAACCTAGTATTAATATTTTAAAATATTATTTTTATTAAAATTAAATTAGTAATATTTATTATTAAATATTTTATACTATTTAAATATTTATATTTTATATTAAAAGTATTTATTATTAAATGACAACAAAATTTTTTATTTATATTTATTATTAAAATAATAATAAAACTACCTTAATAAATAAAATATAAAATTATATATTAAAACTAAAAATAATAAGAAATTATTACAAATTTTCATATTAAGAAAATAATATTATTATATTATTTAACATTAATTAATAAAATAATGAAAATATTATTATATATTTTATTGTTTATTATTAAAATAATAATATAATGCTATTTATTATTGAAATATTAAAAATATTTATGTTTAATAATATATAAAATTAAAATATTTAAAATTAAAATATGAAAAGACTTTTAATGTTAATATTTTAATATTTTAATTAAAATTAAATAAAATATTTCTATTAATATAATAACATTTCAAGTCGAATCAAATAAGTTCGAGTTCAAAATTTTATATTCAAAAGTCTTATTTGAGTAGAATTATCAAAATATTTAAAATTAATTACTTTAAGTAAAATTAATTTAAAATATTATTATTAATATAATAATATTTTGGGTCTAGTCAAATTATATTTGAGCTCAAAAAAAAATCATGTATAAGATCTAATTTAAGTAAAATTATACTCAAACATATTGATAAATATTTATAGTCATAAATAACTCTTTTTCAGAAGTTATCTTTCTCTTTTTAAAAGAGTATGATACTTTTCAAAAAAATTACCTCATTTTCTATTAGCTAATAAGTTTTTTGTCAAACAAATACTTAAAAATGTAAAAATCATTTTTCAAAAATCATTTTTTGTGAAACAAAGAAATCTTTTGTTTATGCTCATCAAAGGTCATGAGTTAATAGGTAAAATATTAAAATTTTAATTTCAGTGAAAAATTCAATCTAAGCTCAAATAAAAAAAAATAAATTGTCAAATTTTTTAAGGGTTTTTAAGTATTTAATATATCAATTAAATATTATTTATATGTGAATGATAGAAATTTTCAACATAAACAAATACAAGGAATAATACCACCAAATATAAAAAATTATATTTTTTTAGATAAAACCAAAGTGGATCTATTTTATGTAATTTATTAATTTGAAGTTCTATTTTGTTTTTGTTCAAAATGACTATTGCCTAACAGGTCGATTTGGAAAGTTAAAATTTTTTTGTTTCATTTTAGTATATTCAAATTCAAAATTTGATTAAGATTTTATCTTATTATATTTAAATTTAAAAATATTTATTCAAACTTCGGTCCATAAACAAGTTTAGAGACGATATATTAAGTTTATGACCTAATATTTATTTATTTATTTATTTTTTTGCCGATAATTTATAGCCTAGTGTAATACGAGAAATTTGAGCCTTAACAATTAGCATGCATGCAAATCTTAAGAATTCCCCATTATTTTATACTGAAAAAGCATTCATTTGTGAATAATTGGAGGCTGTCAATTGAATGACGCTTGAGACGACGTCATTTCCTGCCTTATTAAATATGTGTTTGTTTATGGCTCTGAAGACTTTTTTTTGTTTATCAATCACATGGGGGATGGAAGGGAGATGCTAAATATCATATTGGCAAAGCAAAACCAACCTTGCAAAACATAATCCAGGCACTCTATCTAGTCCATGGATCCTAGATCTTGAGCATAAATCATTGTACCAAAAAATTTGGTTTTCATTTTATTTTATTTTTTTCTCTTCATCTTTGCCCTATTGTACCTGCCAGCGACCAACTCGTTTGTGAGCCTCAAGGGAATGAATGTTTGATTGCATCTTATTGTAAATAATTTAAGCTTCGTTTGTTATGTTTCCAAACTTTGTTTGATTTATAGGGAAGATGTTTCAAGCTTATGGGTGATGACAATTTGAGGAGCTTGGAATTTGGAACTTCTTAAAACCCCCTTTTTTTTTCTCTTCTAGAGAAGTGGGGAAACATACTATCAACAAGATATATAAACTTAGCATTAAAATGTCCATTCAGTAACAGGCTTCGATATTATGAGAATGAATTTTTAACACATTAGAGTCATTCTCCAAACAAGACCTAAATCAAACACTTGAAATATACATAAACTTATCATTAAATCAAATGCTCGAATTCTTTTTAGTCTTGATTTCATTTTGAATCAATATCTTTAGAACACTTCAAGATTCAAAGGTTAATGCTCCTTTTAATTTAAGGGACAGGAAGCCCAACAATATTTTGGGTTCAGACAAGAAAAGCTAATGAAGCGAGAGATGGTTTCCTTCTCTGAGAGTCCATTATGAACCAACGCTTCTTTTCTAAGGAATTCCGAGTCTAAAAATTCTAGGCATCAAATACGAAGGCCAATGGACATTAGAGAGTACTGCCTCGATGAGAGCCCAGAGATTTTTCATTATTTTATAAAATTTACCAATGAAATTACAAATTTGCAAATCATGGAACTCTATTTATAGATACGTTTTATAACAACTTGCTCTATTGCAAGATTAACGCACCAACCTGTCATTTTCAAATATCGATATTTGCTATTTATTCGTTTTTCCAATTCAATAATTTCTCAATCAAAGCATTGTTTTTTATTCATTTTGTTTTCTTACTTTTAGATCTATGCTGTTTATCGGTAAAATGATAAATTTTTAATTTTAAGGAAAAATTTAATATCGGTTCAAATACCAAAAAAAAAAAAATTTCTATTGTCAAATTATTTGAGAGTTTTTAAGTATTAAATATATCAATATAACATTAATTATATGTGAATGATAGAATTTTTTTAATATAAATAAATAAATACCACCAAATATAAAAAATGGTTTTTTTTTTAGAGAACACAAAAGTCGATCTGTTTTGTGTAATTCATTAATTTGAAGAACTATTTTGTTTTTGTTGAAAGTGACTATTGCCTAACTGGTCGAAAGTGATATCTGTTCCGAAAGTTCAAATTTCTTTGCTTCATTTAATTATATTCCCAAAGTCGATATTGTTGAGTCTTGTTTTTCAATCTTATGATCTACCATTCAATTTTTGCTTTAGGGTTGTTGAAATTGGAGTATCATTACTAAAAACAATTTTGAAAAAAAATTATTCTGAAAATCATAATTCCCAAATGTAAAGTCCTGGGAAAAAAAATAAAATTTAAACAATGAAACCAATTTTAATTTAAACAATGAAACCAATTTTCCCCCTCATTTTTTACGGCGCTAGTTTGTTAAAAAAAAAAATCTATTTCACCTTATAAAAATAAAGCAAAAAAAGGCAAAAAATGTTAAAATAACAAAAGCATGTATTGAAAAGTAGGATGCCAAATTGGCTTTGGATGGTTCAATTGGCAATTAACAAACTAATAAGCCTTTGAATGAAAAATAAATCTTTTTTTCTACTACAAAATACAATAATTTTGTGGAAAAGCCCTTAAGTAAAAGGACCCTCCTAAAAAACATTTTATGTTTTTTCTTTTATCATCTACACACACCACTAAACAACGTGATAACAGATTATCTGTACACATGCCTATGCTAAACTCTACTTTCTACATTGCATAAAATCCAAATTCCACCGTCCGATCACAATCCATAACCATCGTAATAATCCCAACGGCCTCCCTACCGCAATCGCATCCTATCAACCAATTTCAATCTTTTAATTTGTTATTATCTTCGCGCACGCGCACGGGTACACTCATGGACTTTCAGTCTCGTGTTACCCAGCGATCCGCTAAATAGCAGTTCACCGTCACCGTTCAATTTTCAACCCGCTCTTTTTTTTTTTTCCTTCCTTCTCTAAAACGGCTTCTGCAGGTACATGAACATATCCTGGAGCGGCGACAACTGATTATTACTATGGAAATAGGTAGCAAATCCGGCATCCATAGTGGCATCCATGTAATTATAAGAGAAGTCAAGGGCATTGTTTTTGGTACTTTCCCAGTCCTTCAATTTGGGCTCGCTTTGAACCTCGCTCGTGAACTCGGGCGACACCACGTGCTCCGAACAGCTAGAGTCTGTGTGTAGTCTGGGAACAGACTCTGAGGTGTCGAAGTACACGTAATCGTTAACCGTTCCCGTCAAGGCCGGAGTAAGACCACAAGAGCCCATGCCAAGTGCCTCAATATCTGGCTTCTTGTCCTCAATCTCCGTTACGCTAGCTTTTTTCGCAACGCTTCCTTGCGGTGGTTGTTTCTGGATGGCGCCTTTCTTATTGTAAATGCGGCACAGAACCCAATCGTCCAACTGCATAAGACAAAACCCACCGTTTGATTAATTCTATCTAATAATAATTATTGATTTCGAATGTTAAATCGTTGAATTTAATGTTGTTTTCATAGTTTGTCGAGATTTTCTTTCCTGGGAAAGTAATAATTATAACTAATCAATCTCTGTCACGGTCCCGACGTAAAATGAATCTAAGATTAAATCTGTTTTGACAGTCCTAAGGGAGTTATTGAATGTGCACGAGGTGTAAAACCATTTAATGGACAACTCTGTCAAGGACAAATTGTTCCTTCATATGGGTCCCAATATTTGGTGAATCTGAAACCAGGATGCATTTCGACCACACGATTGGAAAGATCTTTTCTGAATCGTAAGGTTGGTCGATGGAGGTAGATAGAACCATCCTTAGCTTAGTCACACGATTCACCAATCATCCCTCTTTTGTGGAAATAAATAAAAAAGAGGAGGGGCGGAAACCCCAGCTGGCAATTTTACAAGAATGACAGGGTCTAAACGGTCATATTGGCCTCCACGTCCCAGTCCAAACTCCTGTCATGCAAGTAAATATCCGATTTACCCTTAATATTCTAAGCCGGTGACGAGAAAAAGTTTTTGTACCCTTAAGCTGTTCTTCTTGCGAGCAGACCGGTCCACGTCAGCTAACCGGTACTCGTGCATAATCCAATTAGTTTTCTCGCCTTTAGGTGCTTTCCCAGAGTAAAATACCAAAGCCTTCTTAATCCCGGCCGGTTTCGGTTGCCCAATCGGCTTATCAGCTCCGGTTGCTTTCCAGTACCCAGACCCAGCTGCCCGGTTCGGCCTTGAACCGTTTGGATATTTCCTCTCCCTCGGAGAAAAGAAATACCACTCCTTCTCTCCGTGCAAGGCCAAATCTGTAAATTCAAAGTAAAACACAAATCAGATAAATACACATTAAAAAGGAAAGGTTTATTAGGATGGGAGATTATAGAAAGAAAGCTTACCAGGAAGTTCCCATGGATTGTATTTGTAAAGGTCGATTTCGGCGATGATAGGGACGCCGATCGGCTGTGACGCACACCTACGGCAGAGATAGTGCATCACCAGCTCCTCATCGGTTGGATGGAACCGAAAGCCAGGTGGTAACTGTAACACAGTTGCCGTCATTTTTTACCCTTTTAAACGTCAAGCGAATTTTCACCCTCACCCCTCTTTTCTTCTTTGCTCTTCTAAGTGGTGACGGCGCTTGAAACTTAAAACACAGGGGAGAACGAGGAATTTATAGAAGAGACGAAGCGGGACACGTGGCAGGAGAGACGGTGGTTCATCTAGAATACACGTGGGTGATAAGATTTTCGCTGTTTTTTTAATTAGAGAGAAGGAGGTGAATCGAGTGATAGGAGCGTGAAACGGTACACGTGAACGTCATGGAAGTGAAGTGCGTGCGTGTCGACATCCCACATGCGGGTGATTTTGTCACTGCTTACGCCATTAGTTTTGGACGGAGGTACCCCCAATCTCAGAACACAAACAGGAATCCCAAATGGTCGTCGTGAATCGTGATTCGTGTGGGGTAGGCGTGGTTTTTTCCCCACCTCCCTTATTGTACTATTATTTAATATTTTATTTTCTCGTTTGGTTTTATTAAAATTTGAGCCGATAGTTTTAACGGTAGTTGAGTATTACACGTCAGCTCCCTTGTTTGGTCATCACCATCAACTACAGATCTATTGTGACTCGGCAAGATTCTCTGCAACTGTGCGCCGTGTAAAGTTGACGTGATAAACGGAAATACTATTATTAAATTAAAAATGTAATTAATTAGTTATACTAGTATTACATTAGATTTTTAATGTGAAAAAACAAAAAAAAAACACATGAAATTTGATATTTTTATATATACAACATACTAATATATTTTTTTTAACATATATTCAAGTTCATATTTTGTGATAAACATGGAATTTATTTTTTTCTTAAACATACCTTAATTTATTTTTTATAAGATGATCATGAATATTTTCAAATTTTGTCTTAATTTAATTTTTTTAGATGATTTTAAGAATGTATCTCTTTATATTAATAAGATGTATTTAGAGTTTTACTTTTCACAATACTCTTCACAATGATCAAATACATAAAAATAAGGAAAGAAATTCTTTCCTTACCTACTCGACTAATAGATTATTAATATAAACATTTATATATTATAGATAGTTTATTGTTTTTAATAATATCATCTCCAATCGCCAATTTGTACTTAAAAATTTTAATTAAAAACTAAATGACAAATAACACTTTAACGATTTATATTTATGAAGAAAGAAATATATAAAGATCACCAGTTTTTGGTAAGTTTAATAAAAATCTTTGACTTTGATTTATGTGGTCAAACATACAATGTATATGTGCAAAAGTCTAAGTATTTATACAAATCTTAAAATCTTAAAATTTTATTATGTGTGCGTTTGATTCACTTTTATATTAAATTTATCTAATTATGTTATAAGAAGTTGGATGAATTATTTGTTATTTTTTATATATAAATGCAATATTTAATTATAATTATAATTTTATTTATAGAATTTGAGATTCGAGCTATCTCTTCTAAAGATGATTTTTTAAGTCTACATATTTAAATTATAGGGTGACATGTTAATAATATAGGAGTATATCACTAATAATTTTTTTACTATAATTTTATAATTATATAATCATACTAAAAAATTATATAAAGATTTATCCTTTATAAGTGTAGAGTTTATATTAAATTTTGATAAATTTTATATAATTATAAATTTTAATTAATTATTTATACTGTAATCATTATAGATAAAATGATCTATAATAACACTAACATGAATTATATTTTTATTTAAAATTATTAAAATTTAAATTATGATCATTAAAATTAAAAATTATTGCTTTTGACTAAATCATATTTTATCTTTTTGATACGTGAAACTTTGCATTTGTTGAATAAAACAAAGTAAAAGATCATATTTATGTTTATTATGAATAAAAATACTGAAACATGTACACTTTTTCAATTATTGTTGGATCCTTAGACTAAAATACCTAAGTGCTGGTTGACAAATTTTCCAATCGCCAAAAAAAGGGGGAAAAAAAAAAGTAAAGACAGGTGCGTAGACAATGGTATTGTAGACGGCGAATGATCTCCCCCGGAAAGAACGGGAACCTAAATTTCAAAACTTTACGAATCATTTCAAACATTGACGTGTCAACGGTCTACCCGGATAAGGATAAACGAAGTTGCTGGGCAAGAGCCGAAACCGCCCTATTTCCCACTTGTTTCACTTCTTTTTTGTCTTGTGCCACACTCTCAATTTCTCTAATAAATAAATACTTACATGTTACAACCGTGGAGTTGGATAGTTTTCCTGCGTGGCTCCATCATCTTTACCGCTTTACATTCGGTGGCCGTTACAAGAAAACGCGTGGGCTGTGTCACAGTCAAAGATGCTAAATACTGTGACGGACCAATGAACTGTTAGACACTGAATGGTTGTCAGCACCTCTCGTCTTGTCTTGGGACCCGGGTCGCCAACTTCCTGATCGGCCTCCACGTCATCCATGACATAAAGTTGCTTGACTTTGCAGTAGCCAAGGAAAAAAAAGCTGTTTTTTTCAAATGTCGGGAATGTCCATTCGTCGTGCAATGTGGCAGTTTGGCATTGGCTGGTAATTAAAATGGCAGTCAATTCGATAAAAAAGGACAAATGTGGATCACCTACAACACCAAGGGGCTTCCAATTAAAGCGTGATAAATGATAAATTTCATATTCGTCTGCACAATTAATTTTTCGTCGAGTGAAAATCGGAATGTAAGTAAATTTAAGATACGATGATATATTATAAATAAAATATAAAAATAATATAATTTAAAATTATAATTATAATTATATATAAATTTAATAAAATAAAATATTTTATATTTTGATATTGATATAAATTATAAAATGTAATTTTTATATAAAATATAATATAAATATTCAAATTATTAAATCTAAATATAAAAAGTTTTTAAAAAAGTTAAATTTTCTTAAATTTTTTTTAATACGTTATATTATAAAAATTTTAGCTTGGATCCCAAAAATTAAAAATAATCCAATATTTTATGACAGTTGTATACAAATAGATATATATTTTATAATTCATTTAATGTATATTAAATATTTGAGTCTTGTTGGAAAGTGTTAAATATTGGTTAAAATAATTAAATGGATTTTGCTAAATGAGCATTTAAAAACATTTTTTAAAACTATTTAAAATATTATTTATAATAATGTTATTTTATTAAATGCTGCAGTTAACATTTGAATTGTATAAATTTTAATACATTGAATTAATAAATTAAGATGCTCTTAAAAAATTAAAATTTAATTTCGCTTTATTTGTAATCCAACCAAGGAGCAATTGACGCTATCGTATGCAGAAGAAGAAGAACGGCTTGCTTTTATTTTATTCAAATTTTATTATCTTACCTTTAACTAGTGAGATTTATTTTTATATATTTATTTAGTTATGTGTTGATTAGTCGATTCATTTTTATTTGTATTTAATAATTTTTTTATATAAATATAATATTATTATTTATAAATTCATAAAAAAATCCTAAATCTTATTCCCGTAAAATCTAATGTCTTTCTTTCTTCATAGTTTTCTTCTAAATTGAGTGGAAATGTATTCTTTTTAATCCCTCTGTTAATATTAATGTTACTGCAAGAGTTCTTGGACTGCTTGTTTATTAAGATTAATTAATTTCTTTTAAATTAATTAAAAGTAAATATCAAATATATTAGTGAGAACCTCAACTGCCAAAACCCATTTTTGTTTTTATTTTTGGGTTCACATCTTGAATGATATTTAAATTATAATAAAATATTTAATATAATATTTAAATTTAAAAAATTTTTAATGTGATACTTTATTTATAAATTTATTAGTTAATGTAATATTTAAAAAATTATTTATTCATCATAATCATATTTAAAATAAATCACATTAAAAATAAATAATATATTAATTAAAATTCATAATTTAAATATCATATTAAAAATTTTTAAAATTTAAATATTATGTTAAATATTTTATTATAATTTATAATAATTTATACCATTAACCGTTTATTTTTTCGGAGTTGAACACGCATATTTTGTTAACTTTTCTATAAATTCTAAAACCATCTAACCGCAACTTTTGCTGAATCAAGACAAGTGGGTTGGCTTGACTTTTAATATTAATTATGAAAGCATTTGTCATATTGTCCAGATGAAATGAACACGTTTGGGTATTTTTATTTTCAATTATTTTGACTACAAATTTCACTAAATTTATCAGCCGCCAATTTGTCTGATATTGCTTTCTTTCCACACACAGTCAAATTTTCTAAAAAAATGGTTTCAACAATTAGTCCAAAGTCAGTCCCAATTCTATAGCTTGCGATTATGCTAAGGTTGTTCAATTAAACGTTTCATCTTTCACAATGGGTGATGAAATTTCCAATATTTTAACCCTTTTATTTTTTTTTCTTAATTTATTAATTATCATCCACATTACAATGTTTCAAGATGTGATGATTCAACTCCTCCAAATTTGAACTTCAACTTCCACGGAGCATATTATTTATATACTTAATTAATTATATTTTAATATTATATAAATTTTTTTAAAAAATATGTGGAGTTTATATTTTTAAGTAATAGATTTTTATATAATTTTTATTATAATTGATTAATTGTAATATTATGGTAAAAGAGAATTATAATTGATCTCAATTTCAACTATACCATTAGTTCCAAATGGTTGTGTGGTGGGGTTGCTAATTAATAACTAATAAGCTGCAGTTTCACAAGATAAATAGTGCCTAATTAACTTCTTTGCTTTTCTATTTTATTTAATATTTATATTTAAATATTTTAAAACATATGAAAATATAAAAATTTTATTATTTTAAAATATTTTAAAATTAAACCAGACTCTCATGAATAAGTCTAATCACTAGGATATATATATATATATATATATATATGTGTATACATATAAAGTTTGAATGTTTTAATAACACTTGTTAGCAAAATTCTTGATAAATTTATAATTGATTTGATCTCTTAAATCATTCTATTTTGATATGAATATAAAAAGCTTTGCAGTTAACAGTCCTACTTGGCAAATTGTTATACAGGAAATATGGGATTTCAATTTTCAAAGACTGGTGTGCAACAAGCACAAACCTTTGGCCAGTAAGAATCACAAAAAAACACACATAGTGACAATAGAGAGACAGTTTTGGCGGTGCAGATTGTCCCATGAAGGCGGCGCCCAAAAACAAACATATATAATATATGTCGGCATGTAGCACTAACTTTTTCACACCGAAGAAGGTTCAATGTATCCCAACTCCCACCCAAACCAAAGCCATCACAAATTGTTGCTATCATCATTTTTTTTTTTAGCTGTCGGCTTAAAAATTTTTTTTCCGTCTTTATCCTATCCATTGAAAAAAAAAAGTTTTTGCTATTAATTGTTTTTAATTTTTTTAATATTAGTCGATATAATTTTATTTAAAACAATTATTCAAACTATATTCTTTGAGCTAAATGCTAGGACATCTTTGAGATATTATTTATAATAATTTTTACATAAATACAGTAATTGAAAATTTGTTCTTAAAGTATTTTTTAGCAAAATTAAAAAAAAAATGATCCATTGAAAAGGCTCCGATTGATAAAGAAATGAGTATTCTGAGAATAAAATTTTTACTGCATTATACCTATGTAAAATGTACATTTTAGAAATTATCTAAGGAGAAAATTAGGTCTACATAAAACATGAAAATACTATTGAACATATTTAAAAATATTATCTAAAAAAGATTATAGTTTATAAATATATATTTTGTCGTTTTGTAGCAAAGTCTTTGCCCAACATGCACGATCTAGGTACAGCACAATTTATATGGGTTTAGCTTCATGGTGTTTAATTAAAGGTATATACAATTTGGTTCATATGGCGGCGCAGAAAAAAATAGTCTTTGTTCAAAACCATTGGATTTGATTTTATGTGGGTTTAGCATTGTTAAAAGTTTTTTTTTTTAATTAAGTAGTTGATTGTAACAACTTATGAGAATGATTGATTTGTGCTTGAATTTTTTTTCTTTTGCATGAAGTTCGTGTTTAGTTTGATGATCACATAGAATGTGAATTTCATAAGTTAATGGGTAAGTTTCACAAAAACTAAAGCACAACAAACCAAAAAAAGAAAAGAGTACCATTTCCATTTTAGATTAGGGAGTAGAGCAATATTGATTTTTACTCACAACCTTTCATCCTTGAAATAATTTTGTAGTGTCATCATGATCTTGATGACTTAAGAGTGAATTGATTTATGGATGATTCATCCACCATATTATAAGGTTTAGCTATAAAAAATATATATATAAGTTTAGTTGGGAATTAGAGTTTGTACTAAATATTGGTTTTTTTTTTTTTTACAGGTTACTAGATAATAGCTAACAAGGTTTTATTTCAATGGTAAGGAAGAGATTCTTAAAATTTAAAATATCATATTCAAATCTTATTATATATGAACTTCATTTAATTTTATGTTTGATTGGTACAATTATTTATTATTTTATTTATTGGTTTATTGGTTTTATTGAAGACTTATAGAAGATGTTTCGGATTTATGAATAAATCATGCAACTCACTGATTTGGCTTAACTTAGATTATGTCTTGATTAAGATTTTTCAAGTTCAAACCCAACTCAATTTATGAATAACTTCAAATGTAAACTTTATTTTTTATCATCAAATGAGATACTTTGATTATAATTGTAATTTTTATTTGTAAATTCAATTTTGTGAAAAAAGAAATGGTGGAGCGATAGTTTTGTAAAAGCAAATAGAGTTGCATTGAGTAACTTGATGTCTTGTGTTGATTTGGGTTAGAATGCAAGCCAACAAGCTTTAGGGGTGCAACTCAGATTGATTTTCTCAAGTTATACGTAATTTGTCTTTGAACTATGTAAATGTTCCAACTTCTATACCAATTATAAATCCTTTATAATTCTTTTATACATACATTTCTAATGAATTGCAACAGTACAATTGAACTTGAATTATAAGAATTTACAGTGCCAAATAAATGAATAGAAAATATCTAAACATTCTTAGCAATATTCTTGAATGGTGAAATTTTAATGCTAGATATGGGGCAAATCTTTTTAATTTGAAGTCGCTTGCCTATGCACTCAAAGTGATATGGGTGTTCACAATTAGGAAGAGCAACTACACTTTCATCTTCTTCATATTGACAAATTACACAGTGATCAATCCTAGTTTTGCATTCAATAGTTTGGAACTTACATGGAAACAAGCATGAAGGAATTTCATTATAAGATAACCCTCTTTTCTCTACTCTTATAATGTCTCCTAACTTAATCAATTCTTCGTTTGACAAATCATCTAGATCAATCTCATTTTCCTTATCCTCTATATCTTCATCATTATTGCTTTCTTGTCCCTCAAGCAACTTTAGGTCACCTCTGGCTTTGATGCCTTTGAAATATTCATGACCATTATTGTTTTTCCATATGATGTTTCACTATCATCATCACTTTCAATGGTTTTGAGCATTGAAAAATCCCTTTCTTGCTCTTGCCATGCCAATGCCATGGCAAAGTCTAAGTCAACTTGATTAAGTTAGGTGAAAGGCACCCTATTGGATGATTTTTACGTCTTTGTTTTCCATCCAAAGACACAAAATTGATATTTTCAAAATGAAAAAAATAAGGAGTTTAATGTTTTAGATGAGATAATTCTAAAGCTATTTTTAGACAAAAGGTAACTTTCATGCGAAGTAATGGAAATCCAAATATGTAATACATGACAATATTCTTGATTCCTCCTACTTTGATTCAATGTTTTGGAAACATCAATGTTGATACCACCATTGCCTTCAAATGTAGCCTTAAATTTAGCTTTCTTTAAAGAAATGGCAGATTTATTTTATACAAAGCAAATAATACATATAAATTATACACTAACTTCTTACCTTTATCTTTAGGCCAATTTCCTTTTACTTTTCATGTATAGTTATATGTATATGAAGGTATGGGATACAATCAAATACATATTTTCTTTTATGAACAGCTAGTTTTGGCTTAAATGGTAAGAGTTTGTTTTTCTCTTCACAATATTGAGTTCAAATTTATTAATAGGATGTGAGAAGATAATATCCATTGAATTTACTAGAATCGACATAAATAAACTATAAACATGTTTTTTGTTAAGGTGAGGAAGCGTTACAAATAAGTAAACATATTTTTTGTTGAGGTGAGGAAGTATTACAAACAAGTAAAACAGAATGTATTAAGAAATGGTAGAGAGGAAGATTGGAGCAGACCCTGAAGTATTGAGTGCAACGACAGATGATGGTAGGTGGTGAAGTAAGGCTGAGTAAAGAAAATAATGATATTGAAAAAAGGATTTAAAAAGAGAGAATTACAGAGAAAACTGAGTAAGTTTGGCAAAAGCCTCCAAAAAGTCCCCCCAATAAATTGTAAAAACTCATATTTATTGGTTTTCAAGAATAGGAGTTACATATTTTGAGTATTGAATAAGAATAATAGCGAATAATGAGATAATTAACTGTTACAAAAGGTATTAATGTATTAGTTAATAGGAGTCTAATTAGTTTTTAGTAATAAATATAGTAAACATAAAAGTTTATTATCTATTATAAAAGAAAAGAAAAAGCACTCATATTTCAGGAAAAGGTTAAGAAGAAACCTCTTAACTATCTTCATATCTTATCCACCAAGCAAAACTCTCTGAAACATCCCATTAGTGAAATTAACCCAAAAATCTTACCATATTTCTTAATTATTTTCAATTCTTCTTTTAGTGAAGTAACATTTGGTGAAGTGTCTTTTGTGAAATAACTCTTAATTAAACAACTTGTGTTTCAAGAGTTTTTAGTAAAAGCGTTACTTTTGTTTCTTGAAGAAGTTATTCCAAGAATAGCTATTTCATGAAGAAGTTGTTCCTTGAATAGTTGTTTTGTAAACAACTATTCTGAAAAGAGTTATTCCATGAATAGATGTTTCATAAAATAACCTTCACTAAAATCGTCTTATCACCTATTCTGTAAAATAAACTTCACTGAAATAATCCTAACACATGTTTTGACTTATTCCTAATTTTAACAATGTTAGAGAAATTTAAGAAAATAAAAGATTAGTAACCAAAATCAAGTATCTATATTTTGCCCCCTGTATAAGAATTCTTAGTATAAAAAGTTCTCATGCACTAGTATAATGAAAGAGTAAAAGCAAAAAAAAATATGAAAATAAAATATATTTTTCTTGTAATTTAATGATTTACGACATAAGTTTCATGAAAGAATATATATATATATATATTTGTGACTGTATATGTGTGGATTCATTGCCCCTTGCATAAAAATTATTTGATGAAAATAAAAGAAGGTTTCATGCATAGAATAAGCAAATTTAATGTTGTAAATCAAAGAGTTACCCGTTAGATAGGTAATGTATGAAAGTGTAGGCCATAACATTAGTGTTTCTCTAAAAAAAAAAAAAGAATAAGTAGTGAAAGTGTTTTCTAGAGAAAATAGAAGAATAAGTAGTGGAAGTGTTTCTTTAAGAAAACAAAAAAAGGAAAATAAGTAATAAAAGTGTTTCCCTAAAAAATAGGAGAATTATTAAAAGGAATAGGTAAGAGACTATTTCCTTAAAAAATAAGAAAATTATTAAAAAAAAAGGTAATGGGAGTGTTTCTCTAAAAAATAGAAAAACTATTAAAAGGAATAAGTAAGGGAGTATTTCCTTAAAAAATAAGAAAATTATTAAAAATAATAGATAATAAAAATGTTTCTCAAAAGTAAAATGAAAAAACAAATAATGAAGTTGTTCTATTTTATTCTTACACCATTTCCCTAGAAGAAAATCATGTGTAAAACAAATAAATCTTCATGATTTATGAAAATACGAAATCAATGTAGGTAATTATTATATGTTTAATGTAGGTAATTATTATATGTTTAAGTCAATAAATGCCTCAACATCAAAAATATATATTATACATGTTTTGATGTCTTAGTCAGAATGCTTTACATTGAAACAAAAAGAATAAGGCCAATTTTAACTCATTAACATTGGACTTGAACAGTGGGAATCTTTGACTTCTTTGCTTTTATTTATTATTATTATTATTATTATTATTAGTTATAATTGATTTAGATTCAAAACTAAGAATATGGAGCGTTATGTGAAATCTTATGGCACATGTTTCAGAAAAAAATAAAATAAGTAAAATAATTAAATAGATAATGAAATGAATCTTATTTTTTGAAAGGAATTTCTATCAAAAAGTGTTAAAATTTTTTAAGAATAAAATCTAATGAAATTTGAAGAATAAAATTAAAAATTTAAAGATTTTATTAAAGATCTTTTCAAAATAAGGAAAATAAATATTTGTTATTAAAAAAATTGATTCTCTTGACTTTATAAATTATATTGAAAAAATTTTCAATTCAAAGTTAAGTGAATGTCTAATTCTTTTGAAAAATTGTTGATCATGTGAATAAGTAAGTATTCATCTTTTTTTTTTTACTATTTGACTTTTTTTAGGCTATTGATTTTTTATTTGTTTAGAATAAATAAAAAAATTATTATGTGTGTTTAAGAAAAACTTATTTGAATTTTGTTGCCAATTTTTTATAGGTATTCTTCACTCTCAATGCCAAGAATCAATTATAGCTAGCCTTTCCGCACTGTTCGAGCTCTTGTGAGAAAGAGAAAAAATTGTATTCCAAAAGATTCTATTCCAAAAATGCATATTGAAAATAAAATATGTCTTTTTGTTTAAAAGAATTGTGTTCCTCTTTTTGTTCCTAAAGATTGGTAAGATGAAATCATTAGAAAGGGAAGAAAATATCATTTTTGGGAACTAGTGCGTGAGAAAAAATTTTCTTCTTATCAAAGTGCTTCTGTTGGCTATTCTTGGCAAAGTATTGGATCGAAGCATCGACTTATAGAGTTTATATTCTAGGCTCTTCTATTCTGAAGTTCAAGTTTGAACGTGGAGAATTTTCACTTCTTGTTACTAAATTTGGTTCAAATTTGTAACATGTTCAAAGTTGGAAAGATTGGAAAAACAAAGTAATTGAAAAGCCTACTTATGCAAGAGTTTTGTCTTCAGCTGAAGTGTTTAATGCTGTACGAGTTACCTCCAAACTTCATATTTGTAGGGAAGGTAGTATGGATGTATGGCATGCTATTCTTGCTAGATAGAGTACTTTTTCTTATACTATAATTAGTGTTTGGGGAGAGTTCACTTTTACTTTTGAAAATATATGTACTCTTCTTAAACTTTCTTATCTTGAGAGACATAATATTTGTACTATTGAATTGTTTGAAGAAGAGAAGAAAATTCATAACTTCATTTCTGATTTGCTCAAGTGTTAAGGGGAGAAATCAAAGGTAGCTTGATTCTCTAATTGGGTTTGACTCTTTTTTTTTTACAAATTTAGACTAAAAGAAGGTGAAAGTAACTCTCTTGAATTTTCAAATTCTGAGTATAAATTGAAAGCACTGTTCATTTATGGTTAGCTCCACATGTATATCCAAGATGTCCAAATGATTGAATTTGTCCAGCTTTTATTCCTATAACTATTAAAATTGCTAAAGGTATGTATTTGTCATTAGCTTATTTCTAATTTGGATCGCTTAATAAGCGATTTGATTTATATCTTTCCAAGATTGAAATATCAATTGATCGATATAAGATTTTGACATATATCGATATTTCTTTTATTCAAATGTGCTTGTGGGAAAGATTTAGTGTTTATGCTTCGATACCTAATCCGCATCATCCATCTGTTACTTTTTCATCTGGCTTTTTCTTCAAAAATAATTATAGAGGTTAGGCATGGCATAAACAAACTACAAAGATTAGTGTTCTTGAAGCGTTAGATATAGCCACAGAGTTTGTTTGGCACCCATACTTACAAATGAAAAATGGCTATGGTGATCCTATTTCTTACTTTGGTACTCCAAGCCAACCTCGTTCTCAGACATTAAGCTAGCAAGAAATTGAGTTCTATTTCTAGGTCGATTGTATTATGCTACCTCCTATGATAGAGAGTACTAGTGCTGGAATTGATAGAGATTTACATTTTGTTGAAGAATATTCAATGTGTAGAGTTACACGTCAATTTGGGTATGATCAAATGATTTCGCATGCTCTTTTTACACCTTTGGATGAAGATTTCTCCTCTTGTATTTTTGAGTTTTTTTTTTTATAAAGTTAATAAGAAACATAAAAAGATTAGACGTTATGTTATGATAGCATTTCATAGAATTAGCTATTGCAGTCCTAGATGGCTTGCTTATTGGGATAAATGTATTTTTTATTGGAAAACTTTTTGCATACTATTGTTTGATTTTAAGAAACATATCCCAATTCTCAATGTTGCTTGGAGTGATATATCTTTACACTTGATACATGTTTCATTCAAGGAAAAAGAAAGAACATGTGAGAATCAGATAGATGAAGAAATCGTTAATATTGCTGCTTTTCATGCTTTATGTCAATCAAAAGATAAATGTGTCTTTTCATAAAGTAAATTCTTCTTATTTTTCTTGTTCTTTCTTATTTCTTGTTTTTATATAAGTATGTGTATTTCATCTTCATGTTCTGCTTTTGTAAGGGAAACTTATTCAGAAGGAAAGACTTATTATTAGTAATGGTGATGAGTTTTGTAATAATGAATATGATGATAGGATTAATGGTCTATACTTTTCTAATGTTAATGATAATGTTGAAAAAGATAATGATGAAGCTGATGTTGAAAATGCTCAAGTAGATAATTCTAGAATCTCAATTGATATTGATATTCAAACTGTTCAGACTCAACTTGTTTAGACAGTTGTTGTTTATGATATTGCTTCTTATGTTTTTTTCTTTCTAATATCAAGATACAAGAATGTTGTTGTGCTTTTGATGCTCTTGAAATACATTTTGGGAATGTTCCAACTAGTGTGAATTTTCATATTTTTTTGTTCTGTCATAGTATATGAAAATATTTAGACTATATTTATCAAAAAGAAGGCAAATTTTGGCATACATGTATATTTCATAGTGAAAATTTTATCTCTTGCATTTGGGTTGTTTTGGGAAGAGCTTTATTGACTGCAAATACTCTATTATTTGATCTTTTTTTAGAAAGATTGTAATTAATGTTACAGTTTATAAATGATGCTTTGAAAGCTGGATTCAAACTTTAGTGTATTGACACATGTATGTCTAAAGCCAAAGTTTTTTTCTTTGTACAAGCCAAGAAAACTAAAGTATAAATAGAATTAGAAGAGATTACAAAAAAGATTACCTTATTTCAAAAAGAATTAAGGCTGCAAAAAGATCGTCAGACTGAGTTATGGAAGAAGTTGGAAGCTATTTCTCAATTTAGCAAGACTAATTCTTCTCCATAGAGCTACATAGTTAATTAGATCTTTTTCTGTTGTTTATTTACTTTAAAAAATTTTTTAAAACTTTTCCATCTTAGTGTTGGTTGAACATTTTTTTATACTAACATATTTTCTTTATTTCTCCATTGCTAGTAATTGTTCTTCATTTCTACTTATATACAACCAAGGAGAAGTTTTTTCTAATTTTACATTAAAAAAAGAGTATCTTTTAACTCAATGTTCAAAAGATTAATTCAATCTTTTTAGAAAGTATTAAAGTTACAGTCAGAAGCATCAAGAGAAATAATTTTCATCATAGTACTTAAGAGACTAAGGCCAAAAAATAAGTAATAAAGTTGTAGCTAATAATTATATTCTCAATTTATAAAAGAGAGATAATTCTCAACTTGGTATCAAAAAAGCTCATTTGCCCATTTGATAGCAAATATAAACAATAAAATTGTGATCAAAGAATGAGTGATATAACTACAGCCAAAGAACAATTTTCAATTTGGAGATAATTCTTAACTTGGTACTAAGGATATTCATTTGATGCAAGGATTAACAATAGAAAAGCGACAAAAAAAAATTAACGATAAAACTGCTGCCAATGAGTGATTTTCAATTTCATACTAGAGAGGTAAATTTTTAACCCAAAAAGAAAGAAATCAAACTCTACTATGTATTATGCAAATAATTTTTTCTCAATTTAGTATGAAGGAGATTAATTTAATTCCAAATAGAAAGTGTTAAATTATAGCCAATAAAAATGAATTCAACATAGTGGCCATATCAACTTTGTATCTTAATTTGATTTTGAAAATTAATCTTATGAACAACTGAAGAAAGCTTTCAACATAGTTTAGGATAAAAAGATAGGTTTTGTACCTGATTCTAGGGAAGTTTAATTCTAAACCTGAATTAAAGAGCATCATTCTTTTCTTGCCTCTCCATTCAATGAGATGTCTTTTCTACCCAAATAAGAGGAGTTTAGCTCAATACTTTCTTTTGAGGAATTCACTTCTTTACTTGGTAGGATTAGAACTATTCCAATACCTCTTTCTTGTTATTAGGATGGAAAATGTGCTAACAAATCTAAAAATGCTTAAGACTTGATAAATTTAAATTGAATAATTGATATATCAAATTCTTCAAGGAGAAGAAATATCATCGTAATTAGCATGAATTATTACTACATGCCCTTAAAAATTTTGATAAGTTGGAAATGGATTATTTTGAATCCATTGTTTCCAATAAGCCTTTCTTTTACTTGCACCTTTCAATAGAATATTCTACGAAGATTTTTACATTCAACAAATGGATGACCAACCGTGTGGTGATAGTCACAATACCTTAGGTTGGACTTTTCTTTTGTTGTTAGTGATTGTGAAACATAAAGTAGATTCACATTTTCATCTTTAATCCATTCTTAAAGTAGTGCTTTCACGTTATCCATTGAAACTAAAAAAGGTGGAGAATCAGTATCATCATCTTGTCTTTTTCTTTGATTATCTCTTTTATGACGCATATTAGGATGAGAAGGTCCTCTTCTTTCTTTTGCTCTTTCTTGATTTTTATTCATTGTAGAAGCATTCCTTCTAATGAAATATTGGTTCCTTGTTACCTAAGAACTGTATTATTGGTTTTTCTTACGACTTCAACCAAAATAGAGAAGGTTGGAAGAGATAAATTCTCCAAATGCATTCTATGCTCATAAAACATTCCTTGGATACATACTTTTACCAGTTCCTTCTCATTATGAGAATTTTGAATGTCCAACACTTTTTCCCTAAAGCGTTGGATGTATTCCATAAGATTTTCAAGTAACTTTTGGTGTTCTTTTCCCAAGTCAATCAAAGTAACCTTTTCTTGGGTTGAAAAAAATCTTTTCTCCAAACATTCAACACATCTGACTCCATCATTCAACAGAGTCAAGTGTAAAATTAACATACCAGGTATATACTTTTTTTGTAAAACTCTTAGAGAATTCTTTTAACTTCAAATCATCATCCAATCTAACTATTCCAAGATTTTCCATAAATTTCATTACATACTCATGAGTATCTCCAGTATTGCCATTGAATTGCCTAAACTTAAAACTATTATAGTCCTTGGGATATGGTTTAGTAGTCATTCTAGCAGGATATGGTAGTTTAAGATCAAATTCAAATAAGTTTAAGCTCTTGTTCTTTTCCTCAAGCAACTTCTAAAGTTTTTCTTTTGTTACAAAACCTTAAGTTATAGTTTGAAGAAAAATCATAGCAAAAATTCCAGCAACTAAAGTGTTGTTCATATCAAGATTTTCATTAACACTAGGATTTGGCATATTTGTAATATTTTTTTCATTGCCATTTGTCAAAGAATAGCTGCATTAGAAGTATTTCCATTCCCATTAGTAGCAATTAGGGCTTGAGAGGTTGTGGCATTGAAAGATGTGAATTGAAATATAGCATCTTTTAACTTTTGCATCATCTTGTGGGAATTTTGAATCATCTTCATTAGTTCTTAGATGTAAGCAGGCGTCTAAACATTTTAGTTTCTAGTAGAATCTTTCATTTTTTTCATCAAAGCGAGATAAAAAATTATTTTACTTAATGCAATCACTCCTCCCTAGTGGAGTTGCCAAAATATAAATAGGTTTTTTGTTGAGGTGAGAAAGCATTACAAACAAGTAAAACAAAATGTGTAGGGAGACGGTTGAAAAGAAGATTGGAGTAAATCCTGAAGTATTAAATGCAACGGCATGTGGTGGTAGGTAGTGAAGTAAAGTTGAGTAAAGAAAAGAATGAGATTGAAAAAAGATTTAGGAAAAGAAAATTGTAGAGAAAACTAAGTAAGTTTGGCAAAAATCTCCAAAAAATTCCCTAATGAACTGTGAAAACTTCTATTTATAGCTTTTTAAGAATATGAGTTACATATCTTGAGTATTGAATAGGTAATGGTGAATAATAAAAGAATTAACCATTACAAAAAGTATTAATGTATTGGTTAATGGGAGTCTAATTATCTTTTAATGATAGGTATAGTAAATATGGAAATTCACTAGCTGTTCTGAAAGAAAAATGAGAAGCACTCATATTTCAAGAAAAGGTTAAAAAAAAACCTCTTAACTATCTTTATATCTGATCCACCAAGCTAAACTCTCTAGAACATCCCAATAATGAAATTAACCCAAGGACCTTGTTATATTCATAGGTTATTTTCACTTCTTCTTTTAATAAAGTAACATTCGATGAAGTGTCTTTTGTGAAACAACTTTTAGTGAAGCAACTTGTGTTTCAGCATCTGTTTTGACTTATTCTCAATTTTAACAATTTTAAAAAAATTTAATAAACTAAAATATTAATAACCAAAATCAAGTATCTACATAAGCCTACTTGTATCAGTGTGAAAAAGATCCCTTAACGTTCAACCAAAAAAATTATATTTGTATTTTTATACTCAATACAGTTATTTCTCAACCATTTACCATGCAAAAAGGGTTAAATTAATGTTATGCTACTTTGTTTAATTATTCTGACAACTATTAGGAAATACTAAAAAGACAGAAAGAGAAAAAGAAGAATCCTAATAGCTATTGAAATGGGAAAATTGACAAAACAATAGCAAAAAGCTTAAAAAAAAAAGGTAAATTTTGAAGAAGTCCCTGTTTGGAAAAGGCAATATGCTAGAGAACTTGATTCTTGCTTGGAAAAAGTAACATCATTCAATATAAAAGGACTACATCTTAATACATGAAAGCTACTTATCAATGCAATAGCAGAAGGTGAAAAGGAAAAATATACTATATTCTATAGTCAGTCAAGCACTGCAGCTACTTTAAATGTCAAATAGGAACTATAAGTTTAGAGAAGTAGATGCCCTTCAAAAATTCCCACTATAGGGAAAGGCTAATAGAAACATATATCATGTTAAAACTTGCCTCCAACTATTTGGAATCAATAAGTAGTGAATTCAATGGCAAAAATTCTAATCATATCCAAGGGGAAAACAGAAGGCCAATTATCTAATAACAAGCTAGATAGAAAAGAATGTGACATTATCATGTTGCAAAATGATAATCTGTTGAGAAATATAGCAATGTAGAATCTACATATCAATGTATCACTGAGATTTTAACAAGATAAAGATTCTGGGTTTTTATACTGACCTCCTGCTTCCATTAACCCTTCCCTTATAATTTGCACCTTTCTGAGCAAATTTTGACGTATGTGTCAACCAAATGCCATGAACTGTGTTTACATCATGTCTATACTTAGTAAGGTTTGTTTTATAAAGAGCATCTCCACCAATCCCCATTTTTGTTCGATGATTTTTTTAGGTGAACTACTCTGAAGTCTCTCCATCGATTTGATAACCATTATTACCCTTGAATTAATCCTTATTTTGAAATGAGAAAACATTAAGATAAATAAGCTTGATCAAGAATTTGAAAAAGATTTATTTAGTACATGTTCTTAAGCTTTATATTTTGGTACTAAATAAATAATATGATTTTCAAAGTTTAAACAAACATTTCTTGGTTTCATATTTCTCAAACCAAATCTATCTTTAAAGATTATTTATTTAAGCTTAAACGAAAGTCCAATTGTTGTTTTTAAAGTGAACTTATTCATTTTGGACTTAATACAATTTTAATAATATTGGTTTTGAGAAATAGATTAACTTAAGAAAGTTATTTTATAAGAACAAAGTTTTCGAACATTGAACTTGTTTTATTTTTTTGTATTAATTCACAAAGTTTTAATATTTAAATTTTATATGGTTGGAAAGCTCTTTGAGTCTACTTTCTAATGGATAAAACAAAATCTAAATCTAAATTTTCTAAAAAAAGATTTGAATTTTTACTAGATACTCTGTAATTGTCAAAAAAATGCATAATAAGTAAATTAAAAAATGCATTATAATTTTTACTCAATGAATTAGGTAATTAATTTTATATGGATAGAAAGCCCTTTAAGTCTAGTTTCTAAATCTTCAAACGATTTGTAATTTGGATTTATATAACTTAAGATATGATCAAATTAGTAAGTAGAGTGCAAAACAAGAGATAACCACCCAACCATTGACAAGATCGATCCCCTCATGAAAGGGATTGATCGGGTCATGTTTTTTAAGCACGAAATGACATAAAACTTGAACCAATTGATCTTTTCAAAGAAGGGATCGATCAGGTCTGGGCAGAATCACACCAACGGCTATTTTTTCATGCTTTCAACAATTATTTTCTTCTCCCAAGCATCTCTAACGGCTACTCCTTCAATTTTTATATAAATTGGGCACTCCAACACACCAAGAAGATTGATGAATTAAGAGAGCAAGAACCAACAAGCCATATTTTCATTCTCTCAAAGAATCAAGAGTCTTTAGAGCTTCAAAGTTTATATCTTTGTATTTATTGTATCCAAATTATATTTGTTATTCATTCATCATTTTCTTGTACTTAAACTTAGCAAACACTTAGCCTTAGAAAGGTTGTTCTATTGTTTGCAAAATTACCTTTGATATACAAGGGTGGAAGAGAACAAGAAGTGAGGTATCCTTTTGATATTGTAAGAGTAGAAGTTGCTATCTAAACCTTAAGAAAAAGATAGGGATTTAGTACAAAATAGGTTTATATCTTATAAGAATTTTTCTTCAATTAGTGGATTGAAGCTTTGGTGTGAACAACCAAGAAAGAGGACATAGGTGCCTTACGAAGAAGGACCGAACCTTTATAAATTATTGTGTTTGATTTCTCTATTCCTATCTCCTTACAATTTATTATTGTTTATATTTGATTTTAGGTTCATTAATTGTTATTATTTGCATTATATTTTCATCAAAAGTGCTTATTGTTTTAATTTCCATTCAATTATATTGAAATCATTTGTTTGGGAAGAATTTGGAAAAATCCAATTTACCGCTTCTCATGGATCACCATCTCACCTATAAAGCTAACAATTGGTATTAGAGCTTTGATCTCTTTTTGTAGGTTTAACCACTTTAAGTAAAGATCCTACGGCTTAATTTTGGTTCCAAGATGGTGAAAAAGTCTTTAAAGCTCCTATGGTTGATAAATTTAAATTTTGTGAATGAAAAATAAGGATAAAGGTGTTCATTATGGCTCAAGATTTTGAAGCATAAAATGTGATGAAAAAAAGGTTTAATACTCCTTCCAAATATGCAAAATATATAAAACAAATAATAGATGATGCAAAGGTCAAGTGCATTCTCTATGGAGCTTTAAATGATTACAACTTTAACTTGTCTCAAAATGCTCAACCTTAAAAGAGATATGGAGAAAGTTGGATGAACTACATGAAAGATAAATTTTCAACCAACATCCATCATGTCTGATGGTCATTGAGGAACCAAAGGTAACTTCTAACTCTTGTGATTCAAACTCTTACACTTTTGATGAGTTACAAGATGCTTACAATGATTTAGTAATTGAGTTTGAAAATATGCATTTGAAACATAAGAAAATGATTTCAAAATTAAAAGTTGAAAATGAATTTTTAATGAATTCAAAGAATGATTTGGAAAAGGAAAATGATAAATTGAAAATGAATTTTGAAGCTTGTCAAAAGAGAAATGAAATGCTAAAAAAAGAGAATTTAGAATTGAGAAAGAAATTTGAAGTTTTGATGAATGAAAAATAAGAGCTTTTAAATAAGAGTTTAAGTAGTAAAATAATTAAATGCAATTTTTATGGTCATTCTATACATATTTGTCATATTAAAAGAAAAGCTCCATTTAGAATTAGGCAAGTATGGGTTCCTAAAAGAACAAGAGACTTGGTAACTAACTCTTAAAGACCTAAAGCAATTTAGGTACCAAAAATCAAATGAGATTGTTTCTTGTAGGTGTGCTAGAGTAAGGAACTACAATGTGAGATTGAATATTGAATACTCTAGACACATAATAGAGATGGGTAACCTCTAAACTTTTATTTGAAGATTATTTGAAGAATATTTGAATTTGGTTAACTATTCTTGATGAAATTTGAATGCTTGAATGATTATAAAAAATTTGGTTGCCTATTCTTGTTAGACATAGAATGCTTAATGGATATTGATATATGCTTTGTTGATATATCTTGAATATAACAATTTTATTTGATATATGTGAGCATGAATTGAATATGCATTTATTTTGCTCTTAAGTATGTTTGAGATGCTTGTTGAAATTGTTTGTGGTGTTAAATTACTTAAGCATACTTTTGTTGATGAATTTTTTATTGATTTGTGATTGTGAAATATGCTTATATAACCATGATGTTTAAAATTGCTCAAATTTGTTTATAATGCTTGGATCTTGTGAATTATTTAAACCTGATTGTGTTATACATAAGTGTTTTAATTCTTTATTTGTGATTTTAGAAATTGATGATCATCTTGTGCTTAAATAATATATATTGATGTTTGACTATTCATTTCTTGACTTCTTATGAAATAACCTTGAAATATAATTTAATTCTTTATCTTTATTAATTCAAGATTTATTTCTTCTCTTGTGTTGATGAATTGATAAACTTTATGTGCTTAAATATATTGATTCTTGGTTCATCTCTATGTTTTTGGTCAAGTTATGTGCTCATATGATCATTAATTCAATTCGACCTTAATGCTTGTGGTTTAAAAATGCTTGAATTGTTTATCTCTTGATTGTGAAAGATATTTTGTGAAATATACTTATTTTTGTGCTTAAATATTTATTAATTTTGTGAAATATTTTAGATTTTGTGCTTAATGGATATATTTCTTGATTTGTGATTTTAAATTGATAAACTACTTGTTGGTAAATGAAATATGTTATTAGTTCATCTATTGCTCTTGTCAAGTGTATGTTTATATGATAAATATTATTTATCTTTACTTGACATGCTTGCAACATGACTTAAGTAAAATGAATTTCTTATGATGCTTATTTTTAGCTTAAGTCATTGTTGATTATGGCCTATAATTTGTATAATCATATTTTTGCTTTTGTGCTAAAATTTTCTTGAATATGTTTTTGATGATAAATATATCTTCCTTGAGTTTTTTTGTTTTCATATGGCCTAAAATTTATTTTGACATATTCCTTGGTGATTTATTGAATATATATGAATATTGAATATGTCTATTTTGAGTTCATGAATGATCTAAAAAGCTTGATTTTTTCACATTACTTGAGAACTTTTGCTTTAGTGCTATTCTTGTGCAATTTAATGCTTAACTTGATATATGGTTTTTAGCTTAAATTTATAATTATATCTCCCTTGCAATTGGTAACTTGTGCTTAGTGAATAAATTTTCTTTTGTCTATAATGACTTAGAATATGGAATTGTTTTCTAACAATTGGTATAATTTTTATAAATTGCTTTTCTTGGTGCTTCTAATGAAAATCCTTTGTCAAGAAAATTTTCTAAGTTTATGCTATGAGAACTTGAATTGAGCATAAATGAACCTATATTTTTTGAATTTCAAGTGGAACAAGCAAAGCAAGTCATCTTCATCAATCAAGCCAAAGAACATCAAAGATTAGCTCAAATGATACGAAATGAAGAATTCAAAGCCTCACTCAACTATAATGAGCACAACAACATAGCTTGACAAAGATGGAGGTAATTGTATTAAATCTATGCTATGTGCCTATAATTTATAATGTTTAATGCATGATTTGATAAACGACTACTTTGATATGTGCAAAAATGAGATATCATGTTTGAATTTGTAAACATTTTGCACAAATTAATCACCAAGCTACTTGATAGAATTTGTCTTAACTTTGTAAAAGCTTGGATTGATTAATTCACTTTGATTAATATTCATGCCTAGTTCTTGATAGCTTTGATCAATAGTTTTTATTGCATGAATATTCATTTGAATCTTCGGACATGGATATGAGTTAAATAGATTGATTTCTTTGAACATGTTCATTGATTGAGTCCATTGAGATATCATGTACCATATTGTGTCTAAAAGTTTACATTTTTTTTGGTATATTGCTATACATGTTTTGAAATGTTCTTGCATATACTTGTGTGATTTTATTTGAAATAAATATATGTTTGATTACTTGCATATGCTTAGATTAATTACATTCCTATGCATTGAAATAATTTGGATTATAATTGAATAATTATGCTTTCATTATTTCTTTGCTATAGTATATGTGCTCATCATGTTTGGAGAATCATGCTTATATAATCTTTGTTATGACATGATGATAATTGAACCTCATTGCTCATTAGTACTTATGATTTATTAAATTCATATGAATGTTTGGTTCATGTTTGGATAGGATAGCTTATGAAAGATTACTATTATCATTTATGCATGTATTAAATGAATCTTTCATATGCTTGAAGTATGTGTGCTCTATGAAAGTTGTTGAATAAAATTGTTAACAATTGGTAACAATTGATATCAAAATTGCTATTTTTTTTTCAACTTTCATAGATGTTTATTATGTGCCTATCCTTGATATAACTTGTACCTCTCATGCAAAATTATGTGTGCCTTATATTAATTAATCCTTATTTTGAAAATGAAGAGAAATCTTATAATACAATTTTGCTTAATTTGTTTTGTGATAACAACTGGTATGCTTTTTTATGACATATCTTTAACAATTGGTATGAGCTTGTATGCATGTGCTTGACTTTATGCTTAATTGCTATTGATGTTTTAGGTTCTAAGCACATCTTATCCTAACATGATTTATGAGTAGATTGCATATCATTTGTTATCCTTTGCTCATAAATTTCATGTAGTACATTTGATGACTTGTGCTAAAATGCTAAATTTGGATACACTTATATTTTTGTGCTTGAATAAATCTATGTGAACTTCATTGTGCATGTTATACTTGACTACATGTATTCAAAATACTCTTGATATTATTGGTATCAAGCATTCTATCTTATGCCTTGAATTGATCTTTTTTTCTTTTGACATGACAAAAAGAGGGAGAGAGTTTAGAGATATTTCTTCTTGTATACTTATAGCAATTGATATAGGAGCTTAAATATTTGGTATAAATAGTATAAACAAAAAGGAGGAGAAATGTTTTATAAATATATTTGTTAACGATGCCTTTTTGTGTTTATTTACTCATTAATATGCTCATGCCTTTTTGCTATGACAAGAAGGGGATGAAATATCAAATGGATAAATTTGCTTGTGCTTGACATGCATATGTTTGATTGTGCTTATATGATATATTTGACTAACATATGTTTGTTGAGTTGTGTTGGATTAAAATACATAAATTGAGGGGGAGTTTAGCCATGCATTGTTTAAGGGGGAGTTTTTCAAAATATTTTTCAAAATCTTAAATGTTTCAAAGAAAGTTTTTTCATCAAGCAAATTTATCTTTAAGTTTTATCATATAAAAAAGGGGAAGATTGTTACCCTTGAATTGATCCTTATTTTGAAATGATAAAACGTTAAGATAAATAAGCTTGATCAAGAATTTGAAAAAGATTTATTTAGTACATGTTCTTAAGTTTTATATTTTGATCCTTATTTTGAAATGACAAAACATTAAGATAAACCTTTCTTCGTTTCATATTTCTCAAACCAAATCTATCTTTAAAGATTATTTATTTGAGTTTAAACAAAATTCCAGTTGTTGTTTTTAAAGTGAACTGATTCACTTTGGACTTAATACAATTTTAATAATATTGGTTTTAAGAAATAAATTAACTTAAGAAAGTTATTTTATAAGAACAAAGTTTTCCAACATTGAAATTCTTTTATTTTTTTTGTATTAATTTACAAAGTTTTAACATTTAAATTTTATATGGTTGGAAAGCTCTTTGAGTCTACTTTCTAATGGATTAAACAAAATCTAAATCCAAATTTTCTAAGAAAAGATTTTGAATTTTTACTAGACACTCTGCAGTTGTTAGAAAAACTGCACAAGGGGTAACTTTGAAAATTCACTATAATTCGTACTTAATGAATTAGGTGATGAATTTTTATGGATAGAAAGCCCTTTAAGTTTAGTTTTTAAATCTTCAAACGGTTTGTGATTTGGATTTATATAACTCAAGATACGATCAAATTAGTTAGTAAAGTATAAAATAAAAGACAACCACCAAACCATTGACAAGATTGATCCCCTCATGTAAGACATCAATCGGGTCATGTTTTTTAAGCATGAAATGGCATAAAACTTGAACCAATTGAACCCCTCAAGGAAGGGATCGATTGGGTCTAGCAGAATCACACCAATGGCTATTTTTTCATGCTTTCAACGGCTATTTTCTTCTCCCAAACATCTCTAATGGCTACTCCTTCAATTTCTCTACAAATTGAGCACTCCAACACACCAAGAAGATTGATGAATCAAAAGAACAAGAGCCAACAAGTCATATTTTCATTCTTTCAAATAATCAAGAGTTTTTAGAGCTTCAAAGTCCATATCTTTGTATTTATTGTATCCAAATTATATTTGTTGTTCATTCATCATTTTCTTGTACTTAAACTTAGCAAACACTTAGCCTTATAAAGGTTGTTCTATTGTTTGTAAAATTACCTTTGATATACAAGGGTGGAAGAGAACAAGAGGTAAGGTGTCCTCTTGATATTGTAAGAGTAGAGGTTGCTATCTAAGCCTTGAGAAAAAGGTAGAGATTTAGTACAAGATAGCTTTGTATCTTGTAAGAATTTTTCTTCAATTAGTGGATTGAAGCCTTGGTATGGACAACCAAGAAAGAAGACGTAGGTGCCTTACGGAGAAGGATTGAATCTCTATAAATCATTGTGTTTGATTTCTTTTTTCCTATCTCCTTACAATTTATTGTTGTTTATATTTGATTTTAGGTTCATTAATTGTTATTATTTGTATTATATTTTCATCAAAAATGCTTATTGTTTTAATTTCCATTCAATTATATTGAAATCATTTGTTTGGGAAGAATTTGAAAAAATTTAATTTACCTCCCCTCTTGGATCACCATCTCATCTATAAAGCTAACAACCATGTACTGCTTACTTGTCTAAAAAATTTGATGTGTCATAACATATAGATCCATAAATCTACAGTTAGACTTAACAAATTGATGGAGTCACCACCATTTTTTTTTTAATTAGGTGTGATTGGCAACCTTGTGAATCTATCATCTTAAGGAGCTCTTAAGCTTGACTAAGAGTCCGTAAAAGAATAGGTTCGGGTCTACAAACCAGAACAGGGTTTGGGAGTTCGGTTACATGTGGAAAAGGTTATAACACTCCGACATGCCCATCCAAAGAATGGTATCAATTTATTTTAAATTTATTATAAAGTCTTGAGTCTAATGGTTTTAAATTTTTATGTTAAATATTGAAAATAATTTATAAGATTCTTTTATCAATCTGGTAGAACTCTTAAAAATATTTTATCACCTCAAAAGTATTCAAAGATCCCATTTGTTTCCTTGAAGGGGCACCGTCATCGAAAAAAAGTTTAATTATTATTTTTTTGTCGAAAATATATCTAATTATTCCACCATTTGGGCCAAATTAGAAATATTTTCTCCTTTTTAAGTTTCTAAATTTTTCACCATTTAGGTCAATTTAGAAATTCTCATTATTATTTTTTTTTTGGAAAGAACATAATATAACAATTATTTTTTTATTGAAATTTCATTTAAATTCTTCCACCATTTGGGACAAATTTAAAGAAATTTCTCACTTATAGATTTTTTAAGAATTTACCATTTGAAATTTTTAAGAATCCCATCATTGGATAATTATCAAAAATTTTCAATCAAAAATTTTATTTTTTTATTTTTTGGTTTTTTATTTTTATTTTTTATTTTTTTGAAAAATAAATATTTATTATTGTTATTGAAACTTCATCTAAATTATTTCACCATTTGAGATAAATCTAGATAAAATTTCTCACATCGAAATTTTATAAAAATTTGTCATTTGAAATTTCTATAAATTCCATTATTGGATAATTAATATTTATTCCTAAAATTTATTATTTATTATTTTACCTTTTTATTTTTATTAAATTCAATTATGCAAAAATATTAAAGAAAAAAAACAAACACAAAAATAAATTTAAAAATACCAAAAAAAATAAAAAAGACAAAATGTCTCAATTTGGAACTTGGCGCAGCTTGGCTCCAAACACGTGAAGCGGCTCGAAGGCGCGGCTCGGCTCAGTAGCTAGATTCGACTGGGACGCAAGTCACTGGACCAGGTTTCAATCGGGTCAGATTGCCCATTGACAAAACGTACGGATCCTAGATTCTTTTAACTCCAAAATGACGTCGTTTCACAATAGTATAAAAGGCAAATATTTTCATTTTTTCCTTCAGATTTCCCCTCCCCTTTCTCTCTTCTCTTCTTTCTTCTCTCTCTTCTTTCTTTACACCCAGAAATCTGGTTGAATATTTCACCTAAAGCTGGGAAACAACGACGAAAACTGGAAAATATGGCCAAAAAATATGAATCTCACTAGAAAAGTTCGCCCGAATATGGAATTTTCAAAAAAAAAAAAAGAAAAAAAAGCCCAAAATTTAAAAAAAAAACTCCTAAAAATCCTAAGAGTACTCCTGCTCTTCTAAACACCTCATTTTTTTTTGCTTCTATTTTCCCCCTTATGTGTGCTTTTGATCAATAGGTATTTATAGGGATCAATCACAGAGTTTTTGATTAATCCGAAATCTTTTTTTATTAGGTTTTTGGATTATCAGATTGAATCTATCCTATGCTGGTTAAATTCACCTATGACTCTACCAGCCTTATTCACGGCAGAATTAATTCTTATTTTTTATTATTTTTAATTATTCTGATCTTTATCATTATCTTCTGATATCAATTAAAAATTAATCAAAAACAGATAAAATCTAAAAAAACAAAAATAAAATAAAATAAAATAAATAACATAATAAATAAATAACTATTTAATTAAACACAATCCTTGGGCTTAACTGGCCCCATTGGGTTGGCCTAATTGATCCGAGCCTGGACCAAATTGAGTATATACAGTTGCCTCTCTTTGCGCATTTTTTGTGCAATAGGAATAATGCAAAAACGTAGACACCTTGCTTTTGCTAACACATTCACTTTTTAATCAGACATCCAAACTTGCCAAATGACCTAAAACTCTTCTAAGTAGAAGTTTATAATTTTTAGAGAATAAACAAAGCTCCTCAAAACAGAGGCTCAACGACTTTTGAAAAACAAACAAAGCTCCTCTAATCAGAAGCTCAACGACTTTAGAAAAAATAAACAAAGCTTTTCTAATTAAAGGCTCAACGACTTTGAAAAAATAAACAAAGCTCCTCTAATCAGAGGTTCAACGAAAAAATAACCAAAACTCCTCTAATCAGAGGCTCAGCGACTTTAGAAAAATAAATAAGCTCCTCGATAATCACATCCAAAGGAGTCATAGATTATGTTTGAAGGAATTTTAGGAAATTATGCCCGGAGGTCTTACAAATCATTCCTAATACTAAGAAATATCCTTTTTCAAAAATTAGAATCTTACTTCATAAGCTTCTTCTCAAACGAGAATTTAAAACTCTTACATCGAAAAGTCTTCACGTTTATTTTCTCAATGTGGGATCCTGAAATATCCCTGCTTTTTAAACTTATGCATTAGATCTTCTCCCATACAGCACATGCTATGCACTAGACATTTAGAAATGCAATGCATGCTAACAAATGCTAGTTAATTAATTTCCATTTAATTGTGGTACTCAAGTTTCTCAAGCTTTTTTCTTCGACTTCGAACCCTTTAATCTTCAAAGACCAAATCAACGTAACTCTCAATCATCTCTCTCATTTAATTCTCATATTCTCTTTACATAAAATCTCTTTTCAAATTCAATGTCCTTATCAATAACTAAACATTTCAAATTTACCTTTATCACTCTCAACCTTTCTAATGTAGTGTAGAAATTTTTCATGCTATTATTCATTTATCAATCATTATTTTAATTTGAAAAAGTAAGAACACATTCACACATTTTTTCCATTGTAAGGTATTAAAGAGAAAAGAATAGGAATGGCTAGAAAATAATCAACAAAAAGAGAAACACAAAGAATAAAGTGGAATATCTTTTATTAGCAAAAATGATAGCAAACTTTAGACAATGGGAAAAAAAAGAATTACAAAAATGGGTATGGGGAGACAATGCACAAAAATAAACAATCGAACAATCATGATAACATATCTTGAAGTCCTTTTCAAAAAATTCAACCACCCAATACACTTAACAACTTAGAGCCTCTTATAACATGCTAGCCTCTTTGCCAATGAATTTTTAGATTTGATGCTGTATTCTCTTTATCTAAGCTATCTTTTCAGGTTTTCAACTTAAATAAACCTCTTTCTGACTCAAACCACCTTTTTGGAGTTTTTTACCTAAGTCCTTTTTTTCATCTTTTTTTTATTTTTTTTTTATGTTTTTAAGTGTAGTACTTCTTCATAGCATCAGAATTTATAGGATGAGGCAAATCATTTTCATTCATTTTAGCTAACATCAATGTTGTTCCTGAGAAAACTCGTTTCATAATATATGGCCTTTCCAAATTCGAAGTCCACTTTTCTCTATTATCATGCTGATTTGAGAGAATTTTTTTCAAGACCAATTTTTCTTCCCGAAAATAACGAGATCGAACCTTTTTATCATGAGCCCTCATCATTCTTCTTTGATATAGTTGACCATGGCACAATGTTGTCAATCTCTTTTCTTTAATGAAATTCAACTGTTCATAGTGCTCTTGAATCCATTCAGTCTCTTCTAGTTCAACTTTCTTTAAAACCTTTAAAGATGAGATTTTTACTTTCACTGGTAATACAGCTTCCATCCTATAAACCAAAGAACATAGGGTCACTCCAATAAAGGTGCGCACTAACGTCCAATAAGCATGCAACGTAAATGGTAACTTCTCATGTCAATCTTTATAAGTCTTAGTCATTTTTTCAAGAATTTTTTTTATATTCTTGTTTGCCGCCTTAACTATCCCATTCATTTTTGGACGGTATGGCATGAATTATGATGCTTGATCTTATACTAAGCATATATTTTTTATATCATCTTACTGTTCAGATTTTTGGTATTATCTAAAATGATTTTTTCTAGAAGTTCATATCTATAAATGATCTCTCTTTTTATAAACTTGCAGACCACAGATCGTATTACATTTCTAAATAGTGTTGCCTTCACCTAATTTATGAAGTAATATATATATCATCACGAAAATAAACCTATGCCCATTAGAAGTCTTTGAGGTAATAGGACCAATGATGTCCATGCTTCACATCGAGAATGGTCAAGATGGTGCCAAAACATGTAATGCATATGGTAAAGCATAGATTTGGCATTTATGACATTTTCAAGTGTAGTCAATGCAATCGCTTTCCATCATCAACTAATAGTACCCAGCTCTCATGATCTGTCTTACTATTATATATCCATTGGCATATGCACCACGTATTCCGTCATGCACTTTTTTAATGATTTTCTTTGCTTCGGCCTTATTTACACATCTCGGCAATACTTGATCATAACTTTTTTTGTACAAAACATTCTCATCCAAAAAGAAGCTCATGGCTAGCCTTCAGATGACCCTTTTATCATTCTCTATTGCCTGGATGGGGTATTATTGGTTCTTAATATATTGCAAGATATCATAATACTAAGGTTTTCGATCTTTTTCCTCTTCTACATTGGAACAGTGAGCTGGCATATCCTTGACATCTAACTTAATGTGTTGAATGTCAATATTATCATTAATTCAGATCATTGTAGCCAGAGTAACCAATGCATCAACAATCAAATTCTCTTCTTGAGGTAAATGATCAAATTGGACACTTTAAACTGCCTGATTAACTCCAGAATATACTTATGACATGGAATGAATTTCAAATCTCTCATCTTCCATTCTCTTTTTAATTGATATATAACTAAAGTTGAGTCTTCAAACACTTTTAATGCTTTAATTTTTCTATCTATAGCAGCTTGTAAACCCATGACACATGCCTCATATTCAGCGATGTTATTTATGTAATTGAAATTCAACCTTGCTGTTATAAGGTAGTATTATTCTTCAGAAGAAATCAAGATTACTCCAATCCCATGTCCTAAGGCATTAGCAGCTTCATCAAAATATATTTTTCAACACTTCTCTTCATGTTTTTCCTTTTCTAATTGAAAAATAGTCATCAGATCTTCATCAGAAAACTTTAATCTCATTGGTTTATAATTTTCGGTAGCATGATCTATGAGAAACTCGACTATAGCACTCTTTTTTACTATCTTTCAACTTACATATATGATATCATACTCTAAGAGCATTACTTGCTATCTTGTAATTCTTCCAAATAAAGAGGACTTTTTAAATATGTATTTAATTAGATCCAATTTTGCTATAAACCAAGTTGTGTGATAAAGCATGTATTGTTTGAGTCTTTTGGCAGTCCAAGCTAATGCATAATATATTTTTTCCAAACAATAATACTTGGACTCATATTCTATGAATTTTTTACTCAGATAATAAATAGCTCTCTTTTTTTGGGTATAATCATCTTGCTGCCTTAGTAGATATCCCATTGAATTCTCGCACACCGTTAAGTATAAAATTAAGGGTCTTTCTAAAATAAGCGGCACCAATACTTGACGGTTTGATAAGTATTACTTAATTTTATCAAAAGCCATTTGACACTCTTCATTCCATTCTCTAGTATTATTCTTATAGAGAAGCTTAAAAATGAGATCACATTTATAGGTAAGCTGAGATATGAATCGCGATATGTAGTTTAATCTCCCCATAAAACCTCAAACTTCTTTTGGTGTACTCGAAGGTGATAAATTTTGAATGACTCGTATTTTATCTGGATCGACTTCAATCCCTCTTTCACTGATCATAAAACCTAGCAACTTCCCTGATTTTGCCCCGAAAGTGCACTTAGATGGGTTTAACTTGAGTTAAAATTTTCTCAACATCTTAAATAGCTTTTTGAGGTTTGTGATATGATCTTCATTTTCTTAAAATTTTACTATCATATCATCCACATACACCTCAATCTCTTTGTGTATCATGTCATGAAAGAGTATCACCATGGCTCTTTGATATGTTATCTCAGCATTCTTTAACCCAAAGGGCATGATCTTGTAGCAAAAGTTTTCCCACATGATACCCTGAGAACCCATCTATAAAAGAGAACATTGAATGCTTAGCCGTGTAGTCCACCAGTGTGTCAATATGAGGCAAACAAAAGTTATCCTTTAAACTAGCCCTATTCAAATCATAATAGTCTACACATATTCGTACATTTTCATTTTTCTTAGAAACTGGTACTATGTTGGCTACCCACTCTAGACACTTGGTCGCTTGTAAAAAACCTACATCAAACTGTTTCTTCACCTCTTCTTTGATCTTTAATAGCATTTTAAGCTTCATCTGCCTCAGTTTCTGTTGGATTAGCTTACACTCTGGCTTTAAAGGTAGTTTGTGTTCTACTATCTCCGTACATATCTTGGTAAGATCAAGCAAACACATTTACGAACTCTCAAAGTAGATTTTTCAAACATTACCTATCTTTTGATGAAAGTGAAGTACCAATTTTAACCTTTTTCTTATTCTCCTCATCTTTTAGATTCACCAAGTCAATTATCTCCTAATGAGGCTTAATTGGCTTACTTTCTTGCTCAATCAATCTCATTAGGTTCGAAAGAATAACATATTCTTCATAATCATCTTTGTTATCAAGCATATTAGTGTTAATCAATTTTTTTAAAATTAACCTCTTGATCGTTATCATGATTAGCTTTCTGTTCATTTAAAGACCTAAAATTGTATGAAATGGGATATGTTGGTAAAATGTGTTTAGAAAAATAAAGAAATGGCAATAATGAAGGCACAAGAAAAAATGAATGAAAATGCATCATTCCTAATCTTTATTAAAATAATAAAAGATATATGACCCAAACAAGAAAGATCACTCTAATGCCTTTGGCAATAGCTATTGGGATGTACAATTATATTGAATTAGTCTCAAGGGTAAAAGGCATTTCAATGAGACTCCAATTGTTCAGCTCATAATCTGGGGGATAAGGGCAGACCCACCTTTTTCGTTCAAACTCCTTTTCATCTTCAATGGCATGGATGGACAATTGAATGAATGCCTCTTTCATACTTTGTTTCAAATCTCTTTTTGTAGTTGGGTACATGAACCCTCCAGGTCTGAAGGTCCCATACAAGTGTGGGATGATCATTAATCTTACTATTTTACCTGTTTGTCTTCTCCTGACCTTCCATTCTTTTGCTTCATAGCCTAGGCCTAGCCTTTCACTGTTGTCCATCATTGTTGGGGGCTCTTTTATCCCTTGTGAGTTTTTACCCAGTCTACTCCAGGACATCAGCCTTTATTAATGATCTAGCTCATCATTATTTTTGAAAATTATTGGTTTTTAGGCCATTCCCTCATAAAATTGACTAGTTTGAAGGACCAGTAAGAACACTTTACTGCTTTTTCAATAGCTTCCACATATGAAGCATTCAAGGGTTAGGTCACTAGCAAGTCCTCCTCCTCAAATATCACTACCAATTGACCTTTTACATTAAACTTAATCTTTTGATGTAGGGTAGATGGAATAACACCTACCATGTGAATCCATGGCCTTCTCAACAAAAAGTTATAAAATGGAGAGATATTCATCACTTGAAATTTTATATTGAACCCTAATTTACAAGGGTATCTCTATATCTTTCAAAATTTTTCACCTGGTCTCATCAAAAACTCGGACAACCATTTGGGTATATTTCATATGGGAATAATCAATAAGTAGCCTTGCCAAAGTTGATATAGGTATGCATTGATAGCGGAGCCATTATCAATAAAAATTTTGGCTATAATATGGCTTTTGCACTTGACCATGATATGCAGAGCCTTGGCGCTTCCTCTTCCATCTGAAAGAATCTCATTATCACTAAATGATATATAATTTGGCATGACCAGGTTTCCAACTAAATGGTTTACCTACTTGACAAACATATTATATGCCATATACGCCTAGTTCAACACCTTTAGCAAGGTATTTCAGTGTGGTTCTGAGTTTAATAGCAATGATAATAATGAGATTCGTGCTGGCATCTTGTTCAACTGTTCAACCACTGAGTATTCGCTATGTTTTACTAGCTTTAAAAATTCATAAACTTCTTTTTTTTACATTGGTTTTTGGCCTTCCTCTTCAAGTACCACATTCAAATCATTCCGTTTCTCTCCCACCTTGGTTTTCTCTCTTCTAGCCCTTTTTAATATTTCTAGAATGTAGCATCTTCCACTTTAGGTGATACCTTTTACACTAGTTATATTGGCAGTATCAATCTTAGAGGTATTCTTCTATTGCCCTTAAACTATTGTATCGTGATCATATTTCTAGGGTATAGCTTTGTCATCCTTATATGGGAATGAAGTTGAAACTTTAAAAGTTACTGACCTAGGAATGAATTTGTCTATGACTAACTTTGGCTTGTTCCCACAGTGAATTGTTACCGACTTTGAAAATAGTTTTGCTGACCTTTCAGTAATAGATACCTCAGTACTCTTTGAGACCTTTCCCTTTTCATAGAGTTTCATCTGGTATGAATCTATGAATTTTTGTACCTCCTAACAAAACTGCTCATAAGTTTCAATAGAGTGACCAATTATCCCACTATGATATTTATAACTTATACTTGCTACATATGTTTTATGATAACTGTGCAAATTTACTGGTTGTATCATGTCAGCTTTCCACAAAGCATCAAATAATTGATTGAGAGGCCTTAATATCTGTCACTTTTTTTTTAGATGATGCTCTTGTTTCTCACTCGGAGCATTCACATTGTGATTAGGTAAAGGATTGCCACTAACGTTTGGTATAGTTACCTCTCTTGTATGAAAATTAATCATTCCATCCTTGATTAACCATTACATTTTATGCTTTAAAATAGTGTAATTCTCGATAGAATGACCTGTAATTCCATAGTGATAGTCAAAATAGGCTGTAGGATCATACCACTTAAGGTAAGGTGGCTTGAGTGGCTCTAGTCAGCTAGGAACTATCAGATGATTATTCTAAAGCTCATGATATAACTCTGTATAGGTCATGAGAATTGGATCAAATACAAGCTTTTCGCGAGTAGTTCGTTGCTCCTTTGAACCACTCATTAGGCTAGCCAAACGAGTTTGAGGTTTTGAAAGAGGTTGAAAATTAGGTATTTTGAGGTCTGAAAGAAGATTGATATGTTTGGGGTAAGATGGCTGTGGGAATGGTTGGTATGGGTAAGGAGAAGCATTATTCACAATAGGAAAATATGAAGTGTACCCTTATGAAAAAGGTTGATAACCTCTGAATTGTTACCTATCAAAGCTCATAGCTTGAGTTTCAGTCTCTTTTTTCTTTGAGGCTCTTTTAGTTGATGTCTTTTCTCCTTTTAACTTACCATTCTTGATGGTATTCTTGATGATTTCACCTGATATTACCATGTTGACAAAATTTTTTGTTACATTTCCTATCATTTTTCATAATAAAGAGATTTTAGAGTACTAACAAACAACACTTTAGTTTTTTTTTTAGTTAGAGGAGGTTACACTTGAGAAGCTATATCTCTCTACCTCTGGGCATATTTCTTAAAGGATTCATTTACTTTTTTTTTATATTCTGTAAAGATAAACGATCAAGAGCTAAGTCTATGATATGTCGGTATTGACTAATAAAGTCATGAGCCATATCACTTCAAGTACAGATGAGGATTCTATCCAACTGGATATACCACCTAACAGCAGAGCTGATGAGGCTATCTTAAAATATGTGTATCAGTAGCTTTTCATTATGGGTATGGGCTATTATTTTTCGATAGTACATGGTAATATGAGTTTTTAGGTATTTCGTACCATCATATTTTTCAAATTTCAAAACTTTGAATTTCGACGGTATTATAACATCTAGGACTAGATAAAGCCCAACAGCATCTATAGAGCTATAAAAGCTAATTCCTTCCAGAGCCCATAACCTCTCTTCCAACTACTAATTTTTTAGTCTTCTAACGATTTAATCGTTTTTGCTTTTTCTCTCTTTTTTTCTTTCAAATAATCTAAATCAAGAACTTACATTGGTTCTACTGCCTTTTTAATAAAAACATGATTCACATAGCTATAGTAATGCCTTAGATTTGAAGCTGATGGTATTTTAGGGTATATAGGATATGTAAACTATTATAGCAGTATATCTTATGTGGACTGGGCTTGTTGTGGACCAAACCTGAGAGGATATAGAAGGTCAGCCACTTCTTATGATGGAGGGCTCTATTGGCTTGTGTTCTCTTCTATTCTTTTTCCCTTATTTAACTTGTTGGGAGCATCCAAAATCTTACTCAACTCATTTTCAAGCTTTTCTTGTGCCTTTTTTATCTTTCAAGTCAATGAGAGTTTTTTTTCTCTATTTGTTTAGTTTTGGCTCTTGTGTTATATCGATGGGCTGGGTTTTTACTGGATAAAACTATCCTTAAACCTTAAGTGTCATAATTATATGATTATTAGAAATTATATGCACTATGATTAATATGCAAATGCATGAATGGGATATACTAATATTTGTCACATCATCATTATTGATAAAAGAATCTCAATTTGAAATAAAATTTTAAAAGTAAATCTTAATAAAGCCATAACGGTATCTCAAAATCTTAAGCATCATTATTTCTAATGTTTTTTTATAAATTTTTTAGCTTGCTGGTAATGATTTTGTGTCTCATCTAGGAAATCGAGCAATTACTGCCCATGAGCTCCCACTGGTTGCACCATAGCCTTCAAATTTTCCATTTTTTCTTTTATTTCTGATGCCTTATCTATAACAACACATAGCTGATTGAACAAGTGCCTTAGATGCATTTGTTTTTCTGTACACATGTCCTTTCATAACTCACTCTATTTAGCTTGTTTCTTATATTCATTAGACAAGGTCTCTACTTGTGCTATGCATCGATCCACTATTTCTTATAGCATTTCATTATGTCTGTGTGCCCTAACAGTGGCCCTTTGTCTTTTTTCCACCTTCACTTTTAGTAATTCATTTTCTTTTAATAGTTAAGCAAGCTCAGGCGTGACTGATGAATGTGTCATGTCCAGATCATTGAATAAGGCTTTTCATTTATCTTTTTGCTCTGTGAGGCTTTGGATTTCTTATTCTTGAAGCTTCAAGCTTTCTTCTATTTCCAGCTTCAATCGTTTATTTTCTTATTTTAGCTCATCTTTCTCAGCTTGGAGTTTCTTTTTAGTCATCTTCACTTTGAGCCAAGAGTTTTGAGGGATTAACTTGGAAGACTGGTTGTCTAATTGCTCTCGAGGAAGCACAATGTCCTTAACCCTCCTTACATGTCACATAATATATTATGGGGCGACATCATAGGTGAACCTTCATTGGTCAACTCAGATGATTTGTTTCCATGTTTTTTTAATCTTTTCAATTTTTCCATATGCCTCTTTCTCAGTGAAAGAGATTTTCACTGGTTAAGTCCATGGGTTTATGGAACAAATTGTTCACATTCGGATTGTCTTTTCACCAAAGTTGAGGTATAAGTAACAACACCCCATAGGCCCAATAGAAACAACCAAGGCTTATTCCCACAACTATACAATATTGTGTCATGATGCATCAAAAAAGCTCTCCAAATTATCCCTTGGCTATCAAGGGCTTGAAAGTAGAAAATCCATTCTTCCTTTGACTTTACTTTAGGCCATGTGCTATAACAAAACTCCTTGATTGAAATGCTAAAATACAGGTACGATTTATGAAACTAGCTTTCTTCACACTCAATGTGACTTTTTATCCATACATAGAGCAATTGTGAACATCCATTAAATCGACCTTTACCATTTCTACGACAAAAGTTCAAAAAGCGAATGGTTTCTGCTAAAATGGTTGAAACTGCATTTACTTTGTATGTTAATTGATCAACAAAGTTTATCACTACAACATCAACATACCCAATGACTTTTGGGAAGATCATTAGTCCATATAGAGCTATAGCCATTGTCACTAACCCCTAATCATCATCCAGATGCCACTGGATGAAATCTTACAAAAAACTCTATGGGATAACCTTACTTTCACCTTTTGTCTTGACACATGCATCAACTTGAGGTAGGCTAAGTCCAAGCATTTGCACCAACTTTTTACGATAGCCTACCTTATTTGACCAATAGATCTTGTCCGAATTTGATAAATTAAATTGAAGTAAGACCATATATTCTTCAATTGTGGGTATCATGTCTACTTCATTGAAGATGAAACACCTATAAAAAGGATCCCAAAACTGGATGATGGCTCTAATTAGATTATTTTCCACATTCACTTGGAGCAGTGATGATATGTCTCCATATTTGTTCTTAAATGCCTTTTACCTTGCTCTACTTATGCATTCCAAATATTACTTAAGTTAGTCAAGTCATTTTGTTGGAGGTCGAGATGAATTTTCTTAGGCAATGATGAGATAAAACCCTCAGGCAAGCAATCAGCCTATCTTCTTTAACTTTTTTCTGACTTAATTTTCAATTGATGAGCAGATTCATGACAAGTTGATGCAGACCTTGATTGCATTTGGCTTTCCATAAATATAGGTGTGAGATCTGATTTAACAATAACTGATATGTGGTAAATATTTTCTAAATGAGAATAATGCAAATGATAATGTTAAAACATGAACATGAAAATGATGCATAAAATGATATGATATGAAAATGATGTAGATGCAGATGCACAAAATCAAATAAACAAAGGTTAGATAAGCAATATACAAGTTGTTCCTTCTTGTGTCCTAGTTTTGGGTTACATTTATCATAGGTAAGAAGGGCTCTATCTTAAGGCTGACTTCTTAATAGTGGACTATATGCAAGGTTAGGTGATTTTGACCACTAAAGGTTCTCAAACTATTGCTTACATTATCGTCCATTATAGACCAGTAAGGCAGTCCTATTCTCACCCATCATAGGCTACCAACGAAAATGATTCAATTTGAGTGGGAGTATTTTCGCTAACAATTACGGAGATTATCATCTCAGGAAAGCGTAAGTACTTTACTCTCTCCTAAGAGGGATGAAACTCAGGTATAGACCTCATGTAATGTAAATGCATGTGATAGTGTCTGTGAAGGAACATATAGGTTTCATGCCCTCAAAATCAAATAAGAAACAAAAAAAAAGAAAAATGTTAGTAAACAAATAATTTACAATTTAAAACTATCAGATCAAAGGATAAATTTAAAAGTTTATGGTTTGACTCTCTATGGCAATCCCCAATAGAATCGCCAAATTGTCATAATCCATAAATCTATAACTAGACTTAATAAATTGATAGAATCACCACCAATTTTTTTTAACTAGGTGTGATTGGTCACCTTATGAATCTATCCTCTTAAGGAGCTCTTAAGCTTGACTAAGAGTCCCTAAAAGAATAGGTTTGGGTCTACAAATCAGAACATGGTTTGAGAGTTTGATTACTTGTGAAGAAGGTTATAGCACCCATACATGCTCATCCAAAGGATGGTACCATTTTATTTTAAATTTATCCTAAAGTCTTGAATCTAATGGTCTTAAATTATTATGTTAAATATTGAAAATAATTTATAAGATTCTTCTATCAATCTGATAGAACTCTTAAAAATATTTTCTCACCTCAAGAGTATTCAAAGATCTCATTTATTTTCTTAAAAAGACCCCGTCATCGAAAAATGTTTAATTATTTTTTTTATCAAAAATATATATAATTATTCTACCATTTGGGCCAAATTAGAAATATTTTCTCCTTTTTTAATTTATAAATTTTTCACCATTTAAGCCTATTTAGAAATTCTCTTTATTTATTTTTTTTAAAAAGAAAATAATATGACAATTTTTTTTTTTTGGAATTTCATTTAAATTCTTCCACCATTTGGGACAAATTTAAAGAAATTTCTCATCTAGAGATTTTTTAAGAATTTACCATTTAAAATTTTTAAGAATCCCATCCTTGGATAATTATCAAATATTTTCAATCAAAATTTTTATTTTTTTTATTTTTTGGTTTTATTTTTTTATTTTTTTATTTTGTTGGAAAATAAATATTTATTATTATTATTGAAACTTCATCTAAATTATTCCACAATTTAGGATAAATTTAGACAAAATTTTTCACCTATGAATTTTATAAAAATTTACCATTTGAGATTTTTATAAATTCTATCATTGGATAATTAATATTTATTCCCAAATTTTATTATTTATTATGTTACCTTTTTATTTTTATTAAATTCAATCATGAAAAATACTAAAGAAAAAAAAAACAAACACAAAAATAAATTTAAAAATACCAAAAAAAGACGAAACAGCTCCATTGGAAACTTGGCGCTGCCCGGCTCCAGGCACATGAAGCAGCTCGAAGGCGCGGCTCGATATGTGGCTTGACTCCACTCAGCAGCTAGGTTCGATTGGGACGCAAGTCACTGGACCGGATTGCGATTGGGTCGGATCACCCACTAGCAAAATGCATGGATCCTGGATTCTTTTAACTCCCAAACGATATCATTTTACGATGGTATAAAAGGCAAATATTTTCAGTTTTCCCTTTAGATTTCCCTTCCCCTTTCTCTCTTCTCTTCCTTCTTCTTTCTTTTACTTTTCTATACGTAGAAATTCTGTTGAATATTTCATCGAAAACTAGGAAACAATGTCAAAAACTGAAAAAACATGGCCAGAAAATATGAATTTCGTCGAAAAAGTTTGCCCAAATCTGGAATTTCAAGAAAATTTTCAGAAAAAAAACACCAAAAGTTCTTTAAAAAATTTCTAAAAATCCTAAGACTGCTCATACTCTTCTAAACACCCTTTTTTTTTTTTTTGCTTCTATTTTTTCCCCTCTGTGTCCTCATTACTTTTGATCAATAGATATTTATAGGGATTAATTACAGAGTTTGTGACTAATCCGAATTCTTTTTTTATTAGGTTTCTGGATTATCATATTGAATCTATCCTATGCTAGTTAAATCCACCTATGACTTTACCAGCCTTATTCACGGTAGGATTCATTCTTATTTTTTATTATTTTTAATTATTTTGATCTTTATCATTATCTCTTAAAACTAATAGAAAATTAATCAAAAACAAATAAAATCTAAAAAAAAAAAAACAAAAATAAAATAAATAACTATTTAGTTAAAACTCAATCTTTAAGTTTAACTGATCCTATTGAACCGGCTCAATTGATTCAGGTCTAGATTAAATTGGATGTCTACATACAATATAAACAGCTTTTATCATCATATTCTTCACTTGTATCAAACTTACAATCCCTTACTCTTCTACGTCGTTGATTTACCCTCTTACTCTTTTCAAGTTTATAGCACATAAGAAAGTGCAACAAAATTCCCAAAACGAGAACCAGCTTGCAATGCATCCCCGTACCATTGTGCAGCGACCCATTTTGTGTAACAGATAAAAAAGAATAGAATTGTACATCATTGAAGAAACAATTGACTAAAATTCTAAAGAATTTTTTTTTTTTTTTTTAGTCTAGAGATATAAAATTCTAAAATCTGGCTAGCTGGGCCTAAATCCTATCCGAACTTACCAATGTACGACAGAACCAACACCATGATCAACTTCAGTAGATTGGCAGTGCACAAATTCTCTATATAACAGATAAAATCCCATGTTGATCGAAACAAAGGGGAAATTAATTTAACTTCCTAAAACCAAGATTACTCTACTCAAAACAAAAGTTGGATTTTTTAGGAGGCTGAACCATAGTGTTAGTAATGTTGTTTATCAAATACAAGGCAGAAACCAAAAGGATTTTACCTGCAGGACTTTCCAGCAAGAAATTGGAGTGAAGAGCCAAAAAGTTTGCCAATGGCGTCTGTGAAGCCTGAGAAAAATGAACTGATTACATTGCCCAAAATCAAATCCGTTCCCTTGGTATGGAAGGCACACTATATCTTCCTAGTTCTAATTAACTCCTGCATTGGAATACAAGTAAGATCCAACAACAACATAAGGTTAAAGAACATGATCAATGCTAAAATAGAAATCGAGTGTCCATTGACATTAATCTAACAAATGTATTTGTCTTGGCCTTCTAGTTGTATGGGTTTCGGGCTAAAAGAGAAAGGAGAAGAAAATGAAGAGATTAATAATAGATTGTTACCATGATCCAATCAAACATCAACTTTAAACGTCCAATTACTCGTCGACGGATCTAGTGTTAGAAGCCTCAGACTTTGGAACAGTATTTTCTTTTTTTTATTTTCTCCCTTAAATTTGTTTATATAATGATAAAAAAAATAATAAATTACATCAATTAAAAAATTTATATCTTATCTCTAAAAAATATATTTGTCGGTTTTAAGATGAAAAAAACAAAACCGTTCATCCATCAAAAATATGGGAGAGGAGCACCCAAGCCCAACCCATTTCATCCAACATAATGTATGCATCAGATCTAAGAAGTCAACAGGAAAAACAAATTGAACTCATCACGTGCACCGGAATTCCACCATGCTGCCAATAATGTATAAAACTTGGTCTATCAAATTTTTCAGAATTTATCAGATTACATCAGATTTGAGCACTTGCGAATGACAAATAAACTGAACACTTTGGCTGCACTTTAATCCATCCTTCCCTTCAAGATTCTTTCCTTTACTTCAGTAGGTGTGCTGCAAAATGAATATATCAAATACGTTACAATGGCACCAATTATCACAGCTGCAAATATTTAAGGTTTTTAGCCATCCAGAGATATCATCATTCGACAAACAACCAAATACTGCATTCTCTATAGGAGAAAGGGAAGGATCTCGAGGGTTATAAACAACCAGATTCTCTTGGGCAAACGTATAACAAATATGACCCTAGGAAATGCCAGCAAGAGAATATATATGAAAGACATTTGGAAATGCTTACACAACATAGACATGTCCTCCCCAACCACTCAGACAGTCACGATCTACTGATGAAAGGAGAGCTTGGGAAACAGTTTCAAACAATTCTTCAGGTTCCTAAATAAGAAGAAAACAATGAGTCAATAAAGTATGAATTGTATTCCTGGCATGAATAATTTATAGCTAACAACCATAATACTTTTTAACTATGACCCAGTAAACTGTAACCTGACTACTCCAAAAATGGGCACTTAGCTTTTAGGTTACAAGAACATAAGGAAAGGAATTTTAAACTTCTTAAAAGGGTTCATCACTAATGTTAATCTGTTTTAATTTGAGCATAGGAAAATAAATAAAATGACAAACCATGTCCTCCTTGAACATTGACTCACAGGCACCATAAAGGGACTCAGAGGCAGTGCCAGCTACAACAAAATCTTTTGCAAGCTCCCTGCATTTAAAAGAAAGAAAACATAACAACCAAAATATTGTCAGCATTTGCTTCAAGAGGCTTTCAGTAACCAAAACAAAGAATTTGAAGAATCATTCAACCCATAAGATTTAAAATAGTATTGCCAGGCAATAATCCAACTCTTTGGTACCAAATATAGACAAACACAATATGCGAGGTAATCATATGATAAAAATTGTATGACTACACTAACAGGCATTTAATAGTAAAATCTGAGAGAGAGAGAGAGAGATGACAAGGAAATGACACAAGATAAATTGTGATACCATCCAGAATTCCTTCGATGTTAAAAAATCATGCCAGATATTATCCTTTTAAAATTTTGATGGCATCACAAGTAAATTGCAAAGACTGATATAAATGCTACCTGTATCCAAAACTTAAGTCACAACTACTAAATAACTTCGATATTTCTTCTGCTTGTTAAGTTATTGCTATTTCAGGAAGGGTAACCGCACCTGTCCTCCAATTCTAGCAATTTCAAAGTCAGAAAAAGAGAAGAGGGTAACAGCTATCCATGAATACATGGTGGTCTGTAAAAGTTAAACCCAATAGCTATTCCATTTTAAAGAGCCATTGACCACCAAGCTTTCAGAATTTTTCTTTTTAATGCAATCAATATGAATATATACATTTTATGTTTCCTTGAAAACCAAAGAAACACACAACGTTTTTAAGATTTATATTTCTTAAAGGTATTCACATCAATATATATAAAAGAAAAAAGAAAATGTTATATAGAAGGAAATTAACCATATAGAGTTGGTGGCTAGGGATGTTTTCTTCCGATTTATCATGCATGAAAGAAGATGAAGTAAAAAATGCAAAGGGGGTGTTGCTCTTAATTTTGCTAACATCATGCAATTATTTTTTGAGATCCCAAGACCCTAGTTTGTCAAGCATCAAGGATCATGCTTGTAATGAGTTGTCAATGACAAAGTTGGAACAATAATGGGATTCTTTTATTGATCAGTACCAAATTACTGGTTTTGAACAATTGAAGGTTATTTTACTAAAAAGTGCTCAAATTTCTGGTTTTGGAATAATAGTGGGTGGATTCTTTTACTAAACAGTTTTAGAGTTTCTGGTTTTCTCTCTTAGATGTCACAGGTCTCTAGGAAATCTGCTATCATAAAGTAAAAGTTCTTCTCTCTTCAGCTCTTGATTAAGATATGAAACAAAGTTTTGAACAGCAGAGCTTATATTTACCAAAGGAAAAGGTACGCACATTTATTTTACAAGAACCAGCTTCTTGGTTAGGTAAACACTACAGCATAAGTATAAAAAAAAAAAAAGAATATTCTAGGCAACTAAGACAACTTCCAGCTTTTTTGTTTCAAAAATTACAAGAGAATGAAATCAACTTACTTGGCTCCAATGGAATCCATGGTGCAAATGAAGGGCTTGTCTTCATCTCCCAATCCAGCAATTACCGGTTGGCAGAAGTATGGACCAAACCTGAAATTATGAAAATGGCAGCCAAAGAATATATTTGATGCTGAGTTTCTTATCATAAGATAAGTGGGTCATTTCCCTTCAATGACATATGTAAGGCTTTTTCCTTGACATGAACATCATGAATTTATCCTCCCCGAACTTCATATATTTAAAAAGAAAGATCTTTATTCAAAAGCACTATATAGCAAAAACAAATCTCATTTTACCACTTCTAGACTACTCCTACTATCTTAATCACCGCTATCCTTAAGAAATCAATTTCTCTCATGGTACTTTTTCTAATCCTAATGCGGAACTAATCAAGAGTTAGTATTTGGCAGCATAAAACAAAACTAAAGCTCTCCATTTCTTCCATTAATTTTAAAAGCTAAGCTCAATTGTTTAAAAAGAAAAATCTAAGTAATTAATTAAACTAAGCCAAAAGTGAGTAATTGGGGATTTTGAACAAACCTTTTCTCGTAAAGAAGAGCAGAAACAAGGTTAGCAAAAGTCTCGGGTTTCATGTCCCTCTCTTCTCTTAGTTGATACAACTTGTGCCGAAAGACGAGCCTTTGATACCTTCAATTTAAAAAAAAAAAAAAAAAAAACCCAAATATTAGGATAAAACGTATAATATTTTTTTGGGGAAAAAAGTTAAGGGAAGAAAAGGGTACAAGGTTTGAGCATCGGTAGCAAGGCCAGAGAGACCGAAAAAGAGGCGGTCGTGGATTTTAGAAATCCTCTGAAAATCGGTGGCGATTGTTTGGAGTTGAACTCCGAGTCTCCGATCGCTTGCGATGGCGAAGCAGTTCTTGCCTACCATGGCTACTAGGGCACTCCCATTGTACTCGAAGATCTGCATCATTATCCACCCAAAAAAAAAAAAAATCTTTTACTAAGCTTCGAAGAATTAGGGTTTCAAAAATGAAAAGAAAAAAGAGAATTAGAAAAGAAAAATGACGTACCGACATCGGAGAAGTTAGGGTTTTCGTAATTTAAATTAATTCCGCGAGAAACTGATTTTGTTTTAGCAAAAATAAGTTTAAAAGGGGAAGAAGAAGACTGTAATATGGCTTGGAGGTCACTCCAGCTTCCAGAGCTCCGAGCTCTGCACTTCTGGTTTTTAAAAGAAATAAATAAAAAAAATAAAAGTTATAAAAAGGCTGAATTTAATGGGCTGGTTCAGTTGCCGGCAAATGGGCTGAATTTAATGGACTAGCTTATTACGAGGATATTACACTTTTTCCTATAAAAATTTAGAGGAAGAAAAATTAGCTAATTTATATTGAATTTATAAATAATTTATTTTAAGGGTAAAATATTAAATTTTTATTAATTTAATTAACTTTTGTTGACAAAATATTAACTTTTTATCCCTCTCTTCAGCCTACCTAATAAAAATGTTGGATCTTTCTATTTGTTTTCTTGATTTCTAGACTTTACTATTGAATCAAGTTTGCTGATCAGACCAAATCAGTTCCCTAACAAACATATTTGGTTATAAAGTCAAAAGTTCACATGAATCTAATCACCAAATTTAGTTCACATTAACACCTAAACCCTATTAAGTGATTTTCTTTACAAATAGGGTTAAATATTACCTTTGAATTATATACTTTTTTTAATTTGGTATATAAAATAATAAAATTATCAAATTAATACTTCAACTTTCATTTCGTTATTATCTTGATATCTCGAATTAACGCTGTTAATTTTTAATGCTAACATGACATAAATATCTAATAAAATATTAATATATCCTAAAAAACTCAATCAACGTCGTATCACTAATATTATATCAATATAAAAAGTTTTTAAAAAAATTTTTAAAAATTCTAAAAAAAAATTTCAAAAGTTCTAAAAAAATTTAAAATTTCTAATAATTATCCAAAAATTAAAAAATAAGAAATATTTTTAAAATTTATGAAAATTATGATATTTTCAAATTCAAAAATATGAAAAATTAATAAAAAAAATCTAAAAAGTTCAAAATTTGAAAATTTTAATAAAAATTATATATTTTTTAAATTTTTTAAAAAATACAAAAACTTAAAAAACTAAAATTTTAAAAAAAATCTAAATTTTTTGAAAATATTTGAAAGTTAAATATATATATGTGTATATAAATTATTGAAAGAATATGAAATTTTTAAAAAAATTTTGAAAATTTTTAAAAACTTTTGAAAATGTAAATAATTTAAAATTTTTGAAACATTTTAAAATTTTTATAAGATTATGAAAATAAAACATTTTAAAATTTCATAAAAATTAAAAAAAATGCAAAAAAAAATTTTGAAAATTTTAAAAAAATATAAAAATATATATTGTAGGATTAAAAAATGAAAAAATTTCTAAATCTTTAAAATTTTTGTTACAAGTTTTAAAAACTTTTTAGATTATTTTCAATAATTTTAGACTTTTTTATTTTAAATATTTTTAAGATTTGTGATTTTTTTTTAAGTTTATGAAAATTTTATTTTTATTAAAATTTTCATTTTGTTGAATTTTTTTATATTTTTGAAATATTTTGGCTTTTTTTTTTACAAATTTGAAATTTTTTGAATTTTTTAAATTTCCTTAATTTTTTTATTTTTCAAAATATTTCAAATTTGTAATTTTTTATAAGTTTTAAAATATTTTAGATTTTTTAAAAAAAATTCAAAATTTTTAAAAAATTTTGAATATTTTAAAATTTTTAAAAAAATTTTTAGAATTTTTAAAATTATTTCTTTTAATGCTGGAGTGGCATTGATAATGTAGTACTAACTACATTTTTTTTTTTACATATATTAGTATTTTATTAGACGTTAATGCCATGTCAATAAGTTGACTAATAACTTTAGTTTTACGTAGTAAAGTAAATGATGGAATGAAAGTTAGAATATCAAACTATAAATTTTTTTTTAAAATACTAAACTAACAAAATTTGTATAATTCAAGAACCATTTTTATATTTAACCCTTATAAATAAGTGGATATATCATTTTCATTTACTTTAAAACAACAAAGCATGTATTATTGTCATAGCTATTCATATACTTTTGAATGGTTTGACAACTTAATTAAGTCAACTCATTTGGAATGCAAAAGAAAAACTAATCAGAGTTTTTTTTTTTATGTAAATTTTTATTTAAATGAAAGTTTAAATTAAAAACCAAGATCAATAAATTGATAAAATTTACAATTTGGTTTTTGTATTTTTCACTATTGATTTTGTACCCAAATATTTATACCTTTTTATTATTGATTTCGTATTTGAAGCAGTTTAGGTCTTTTAAAAAAAAGTTTATCAAGTATTAGAATTTAAATTTTAAATTTGATAAATAATAATTTTTAAAGATAATTTGTTAGTCTTGAATTGATCCTTATTTTGAAATAACAAAACATTAAATTAAATAGGTTGATTGAGATTTTGAAAAAGGTTTATCTAATACATATTCTTAAATTTTATTATTTTTATACTAAATAAATAATATGTTTTTCAAAGTGTAAACAAACTTTTCTTTGTTTTCGTATTTCTCAAATCAAAACTATTTTTAAATATTATTTATTTGAGCTTAAATGAAAGTCTAATTGTTGTTTTTAAAATAAACTTATTTATCTTGGTCTCTATAAAATTTTGATAATATTAGTTTTAAGAAATAGATTAACTTAATAAAGTTGTTTTGTAATAATAAAGTTTTTTTGTAAGAATAAAGTTTTCCAACATTTAACTTATTTTATTTTTTTATTTTAATTCACAAAGTTTTAATATTTAAATTTTATATGGTTGAAAAGCTATTTGAGTCTATTTTCTAATTGATCAAACAAAATTCAAATTCAAATTTAAAAAAAAATTTTAATTTTTACTAAAGACTATACAGTTATTTAAAAACTACACAATGGATAGTTTTAAAAATTCACTATAATTTTTTTTACATTGAATTAGATGATAAATTTTATATGAATAGAAAACTCCTTAAGTTTTGTTTTTAAATCTTTAATCAATTCTTGATTTGGAGTTATATAACTTAATATTCAAATAAGTAAGTAAAATGCAAAATAAGAGACTACCAATAGCACTGCTTATCCAAAATCACTAAGAATACAAAATCTGGCTGACCCAATCAATCGGGTGCCAAGACCAATTGATCCCCTCAGCTATAAAGATAAAAAATTAAGTGAAATTCAAAAACCAATCGATCCATTCGACCAAAACAAGCTCTAATAATTAGTTTTAAATGAGGAAAACATGGTTTTTCATTTCCCAAGCATTCTCAATGGTTATTTTTCTATTTTCCTCTATAAATTAGGCATTTCAATACACTACGAAACTGATGAAACAAGATAGTAGTATGAAACAAGTCATATATTTATTTTTTTAAAGAAATCAAGAGTTTTAGAGCTTTAAAGTCTATATCCTTATATTTATTATATCTAAATCATATTTGTTATTAAATTATCATTTGTTATACTTAAACTTAGCAAACACTTAGTCTTAGAGAGGTTATTCTATTATTTGCAAAATTATCTTTGATATAAAAAGGGGAAAGAGAGTAAGAGGTGAGATATCCTCTTGAAAATTTTGTAGTGAGATTGGATAAAATACTATAAAGGGTAAAAATTTCTATCTTAAGCCTTAAAGAAAAAAAGATAGGGTTGTAGTTTTAATTCAATATTAGTAAATTGGAGCCATGATGTGGACAACCAAGAAAAGAGGACGTAAGTGTCTTGTGAAGAATAATTGAACCTCTATAAATCTTTATGTTTAATTTTTGCATCTTTATCTATTTATTTTCATTGTTGATTATATTTACTTCAAGATATATCAATTGTTGTCATTTGCATCATATTTTGATATTAATTATAATTTTTCATTCAATTATTTTTAAACTATTGTTTCGAAAGAATTTGAAAAAATTCAATTCATCTCTTTTTAGATACTATCTCACCTAAAAAGTTAACATAATTTTATAAACCAAGTAATGTTAAGCCTAGCATTGCAAATGTGAAAAGAGCGAGAGAACAAAATTCTAAAAATTCAATGGTCAATAATTAAGCATAAAAATTTTAAACTAATCTTTCTTTTTAAGGATTATTTGGATAGACAGTAAGATTAGTTCTGGTAAAATTAAAAATAATAGTGGCAATGAGAGTAATTACTATAGCAGTGAGATTAGATATTTTAGTGATGAAATTAGAATCACTGATAGAATATGTGTTTGGATAACAAAACAGCGGTGATGGTGAGGTAAAGTATTGTAATAAAAAAATTATCATTAAAGACATTATATTAAAATTTACTATAATAATTTTTTTATTAATTAAAAATATTTGCATTTATTTTTATATAAAAATAAATATTTAATGATAATTATTAAATTACATATTTATTTATATAATGAATATATAAAATTCATTTATTATTTTAAATAATTAATTTAAAAAAATAAAAAGATAACAAAATAAAAAGAGGTAAAACGGAAAGAAAGCTATAATGAGCATAATTGTTAATTTTGTTTCGGCACTGACCATTCTGACTGATACACTCCAGTTATATCAAAATACTGAACACTTAGGATGATTTTTCATATCGAATAATACTTGTTATTTTCATTGGTTTTGGTTAATTTTGATGAATTTTGATGGATTAATATGTTTCGATCGATACGTGAATGTGAAATATATTTTATAATTTTTAACTTGTCTTTTGTTGTTTAACTATTTTTAACCCAATAAAAATAAAATTAATTGAAAAAATAACCATTAAAAGTTGAATTTCTTTATTTTTTATTATAATTGATTTTCTTTTATACTTTATTTTTTCAAGTCAAAGTTTATAATTTTATACTTTATTTTTTAAAACAAAAATTTATAACTATGCAATATCTTTCGATAAAGCAATTATACTTCATTTATAAAATTTAACAATCATAAAATTTTGGTTAAATTTTTTCATTTATTTGTTTTTATTTTAATATTTACATAAAAATACTTATTTAAACATTATATGATCAGATTAAATGTTTAAAAATATCATGAAAAATTTATGATATTATTTTTTATATTTTTAAATTTGTTTATTTGATTTTTGAAGATATTATATATTTATTTTACAAATTATTAATAGTATTATAATATACAAATTTATACGTATTTATAAATATATTTATATTAAATTAAAAAAATTGAAATAATATATCAAAATAATTGATATTAGTATATATTATATTTTTATAAAAAATTAAAATATTATTTGATATGTTATTAACAATCTTTATAATAAGTGAAAATTTTTTTTCACTGGACTTTTAAAGTCCGGTCCCCATCCATTGCCGCGGTCCAGTGAAAATATATAAACTACATTGAAACTTTGTTATTCAAGTACTATATAGATTTCGATTGGCACAAATTTTCTTGAAAAACGCAGTTGCTTTTGAATCCAAATGCACACTTAGTGCCTTGCTCAAGTCTCTCACATTATAAAATCATTTCAACTTTCTAGTGAGTAAACCGCGGAATCAATCTTCGAGGAAATGCCCAAATTGAGAAAGTCGAGGAGGACTAGCTTGGCAGCGGATTTGGAAGAAGTGGAGTGAATGAGGTGAGACCGTTGCGAAGGTGTTTGAGGGAGGTATTTCGTAGAAAAAATAATTAAATTTATCACTTTCTTTGATAAAATGCCAAATTGTGATTTATTAAAATGTACAAAATATACTATTTTATATTAATAAAACAATGTATATCAATTTTTCATAGAGAGTGCATCAATTTTTCTTTTAATATATCTAAAGAAAATCATCCTTCATGGTACAAAATACACTGTTAAATTTTAATTTAGAATTAATAAACTTTAATAAAATAAGAAAGTTAATAAATTTAATTTCCTCCGACAAATCATTTTTAAAATTTAAAACTCTTCTAAAAAGTAAGTTTTTTTTTTTTTTTTAGATTCTCTTCCCCCCAACTCCTTCATTTAATTTAATAAACAACAAATTGAAAATTTTGAAAAAAAAAATATATGATGCATTATATAGGTCAAAATCATGAAAAAAAAAAAAGCCTGGACCTACCAAGTTGATACTTAACCATAATATGCATTATATTGCATCGTGTAACATGATGCCAATGTCAATTTTTAACATATTGGGAAGAGTATAAAACCCAAAATACTTTACTACTGTAATGCTTGATTATTATTTTTATAATTAATATTAGTTTTTATTTCATTAAGAGTAAAAGGTTAGTATGAGAAACAAATATATAATAAGAAAATATTGATTAAATAGAAAATTGTTTAATATATTAGTGAAAATAAACTCTGATGACATGTTGAAGGTTGTCACATACGTATATTTAAAAATTTTAATAAATTAATATAATAAATAAAAATATGTCATAATATAATAAATAAAAATTTATTGACAATATTTAAAACAAACATTAATAAAAAAAATTTCTCTTGTTACAATAGTCTTCATAATTTATGATCATATATGATGTATAGTATTAGTGATAGGATAAGATGATAATTATTTTATTTAATGTTTGATTTGTATCTAAATAGAAGGATAAAAATTGTAAGGAGCATTACTATTCTCTTGGTATAAAATTATTCAATCTTTTTCAAGTAGAGAAGATTATTTTTAACTAATGAGATTAAATTTATATATTCGATTATATCCTTAAAAATTATATTAATAATTTAAATTATATAAATTTTGAAAAAAATAATTTTGATAAATAAATAAATTATTTTATCATAATCTATGCATATATTAAATATAAAATAAGATGATATTATTTAATCAAATTATATTTATAATATTATATTATTTTATCGTATTATAATATTACATATCAAATATGACATATAAATTTAATAAAAACTAGAATTAGCTTACGCTTTGCTGGGTGGATTTTTTTGGTGAAAAATTTTTATTATTTTGAATATAAAAGTAATAACAAGTAAAACAAAAACTATTATAAAAATATTAAAATTAGAATACATATATACTATTTCATATATTGTGATTATTATTTTTTGTTAATTTTTCATACTATATCATGAGTATTATATTTTTATTAATTATTTAATCAAATGTATGATTTTTTGATTTATTATAAATTATATTTTTTTGTAAAAATATTTAAAACCAAAAGAAAGGAAAACAAACAACAACTTAATTTTTTATTTTATGTTTTTATACTTATATTTGTCATTATTATTATATTTTTTTATATATTAATTTTTATTTTATTATAGATAATAAATAATAAAAATTCAAAACTTATAAAAAATATACCTAATTACAAATACATATCAAACAAACATCTCTATTTCTTTTTCTGATCCAATGAAAGTCCAACTCATCGTGTCCCTTCCAATTAAAGCCTAACACACCATGATTTTCAAACCCAAGAAACTTATTTCACTTTTTTATTTATGAAAAACCTAACATTTTTTTATTTTTTTTTTGATTTTACCAACCTTTATATTTTACTAATTATTCTATTAAAAATTAAATTAAAAATCTTTTTATTAGAATATTTTAAAAATATTTTAAACATTTTTAATAAATTTTAAAATCTCAGCTTGCAATTTTTTTTAAAAAGTTTGATCATCAAAATAATTTTCATTTATTTTTAAAATTTTATAAAATTTGTATGATACAAATAAATAAATATAATAATAAAAATTTATAAATTTATTGATCAAACTAATATTTTATTTTTTTATGTTGTCAAATGATTAAAATATTATTTAATCTAAAAAATTAAATATGTATGTAAATGAAAATAAACAAATCAATAAATAAAAACTAAAATAAATAGAACAAATAAAAACAAAAATAAAATAAAATAAAATAAAAAAATAAAAATAGAAAGAGGAAAACCAAAACCAACAAAAAAACTTAATCGAAACGTGGCAATGAATGGACAGCCCATTTATTGAGTTGTCTTTAATTAAGAGAGTTCTGCCATTAAGGCAACTTTATTTGCAAGTTATTGATCATGATTAAGATTAATAATGTTACGTTCTTATATTGAAATAAAATAATTTTTTCCTATAGATCTAAAAGTAAAAAATAAAAAAAATTATATTAATTTAAGTAGATTCATCTTTATAATAATAATAATAATAATAATAATAATAATAAAATTAAAAAAAATCTCAAAGGATTGTAATGTGATACCTATTTAATATTATAAAATGATCATTTGACCCCTTTAATATTCTAAAATGATTATTTTACTTTTTGAATTAAAATAAAATAATTTAAAATGTAAGTGATAAAAAATTAAAAAAATTAAAATAAAAAACTGGATTTATAAATTTTAGAATTCCCAAGGGATTATATTACAACTCTGTCCTGCACTGTAAAATAATTATTTTATCCTTTTTAACATTATAAAATAACCATTTTATCTTTTAAATTTCTAAAGAAAATTTATTTAAAAATTCCTAAAAAAATTATATTTTGACACATATCTAACATTATAAAATAATAATTTTACCTTTTCTTAACTCTATAAAATAATCATTTTATCATTTAATTAAAATAAAATAATATTAAAATATAAATAATAAAAAATTAAAAATATATGCAAATTAAAAAACTCTACAAATTATTTGTATATAAAAAACTTATATTTGAATCCAAAAATTTTAAAATAATAATAATAATAATAATAATAATAAAAGAAAAAAAAATCCTAGTCAGCTAAAACAACAGCTGTTTCGCCAAAACCCCAAACGAAAAGCGCTCAGCTGCTGGTAGTCGAAGGACGCAGAGCGAGAAAGAAACAGAGAAAAAAAAAAAGAGAAAATCCCTATTCTCTTCTTTCTCTCTCACACTGTCCGTCTACTACTACTACTACTACTACTACTACTACCCTTTTCTTCCGTTCCGACAATTCGACCCCACAATTTCTCCGCATTTCACTTTCTCTCTCTAAATTCCTCTTTTAGAAATCAAACCAATGCCAGCTTCTCCTTCAGGCAATCTCTCCCTTTTTTTCCATTTTCCCTCCTCCAATTGTAATTCTTTTAAATTTACCAAAATACCAATGTCTTTTTTTTTTAATTAAAATTAAATTAATTCTTTCTTTTTCATTCTAACAGATCGTCGAGGTCGATGGAAGCGGCGGAACCGAGAGCGAAGAGCCAAACATCTCCAAGAAGAATACGACGTCGTTCCGGAGGAAGACGAAGAAGAAGAAAACAACAACGAGGACCTCGACAACCACGGTGAGAACTCCGGGGACGATGCTGCTGCTGGAGCCTTAACTGATCCGTCCTTAGCGGGGTCTAGCGAGAGTAAGGCCTTGGCTGATGGTGGAGTTCGCATATCGGAGTTCCCCGTCGTGGTTAAGCGGACGATGAACTGTCCTCACGATTCCGTAATGGCGATCGTGGAGGCTGAACGGGCGGGTTTGGTTGGGGATAGCAAGGAGCACCAGCAGGTGGCGCTGCCGGTTTTGGAGAATGTTTCACACGGGCAGTTACAGGCGGTTTCGGTGGATACTCCCAATCCGGAGAAGTATGTGATTACCCCTCCTGCGATAATGGAGGGGCGTGGCGTTGTTAAGAGGTTAGGGAGTCGGGTTCATGTCCTGCCAATGCATTCAGGTTCGGTTTCGCTCTCTTTTTAATATCTCTATACTCTAAATTTTTGCTTGGTTTCAGTTTTGAGTCTGTCTAGGGCGAACTATAGGAATAATCTGTAAATAACTCTTAAGTTTCGAAGGACAACATGTTTAATTTCACGAGTTTCTGATAAATGAAAGATATAACTAGATTGAGCTTATTTATGTTAATTGACTAAGCTGCATTTAGATATTTCTACGGTGTTTTCTTAAAATTTGAACTTCTTTCTATATTTCTTAGTGTTACATGGAAATACTCTCTTTAAATACTGTTGCTATTAGTAGGATTGAAGTGTTTGAAAGATTTAACTTTTGTGGACTGCTCTGAGTGAACTCACCCTTGTAATATTTTTGGTGATACTCAATGTTCTTTTTTTCTTAGCTTTTATATTAAGATGCACTGGTGGAGAAGTCTGGTGGGAAAGTATATACTTGAGTTCCTTTCTGTATTTGATTGGGGAACTTTGTATCGATCTTTATGTGACTCGGTTAGTACCTAGGATAAACCTGTGTTTAATTGGAGTCTATGAGAGGTCTTAATTTGGTTCAGATGAGAAATACAATCTAAACTAAAACAAAAGTTAACAAAATTGCAGTTGGGTTGGTTCTGTTTACTTGATATGAGTTTCATTTTATATCTGTCGCTTAAAGAGTACAAACAAGATATTACCACACATTTCTTTTTGTTAAGCTCTGAGCTTATCTTGCACCCTTTCTTTCTGCAATTACTTATCTTCTTAGATGTGTTTTAATATTTGGTTGTGTTTGTGGGATTCCCTTGCAAGCAGAGTGGTTTTCACCGGCCACCGTGCATCGACTAGAAAGACAAGTTGTGCCACATTTTTTCTCTGGAAAATCACCGGAACATATGCCGGAAAAATATATGGAATGTAGAAATCACATTGTTGTCAAGTACATGGATAATCCAGAGAAGAGAATTACAGTTTCTGATTGCCAGGGGTTAATAGGTGGTATCAGTAATGAGGATTTAGTTCGAATTGTTCGGTTTCTTGATCATTGGGGAATTATCAATTATTGTGCAGCTGCATCAAGTCACGAGACATGGACTGGGGGCTCCTACTCAAGGGAGGATCCAAAGGGTGAGGTTCATGTGCCATCAGCCGCATTAAAGTCTATCGATAGCTTGATAAAATTTGATAAGCCAAAATGTAGGCTTAGGGCAGCTGATGTTTATTCATCATTGTCATGTCATGATGATGATTTCTCTGACTTGGACAACAGAATACGAGAGCGCTTATCTGAAAACAATTGCAGTTCTTGTTCTCAGCCTATTCCCACTTCATATTATCAGTCACAGAAGGAGGCATGTGCTTTTTATTCCTCTGTTAATTTTTATTTCTTTCATGCTAAGCCTTAATAATCCTTCTTCTTTCCATTATTCATCCAACCAATTTCTTGCTGTGTGTGTACAATTTTTAACTTAAAAATTTAATCAACTACAGAAAACAAATTGAATTTGGGCCATTTAGTATGTACCAAACACTCAGGCATATATGATATGAAACAGAATCATCATTAGCATTTATGAGGGGATGGGTTCCTTGGTATTTTATTACTGCTCTTTTACTTTTGGGTTTTGGGAAATAATTAATACCTTTCTAGATGTACTCAGAGAAAACCCTTTTGGTTTAGGATTTTGGGCAGGCTTCAATATGTCAGCATGTTGACTGCCTAGCTCACACCCATCTTTGAGGTTGGAGCTCAAAGCTGTCATCTTGATTCATCATCTGACAATATATATATTTTTAAAATCAGTAGCACGTGCAAATACCTTCAACAATGTAAATTGGTTAATAAAACATTACACTTCAGTTTTGAGGAATTTTTCTATTGGAGATTGCTATAGTGTGTTTTTTTTTTTTCTTTTGTAATTAACTTGGTGATTCCATCTCTAGATGCGGTTCCATAATGTTAGAAACACTGTGACTTTTTGTTCTTACATTTTTCAAATGCTGTCCTGTCTGTTTATATTCATCAACAGAAAGGAACTAGGTACTTTAATCCACTATTGCTTTAATCTATATGAAATGAAAGTTGCTGAGAGTCTATATTTCTTTTTTGCTGTGAGGGTACTAGTTACTTTTATATTTGATTTTGGTGGTCAAGAAAGGAACAACAATAGATTTCTATCCTCATTTATAGAGAAGAAAGTTTCTTGCTAAAGCTTGCACTTGTTTGTAGTAACTAATTGTAGTTCACTTTAAGATGTGGTTTAGAAAGCTGAGTTAGAGAGAAAAAAAGAGTGCTTGGCTTGACTTGATTTGGTTTCTGAGCATCTATTAACTGTTTCATTGAGTGGTTTAGGTTACTTTGGGGTGTATTTTGGATGTAATAACTGATGGTGGCAATAAGGCTTAAATGTCAGACATTCAAATCATGCATATCAGTTAGAAAATATCTCAACATGATTACTTGCTTAAAAGTATTCAGAAAATTGAATCATGAAGAGATCATTGGTTTGATTCCAGTGTAAAAGCAATAAATTTTGAGAAGTACTTTTGAGTGGAGCTAAGTCTAAAGTGCTATTGCTTGACTCTGAAATGTTGTGGTTGTACATGAACATAGAGTGCTGGGGGAATTTGTAAACTATCTTTCAAGATGTTGATTTACCTAAATCTTGATGTTAATTGTGCTCATTTGTTTCTATTATTGGCTAATTGACAGGTTGACACGCTATTGTGCTCTGATTGCTTCCATGATGGGAGACTTGTTCCTGGTCATTTAAGCATAGATTTTGTTAGGGTATATTCAACAGAAGATTATGGCGACCTAGATGGAGAAAGTTGGAGTGATCAGGAAACACTACTGCTGCTTGAGGCAATGGAAATTTACAATGAGAACTGGAATGAAATAGCTGAGCATGTTGGCACTAAGTCTAAAGCACAATGCATACTTCATTTTCTGCGTCTACCCATGGAGGATGGCATATTGGAAAATGTAGAAATTCCAAGCATGCCCAAGTTAGTGATTGTTTCTAAAGGAGATGGCCAAAGATTGCACTCAAACATGAATGGGAGTCTACCAGGTTTCTTATTTACTTAGGGTCTCTATCCTGCGTAGAAACTAAGATGTTATGTATGTAAATCTTTTATCTAATTTTTGCCTGCTTTTTAGGGCCCACCCTTCGAGATGCTGATTCTGAAAGCAGGCTTCCTTTTGCAAATACTGGGAATCCAGTTATGGCTATGGTATGTGACTAGTTTATTCAGACACCTAATTACTCTTTCACTATTTTATTAGTAGCTTGAGATTTATAATTATGAATACATCACTGCAGGGCGTGAGCATTGAAACAGTTATTGTTTATTTCTGTGCTAATGCCCTCAAATTTAAGTTCATTACATAATGACACTTTAATGTACTCTGCTGATATTGTAGCATCCATCTTTTGGCACAAGAGAAATAGGGAAGATGGAAATGCTGCTAATATTGGAATTATCCTTTTGTCTTTTTTGGTCAGATAAATAGTGGAATTATGATTAGTATTAAGACACAATTTTTTTTGGTGTCATAATGAAGTCACGTTTAAAGATCATTTCCTTACTGCAGCAGGTAGTTGGGATGAAAAAATTGTAAATGGTGATTAAAATTTGAAAATTTCCCAAATTTGGCACCTTTATTTTTGAAAATTTCATTTCATCATTAATGAGTTCTATGCTATAGGTGAACTTTTTTCCCAAGAGATAGTGATGAAGATTCAAATAAAGATGCATCTCATTTTATTGCTACCTTTTTTCATTCATGGGTCAAACTTGTGGATAATATTCTAGGTTGCTTTTCTGGCCTTTGCTGTTGGACCAAGAGTTGCTGCAGTCTGTGCCCACTCATCCTTGGCAGCATTGGCTGAAGACATACATAAGGAAGGTTCAGGGCATGGTAATAGGTTAGTGTATATCCTTGTGATTCCAAAACTTTCAATGCTATTAATATGAGTTTCCTCTTTAGTGTCACTTTAATGCGCATATAAAAGCTTCTATCCAACTCATGAAGATTATATGAATTAAATATTTGAGCATTTCATTGCTTTGATGGGATTGGACCACCTAAAGTTTTTTAATCAAAGTTCCACATGTTAATTTGCTAATTAAGATCCATTTTGAACTGTGAAGGATGAACATGGAGAGTGTACATAGTAGAGAAGGTGGTTTTCATGGTTCCGTTCACAAAAAAGGTAGGCCATAAGTTTAACTTTCACTATTTTCACTATATTTTAATTCCTTTTCTCTCCCTTATTAGTTTTATGTATTTTGAATTATTTTGTGCATAAATTTCAGAGAACTCTGCAATACACAGTTCATTTGGTCAAAACGAGGCAGAGGGTCATACACTATCTGCTGAAAAGGTAAAAGCTGCCGCCAAAACCGGCCTTGCAGCTGCAGCTATGAAGGCAAAACTGTTTGCAGATCATGAGGAAAGAGAAATTCAAAGGCTATCAGCTAATATCATAAATCATCAGGTATTTTCCTATTTCTTTTCATGTGCATGTGCATCTGCTTTTTCAGTCATATATTCCTGGCAATATGCTGAGCAATTGTTGGCTGAAAAGAGAGTTGACCTCCTTTAAAGACTTGAAACCAGGACCAAGAGGACTTATCCTGTTTCATTAACTGTATGCCTTTGTTATTTAACCTGGAAAATGGAACAAAAGAAAAGCCAAAGGTGCATGCCTTTGTTTTTTGAAACTATAAACTTAGATATGTCTTAAATTTGAAATATTCATTGAGAAGTTCTACAGCTTTCGGGATCTGCTTCAAAACTTGGTCGTAAAGGTTGTTCTTGACCCTTAAAATCTTCTATGGATGCAGCTTTTAAGTTCAAGTTTACATGTTTCTTTAGCTATTGATTCACATATCTGTTACACCCTGGATAAATTAGGAGTCCCTGGCTTGGATATTGATAAATTTTGCAAACTATGTGTTTTCTGTTCCTGCATGCTTTCAGAAACCACAGGCTACCAAAGAGTATCGAAGCTTTATATTAAGATGCCAGTGCCCCTTTTGCATCCCAAGTTACCTTCTATCATTGTTTTAAAGTTTCTTCCACGGACTTCTGGTGATTGTGGTGGATGAAGATGCAACAATTAGATATTTGGAGCTTCTATTGAAAATTCTTACTCTTGGGACTTCCAAAACATGATATTTTGTCATTCCTTTCATTTGTATTGTAGATAAACTTGTTTTCAATCTGTATCTCAGTTGAAGAGGTTGGAGCTGAAGCTCAAGCAGTTTGCAGAAGTGGAAACCTTACTCGTGAAAGAATGTGAACAAGTGGAGAAAGCAAGGCAAAGGTTTGCTGCTGAGAGGGCTCGCATTGCATCAGCTCGATTTAGACCTGCAGGAGTCACTTCACAAATGAGTCTACCTGCGGTTGCTTCTTCCATGGTTAACAATAACATTGGCAACAATAGGCAACATGTACAGCCAAGCATATCTGGATATGCCAGCAACCAACCAGTACATCCCCATATGCCATTCATTTCACGCTAACCAATGTCTCCCGTGGGTTCAAGGTTGCCCCTTTCGGCCGTGCAGGCATCTGCATCAGCACCTCCTAATGTCATGTTCAACTCCCCAGGGAATGCTCCACCCACTCTTAATCATCCACTGATGAGGTCTGTATCTGGGACTAGCTCTGGTCTAGGTTGAAATGGAAGACTTGAGTGTAAATTTGGATTTTCTGGTTGGATTCCATTGGTGTCGTTGCTCAGTTTCTGCACCTTGACGAGAACAGGTAGCCCGGGCAAACGGTGAAAGCATCATGCGGCTTCTATGTATGGAAGTTACCTGAAGCAATATTTAGGGCTTGTAACACTGCACAATTAAGGTAGCATTCGGATTTAATTCTGGGTTCTTGAGGTTATACCAAAAATTAGTTTTGTATAAAAATCATTTAAAAATTTTAGAATATCCCAAGGGAATAAAAAATCTAATTTGTTTTTTTTTTTTTCTCGTCTCATTGACGGTTTTTATTTGGTTAATTCTTTTAATTTTATATCGAAATATTCAAAATAGAATTAATTAAATTAAATTATTTTTATTAATTGAATAGAATTTTTTTATTTTAAAAATTTAATTGATTGGCATTTAATTTGATTAATTCAATTAATTTTTTAATTTACTACTAAAATATATTTAAATTAAATTATGTTTTAAATTTTAAATTTTTTATAATTGAATAAAATTAAATAAAATTATTTACTAAAGTATTCAAATATTAAAATACTAAATTAAAAATTACAATAACTTATAAAATAAAATGATTTGATTTATGTATTTCTTGTTTTGTATTTGAATTTTTATTATAATTTGATTAAAATTTTGATTAATTCAGTTATCAAATTAAATTAATTAAAAATTAAAATTCTTTTAAAATTATCTTGAATAATTGATTGAAATTAATTTGATAATTGATCGATTAATTGAATTGATTTAATTGAATTAAATCAGAAATTAATTCAATTTTTTTGCAATGTGAACAGTCTATCCTATACATTTCCTCTATGTTATGTTTTATTTTATTTTTGGTTTTTTGGTGCATAAACTGAACAAGTACAAATAATCAAATAGGGCTCGTGAGGCGAGAAGAGTGTCACGGATAATGAATCATAGATTTAAGTATTTTATCTTTTATTTTATAATTGAGTAATCGAGTCTGGTTTCTACCAATTCAGCTGACTCTTAATATTTAATAGTTGCTGGTAAAGAAATAGCAGCATATATCTGAGAAGAAATAAGGTAAAATATTGGAAGGAAAAAAATGTGGAAGAATAGTGGAACTACGGCTTGAAAGACTTTTAAGCGAGAGATCATCTTTATTCATTACATTACTAAACTATATACAAGAAGAAAAAGAGAAAAAAAAGTCAAAATTAAACTTCCAAACGTGCTTCTAAACATTTTCATCATACGACTCCCCAAGTAGACAAGCTCCTCTATCAGACCTTAACAAATTAGTTGGTCGTCAAACTTGTTTTGAGAGATCAGAAACTACCTACTCTGATAGTGCGATGTCAGCTAAATCCTGCCTGTAAGGAACATTGTCAGCCTCGAAGGACTTGTCAGTGTTGCCTAGCCCACTTTCCAACCGAGCTTGGATAGCTGGGTCATTATTTTCGGGCTCGATATATATTACAACAGTGTCTTTTCGGAAGGTTAGATAGATGATTGCCAGGATGTATATTGCCATGAGAGGAAATACAATGATTCCTATGCATACATTCCCAACTTTTGGTAAATTATTATGAATCAACCAACCTATAAAGGCTGTGGTTAGGTAATAGATGTTGACGCCGATGATTCCAAGGCCTAAAATCCATGAAATCACAGTGATCTGCAAAGCAAAGATATGATTAGCTAAAATATAAATAAGAACAGAACAGACCAGAAAAAGGAAATTAAAGAAGACATAAACGGTCCTGCTGATCTACTACTCACATATATGGAATTCTTGTATGGTCCCGTCTTGGCTGAGCTGCTACTGAATTTAAGAAGTGGGATCAGAGAAAATGGTAGCTCAAATGAAAGAATCATCTGCAAAATCCATATAAAAAGTACAATTAGTGTAGCTTAAAACATGGATTATTGCATGAATATATATACTGATAAATCAATTTTAGTCATTTTCTGACCGATGCAATGAGGATTAGTCTTCCGGCCCCATGAGATCCACTAATGATGGACACTATAAGACTAGGTGTAAGAGCGATACACCTAGTCATCAAATTCCTCATCCATTTCTTTATTTTAAGATTCAAGAAACCCTGAAAGAATCATCAATAATAAAGATTAAGTGTCATTAAATTAGTAACATAAAATTTAAGAAGGTTTAATCTGTAAGACCTGCATGATAAATTGTCCTGCATAAGTGCCTGTAATGGTAGAGCTTTGCCCCGAGGCAAGAAGTGCAATGGCATAAAGGGTTGAGCTAGACTTTCCCAACACATTCTGCAATAGCAAAAATCATAGAATTTTGTTTTTGTTAATTAGGAATATTAGCCTAGCTCCTAATTGTACCTTTTTTCTTAATAAATATTACTGTGCTAGTAATTTAAGACCTGGAGCAGAAAGGAAGCAGAGTCGAGGTTAACATTGTTGCATCGATCTTGGTTATCACTCGAAAGATTATCGGCTGCGCAGACGGTGCCCGACACTGAAACAACCGATAGGTTGATCAAAAACGCCACAAACAACGCAACGCCCGTCTCTATCAGGTAAAATCTACGGGCAGCCTGATCAAATTAAAGACAATAACAAAGAAAAAATAGCACATGATCAAACCAGAACTAGCGCATTATTACAACATCATAATGATTTTTTTTTTCCAAATTATAAATGAGACCATTTTTGCTTAAATTTTTAATTGCTAACCAAATTTTAAAAATTCAATTTTACTTTTCTAATCAAAGTGTACTACGTTTGTATGATAATGACGAGATGATTTATAGTAACCCATCATTAGCTTTGTTGAAAAACATAAAATATTCATTATTTCTATTTAAATAATTTTCTATGTCAATAAATAATTTGTGTAAGTTGGAAAGTGATGTCTCGACTTGAAATTTTGTTTAATCATAAATTAAAATCTCAAATCACTATAAATATATATATTTTGGAATTAAAGAAAATTACAATGATTATTATATATTGATATTTAAATCTTAAATTTATTTGATAATAATAAAATATTTGCATAAATCAACTTAATTAAAATGTAAATATTAGATAATATTAATTTTACATGTCTCAAAGAATTTGTTTATTTTGACTTACATTGATGCCTCGAACAGTCTTAGATACTTTTCTAGAGAGCACGAGAGCAGAGTGAAGAAAGAGATTGTGCCTTTTGAGAAGTACTATAATAAAGTTATTACTGCAAAAGAATTATTAGATTTAATTGAATTTTTTAATGCTTCGACTTTTAATGTCCGAAAGAAATTATTAAGAGAATGACAGCTTGTCAGATTCTCCTGTTCCAGCCTTTATACTTGAAAAAGTTTCCCTGAATTCATTCCAGCTGGAATTGGAAATCTGGTTTTCCATCGAATTAGAAAAAATTTCCTTGAATTCATTGCTATTAGAACGAAAAATCGAGTTTTCCACTCGAAATTGATGTAACTATAAAGCATTTGTTTTTCTTTTGAAATCAGATTATGTTCGGACAAAAAAAGTCGCTACATTTAGCATTTTCCATTGTTCCTTGTTATATATAGAATAGAAGAAAGTTACTGATCTTACGGTGTAACAATGGCGCCCAAGAGGGCAACGGTGTCCGGAATGGCTCCTTGGCCTGCAAGATTAGGCACAAACATGCCCTTAATCACGCCAGATGCTGGAGGTTTTACTAACTCATTTCCCCGAAGAAACATCCGGCCATTACAAATACCATCATTGCTATTAACGTTTCCAGCTTCCTTATCTGATACAAAAAATCAAGAAAAACAAAGTTAGAGATGCTTGATAATCAAAATTTTAAGACAAAACCCTTTTAGTTATTTATTTTGTCAATTTTATATGTTAAATATACAACTTAAAATTGATTGATTGTACGTGGAGAGACTCAATTTAAATATAAAATTATAAAAAATTAAAATTTTATTATTTTAATATGCCTCTATCAAATATAAATAGAGATAAAAAAATTTATCATATGATATATTTAGAAATGATAATAGCAAAAAATCTTGATTATGATAGTATATTAAGTATGTAACTTAAAATCAATTGATTATAAGTGAAGGGGTCTAATTTGAAATAAAACTACAAAAATTTAATATTTATTACTTTAACATTATAATCAAAGTAAATTATATATTAATTTTCTTTCATTAAAACTTCTTAGATTTTTTGCTACTTCACTCATTGAATAAAAAAAATTAAAAAATAAAAAGTCTTTAAATTATAATTTAATAATCATTTAAGTCTTTAATATTTTATTATGTAATCAATCAAAGTTTTAATCTTCATTTTGATTTAATTGAACATTTGATTAGACGAAATTTAATTCCGTGATAAAATTGAATTAATTAATTTTTTAATTATAATCAATTGAGTTTTTAAAGTGATCTTAGAGAGAGGAAGAGAGAAAATAGAGAAGAAAAAAATTATATTTAATTTTCAGGTACATTAATTGCACAATATGATAAACTTTTAGTTATTTTATTGATATCATATAAAATTTTATCTTAATTAACAAAAAATTAATGGTATTAATTTTTTTATCCAAATAAAAAGGTTTGATTGGATGCAATTAAATATTAAAAATTTAATTGATTAAAATAAAAAAATTTGAATTAATTTTTTAATTATAAGTAAGAGATTTTTAATACCATTAGCCAAAAGAAAAACATAAGCCACTAATACTTATAAATATATCTATTATAATTAATCATGACAACATTTTCATTAAAAAAAATGACAACATATCAGCAAAGTTAAGTTGTGGTTGAAAGGGTAAAAATTAATAAGTTTTTTTAATAAAAAACTCAAAATTGAAAAAAAAAAACTTGTGCTTCTTTTGTATAATTTTATGTTAGACCTAGGAATGAAAACACACAAAAGTTTTCGTAAATAATCTTAGTTAGAAGTGTGATATAACAGTCGATCCGACATGGGACAAGGATGTGCGGTCATAATCGTAAAATAAAAGCACTTGTCAAGAATCAAGATACGTTAAATTAAGGTTAAAATAACAAAAAAAAGCCCATAAAATTTTACTATTTTATTTAAAATTACATTAAAATATAATTTTAACATTTAATTTATACCCAAAAAAATTTTTAATATTTAATTTGTACTTAAATAAAATTTTAATATAAATTAATATTTCATTTGAAATAAAATTTTAATTGGATACAAATAAAAAAATAACAATTTATTTAGATATAATAAAAATATAAAAATTTATTTAAAAATAAAATAGTTCAAAATTTTTTTTTTTTGTATTTTAACCATAAATTAAATATATTCTAGTCCATATTAATCTACAATTAATTCTGTCTTCCTTCAAATTGAAATTAAAGTAATAAACAAGTTCTTATCAATAAGTTGAAATCAATATATATATATATATATACAATAATTTAATTACTAAAATTTATTTATATTTTTGTGCCTAATTTAACTCACGTTCTGAAAAGTAGAATAATCAACCGTGTAGGCTACAAGAAAAGTACTTAATTATATAGTATATGTTTACCCTTACTTCATAAGAAAAAACCGTAATTTGGGTTTTAACTACATTATAATTTGAGTTTGTTTTTATATAATTCCAGTGAAAGTTTTTTACTCTATAAGTACAATTAAAAAATCAGTATGTCTCACTTTTTAATTAATTTTTTTAATTATATTATATAGTTAGAAGAAAACAATTAATTTTGCCCTTGAAACGACATTTTTATACTTTCCTATTCCAAATTAAATGTTCATACAAGGATATTACCCCAAATCTTTGCAGGCCAAGGAGGAGGAGGGTGCTTAAACCAGTGCAGAGAACTCCAATCCACACAGGGATGTGAAACAGTATATTTAGTGCAAAGGCTGTCCCAATAACTGCCACAAATAAATGCATCAAAACATGTAGAGCATATACAAAATATATATACACATACTATAAAATTATATGTTTCTTCATTCCTTGTTTTGACTTGGGATTTTCAACTAAATTCATCTAATTTTAATGAATAAAATAATTCTGTTTGATTATTTGCCTTGAACCTCTTATATAACACATGCAAACTTATTCTGTATGTTGCAGAAGTTAAATTAGTGAACAATTTGGTAACTGAAACAATAAGAAACCTTCAGGTATATCAGCAGCTATGACAGCAATTTCTGCAAATAACCATAGGCAATACTTCACCAATTTTGGGTACTCAGCCCTGCACACTTCTGATAGGTGCTTGCCTGAAAGAAAGAAGTAACTCAGAATTGATTATATCAGAAACGAAGTTGATTAATTATTAGTATGAGATACTTAATTACCGGTGCTGACTCCAAGATTTGCTGCAAGAGACTGGATTATGAGAACGAAGACCATTCCAATGAAAAGCACCCACAGTAGCTGAAAATTGCAACATATATGACAGCCAAATTAGCATAATATTCTTGCATTCAATTAAAGACTTTCTAATGTTTTTGTTCTCTTGAATTTACCTCATATTTATGGTTGGCTCCTGCTTGCAAATCAGTTTCCACTGTGACACGACGCCAATCAGATGATGATCATAAGTTGCAAACATAGAAAATGATTGATGGAGGGAGGGAGCCGAGAGGTGACTTACGGTTGCCAGGATCAAGATAAGCAATTGAGACAAGGAAACCAGGGCCTACAAATGACAAAAACTTTCTCCATCCAGGTTTCTAAACAACAAAAAAGACCAATCACAAACCAAAATACATAAGCTATATATGAATCAATGAAGTTAAGAAACTAGTGTATCAAATTCTAAAAAGAAACCAGACCTGATCATGTTTTGGGTCATCATGATCAAAACGTTTGCTGTTGCTACCACAGAAGGATTGTGGGGTTGTTTCCTCCACATCGATAGCAGCTATGCGGTTGCTTCCACTACCCGATGATTGAGGAAGTGAAATATCACTCCCTTGCTGTTGCTGCTGCTGCAAACTTCCCATCTCTCTCACTTTAAATCTTTAACTTACTATATCTCAATGTCTGTAATATCTTAAGGAAACTTCTAAGAACTACAGTGACACAAAGTAGAAACTGGAACTGTATTTATATATAGTGCAACATGTAGAATGCGTACATCGAACATTTGGCTTAAAAAGGACAGCGTAGCAATCCATATTCCGTTTATATTTTTCAATTCCTTTATTCTCTCCCAAACGGTAATGAGACATTACCGCATGCCTGACAAGTCACTGTCATTCCCTTTGTAAAGAATAACTTGCGCCTTGGTAAAGAATGATTTCTCTCTATAATAGTAGTATTAAAATGTTCAATTTTTCACATACTAGCTATAAATTTTATAATATGATGCTTGTATTCTTATGAGGTCAATTAAAAATTTTTTTTTACCAAATATCAATAACGTAAAAATTATAGTTATAATCACGAATTGCATTTCATATAAAAAATCAATAAAATAAATTAAACATGCATTGATCAACCAAACCAGTGTAATTAAGGTTTTTTTTTTTTTTTTGATAGTTAAGGAATCAGAATTTATTAATGATTAAAGAGAGCCCACAGAATGACAAAGCCCTTGAAACTAGATAAAACCAGGGAATTGTCTCAACACCTGAAACTAGCAAAAACAACATTAAGAACTGAATAACAAGCTAAAACTAAGACATTTATCAGAATCACCACCATGCGTCAAATGGCTTCGTTCTATTTGCTTCTGCTTTCGCTAGATGATCTGCCATGCTGTTCTTTTTCAAAAGACACCTCTCCAATTACTTGCAGTAAGTAGATTATTTCATTAAAAGTTTTCCACAGTCTTCATGGACTATCCAACACTTTATTGACCCATCTGACTGCCATAGATGAATCAGATTCCACAATTAGCCGCCTTTTACCAAACCGTTTAGTTTTGATGGATACCTTTAACTCCAATTTGATACCCAATAGCTCAGCAACATCCTAACTAATGTTAAGATTATTATTATTATTTAAATAAGGTTAAGTCATGTTTTACAACATGATGTCAACAATAAAATGAAAAAACCTAATCCTCTCATACGTAGTTATAAACATATAATAATTAATCATGATAACATTTTCATTTAAAAAAAATGACAACATATCAACAAAGTTGACTTGTGAATGAAAGGATTAAAATTAATAGTTTTTTAATAAAAAATCCAGAGTTGAAAAAAAAACTAGTATTTTTTTATTAATTAGGATAAAACCTAGGAATGAAAACAGACTAAAGTCTTCTTAAATAATCTTAGTTCGAAGTTAGATATAACAAAGTCGTCGGACTCGCGACAACGATGTGCTGTCATAATCATAAAGTACATGTAGTGGTGCTTGTCAGGACAAGTTAACTTTAAAAAACGAGAAAAAACTTTTATGAATTTTATCATTTTATTTAGATAAATATTTTATAATTTTATTAGATTTAAATAAATTTATAATGATAAATTTACACTTAAATAAAATTTTAATTTATACATAAATAAGTTCTAAATTGTATTAATTAATCTTTTATTTAAAATAAAATTTTATTTATATACAAATAAAAATGAATTTATTTGAGTGTAATAAAAATATAAAAAATTTATTTTAAAAAATAAAATAAGTCAGAGGTTTTTTTTTTTTTTTTTTTTAATTTTTTAACCTGAAACTAGATATATGTAATCTGTATTAGTTCATAGTTAGTTCTGTCCTTTTTCAAATTTCAAAATTTAAAAATTTGATGAAATTAAAGAAATAAACAAATTCATATCAACAAGTTGAAATTAATATATACAATAATTTCGTTACTTAAATATATTTATTTATTTGTACTTAATCCAACCTACGTTTTGAAAAGTAGAATAATCAACAGTGGACTATTAGAAAAGTACTTCATTATACGTACAAGAATAAAAAACTTTTAAACTAAAATTAAATAATTATTTAAATTCATATTTTTTATTGTAATTAATTGAGTTTTTAAGCATTTATTTCATCCAATTGAGTCTTTATGAGATAAAAATTAATTAACTGTCAACACATATTTTCATTTAGTAGAGAATTTAATTGAGTGAATATAGATGTTTCAGAACTCAATTAGATAAAAAAAAAATGATTTAGAATTCAATTAATTGCAATAAAAAAAACTTGAATTATTATTTAATTTTTATTTAAGATATATAATATACGCTTACCTTATCTTCATAAGCAAAAAAAGTAAAATGGGTTTTAACTATATTATATTATAAATTCATTTTTGATATATTATTAGCGAAGTTTTTCAATTTTATATTTAAAGTTAAGAGATTGATATATATCTCACTTCTTTTTTAATTAATTTTTTTATTTTTTCTTATTATATTATATAGTTGGAAACAAATAATTAATTTTGTCCTTGAAATAACAATTTTATAGTTTCCTATTCCTAATTGAATGTTCATACAAAGAAATTACCCCATATCCTTCGCCGGCGAAGGAGGAGGCAAGGGCGGACGGTGATAAGAGCTTGATGGGGCCTTGCCCTCTCCAAAACTTTTAAATCCCCTTTAGTATATATAATATATTAAATAAAATTAAATGGTCCTCTTAAATTAAAATTATGAATTTTATTTTTTATTTTTACTTGATCTCAAAATTTAATTTTATTCATTACTATATAAAATATATTAAAATCACATTATTATTTATCTATTATTATATAATCAATTATTATTTACAAATTCTTAAAAAAATAAAAATTATCCCAAGTATCGAATCAATGTAAATTTAACTCAAATCAAATTGTCTTTCTAATTTTTTAAGGTCAAATTATGTAAACAATCTTTGTATTTTATCGAAATTTATAATTGTTTTTAAAATATAATTCATTTCATAAAAACCACATGTCTGCTTGGAAGCTTGGCACTAGGTAGGTCTCTCATTCCCTGAAGCAAACCAACCTTTCGAAAGAGTGTTTTTTCATAAACCTAAAATATTCCAATTTGCAAATATTTTATTGTAATAGATGACGTGGCAACAGAAACTATATTCCATTGGGGCATAGTAGGACAGGTGCTTCAGGGCGGACGCCATAGGATAACAAAACTATGCGTTGACGCCTTAGGACAAAGTTTCGTTTCATAAAATGGAGGTCAAATGGCGCTTCTGTAAATCATGACAATGATAAGGTTTCACGGAGGTCAAATGGCACTTGCGTAGTCATGACAATGATGAGGGCTCTCCGTAGAAACCACGTCTGCTTGGAGGCTTGGAACTTGGCAGGTATCTCATTCCCTGAAGCAACCCAACCTTTCGAAAGTGTGTTTTCTTAAAAACGTCAAAATTCCTATTTTATTGTAATAGCTGACGTGGCAACGGAAAATCTATTTTATTGGGCCATAGTAGGACAGGTACGTCAGAGCGGATGCCTTAAGATAACAAAACTATAGGCGGACGCCTTGGGACAAGGTTTCGTTTCATAAAATGAAGGTCAGATGGCTATTGCGTGGATCATGACAACGATAAGGGCCTTTCCATAGAAAAGAAAGGCAGGCATTTCTTTCTAAATACTTGGATTGCGCTTGGTATTGCGGAAGTTGTCAAATTCAATTGAGTGCAAATACATTAGGAAGAGACTGCAATGTGAGATTACTGTTGCAATGAGATTGCTGTTTAAACCTGCTACAAAATAACTTTTCTGGTGGAAAGTTTTACTCGACAACTTTGCCCTCTCCCTTTCCTCTCCATTTATTAAATCTCAGTCTCCTCATTTTCATCCTCTGCTCTCTCTCTTTGTGCCGCCTCCATCTTCTTTTCCATATTTACATCTGCAATTAACTGAGGTTCTTATTTGTTAGTTTCCTCCCTTCGTAAGAAGCCGTTACCATTGGAGCTGGATATTATTATTTTCCAGATGATTTTCTTTGGCTCTCAAATAACTGTAAAGGAAGAAGTGAAAAGTGCCCTTTAACATTTTGAAGAAATCTGCATTTAGCCCGTAGCAGGCAAAATTTTGAATACAACTCGTGCTCCCTTCAATAGTACGGGGAAAAAAACCTCATCCAATAAAAAAGAGAAAAAGAAAATTGATATTTGTTGCTTGAGAACAGACTGATGGTTCTGCTTGATATACAAAATCCAACTTGATTTCAACTTGCAGTTGCTAAGAGGGAAGAGTACCAGCAGGTGATAAGCCAGGATTTTAATTTGTAAGTCTTACGTTATGTCTTGTGTGTTTCCACATTTTTTACGACTTTGGAACCTTTCAACTTCGAGATGAGTGAATAATAATATCTATTGTTTTGCCATATTGTAATTTTATATCTATTGTTTTGCCATGTTGTAATTTTAAGATGAGTGAATAATTAAATTTAATATTGATTCCTAATAAACTAAAATTATTATTAATATTATGAAATTATCAGTTAATTATAAATATTATAATATAATTGTTAATGTAGATAAATAATTTGTTTTGAATATATAAAGGTAATTTAGAAAATTTAGACTACATTCCCAATAAAATACAAGTTTACCAAATATTTTAATGTTACATTTCCTATATTTTAATCAATACCTTGTCATATATATTAAATGCTTCAATGTTATATTCCTAGCCTTTTAATTTCTTTACAATTTAACTGATGATAAAATACCATACGCATTTTCAGGGTTGCACAACTTGGAATAAATATTCAACTTTAAAGGCAGATATTACTGATCAATAAATAAAATGAATTTATATTTAATATATTATCAGTGAATATATTCTATATACTATTAATTAATTAAATGATTCATTTTATTAATAGGTAAATTCTATTCTTTAAAATTTATATATAAAAAAATGAATATTTTTAAATAATTTATTTATTAATAAGATAATATCATCTTGTTCATCACATTAATAAAATATCATAATTTGATTCATTGATCATATATAAAATTTATATACTACAATATATCAAATATAAACCCATAAAAGATTAATTAATTCAAATTAGGTAAGGAAATCGTAATAATAATTTTAGCATCTGCAGATGGTGCCATATTTGAGTTATTGAATCTTGAGCATTTTTTTTTCCTTTTTTGCCCCCTTGTAAATGAAGTAGTAAAGTATTTCTCAACATGTTATTGCCTTATTGGATGCCAAAATCAAATTAAAGAAATTCTACATGGATTATACTTTACTATTTGGAGTGAAAGTCCTATCAAAACAAGTTTCAGACCTATAGTTAATCTTTATAATTAAATGTTAATTCATAAAATAATTATTATAATATTTAATTTGTATAATTAAAAGCAAATTAATCAAACAATTACATTATAACATTTATTTTTATAATTAATTGCTAATTTATAAAAACAATTATATTATAATATTTAATTTGTATGATTAAATGCTAATTAATAAAACAATTATATTGTAACATTTAATCTTTATAATTAAATGCTAGTTTAAAAATATATTATAATATTTAATCTTTATAATTAAATGCTAATCTAAAAATACAATTATATTAATTTTTATTTCATTCATAAAAATGCGAATTATATAATCCCATTTTGAGGAGTAAATCTATGCAAACTATATACGTTGTTTATGCTAGTTAAATAAAGAGAACGTAAGAGTTTGTTTGTGCTAGTTATTTTATTAGGATTGTGCAGCAGAGTGATTGCTCACTATGCAAGTCTTTTATTCTTAATATAATAATTGTTTAATTCTCAATAATTATTTTAGGAATTAGCAGTACACTTTTCCTTTGTTTTCCATTCCGCCGTTTCGTCAGTATTCATTTCTTCTCTTTCTTCCCCTGCTTAAGGGTAATCTATTAGTCGGTTTGATTTGAAAAAAATCAATAATCAAATTAATTAATTTTCATTTTATAAGTAATTGAACTGAACAATAAAATTTTAAATAATTGGCCTAACCGAATTTGCTAAATCAAAATCGATTCAGTTTAGTTAGTTTGATTAAATAACTGAATTTTTCATCATTTTTTTTCTATTTTGAACAATTATTTAGCAACGAATTCAATATAATAAAACTCAAACTCAATTATCATTCAAATTAAATTACTAAAGAGTCTAATAATTTTAATTACATTTTACAAGAAAAAAGACAAATAAAAACTTATGTCAACTTGTTTAATCAAAATAAATTAAACAATAAGTTCTAAAAAGTATTACTTTAATATATATCAAATAACAAATAAAGCCAACAATACATAATTGTCATTTCAACACATAAATAAGTTTTCAAGTGTCAACAGTCACAGATTAACTTAAAAAAAGTAAACTAAACAAATACAGCTCTCATAACTTTGGTGTAGAACATAAAAGATATTTCAAGTTAGCAAATTGAGCTAACAGCTCATACAAAACATAAACAAGCTAAAGACACTCCATATTGGCAAATGGATATAAAAGTTCATGAAAAACATAGAACAAGCTAACTAAAGGACATTCCGAGTTCCAACAGCATTCTTCATACATGGACTCCATAGTTTTGGCACATTCTTAATTGTTTCCTAAGATGTTAAAAAGATTAAAACCTTAATTAGTTGTCAAATAATAAAATAAATATTTTCTAAATGCAAATATTCATGAAAATTAACAATGAAATTACCTCAAAAGGTCCATGCACATTTTTCTTAATCAATTACCATATCTAAGGCAATCTTTGACAAATCTAAAGATATATAAACAAAAATTAACAAAAGTAAGCTTTAAACAATTAAAAAAATAAAAAATAATAATACTTAAAAAATAAATGATAGTATAAATAAAATGATACCCAAATACATTTTGTCAAGCTCTACCAAATTATATTTAGGTTGAAATGAATCAAGATTAGAAGATTTGCGTAGCCAATCTTAAGCACAAATAAGGGCTTACACAATCTTAGGAGTTAAAGAACTGTTATATGCACAAGTTATACGACTGCTAGTGCTAAAGGAAAATTCAGAAGCAATTATGGATATGGGAATCATAAATACATCACAAGCTAAATATGAAAGGATAGGAAACTTATGACTATTAAGTTTCCACCAAGTTAAAACATCAAAATCATCACTATCATCATTATAGATATCCATCTGTTTCTGGGGCCAATAAGATCGATTTTATTAGTGCTATATTACTATAGTATATTATCTTGTATTATTATAGTATAGTACATTGTAGTATAGTACATTATATCGCATATATTATAGTTTGTATGTTGTTGTTGTTATTGTTATTATTATTATTATTATTATATTATAGTATTACTATATTACTGTATTATGTTATTATTATTATTATTATTATTATTATTATTATTATTATTACTATTATTATTTATTTTTATTTTCTTTCCTTTTCTCTCTTATTTGCGATGGAATGGAGAAATTAGAATCTGTAATCAGCCAAATTGGTTTTAATGTAGAATCAAATTATAGGATTCTCAATTCGATCTAGAAAAATCAGCAAAGAACCTAAACCTAAATTGAGGTTCGGGCAAAATTCAATCCCAAGATTCAAGCCTAGGTTGGTTTTGTCTGTTTCTTAAAAACTCTCCTAAGGATGCCTATAAATTGAACTAAAATTCTAGAGAACAGCACACGGTTGATGTTTGGAAAGAGGGTGAACTTGGTGTTCTGAAAAATTTTATGGGTAGTGGGAAATTTTTAAAATTTTGATTTTTGGGAATTCTGGGTTTAATTTGAAGTTTCTGGGTTTAGATTTGGGTTTTTGGGATTAAGTTTACGTTTTTGGAGGGTTTTTGAAGTAATCTAAAAAAAATTTGAAAATTTTTGAGATTTTTCTGGAAAACTGGATTTTTGGTATGAATATTTAAATTTTTTGATTAAATTTTCCTACGAAGTTTAGGTTTTTCGATCAAATTTTGGCCACTTTTCCAGAAACCAGTAGGTTTTCTCAATTTTTGGTTAAAGTTCCTAGCTTTTCTAGATAGAGGTTAGAGCATTTTTGGGCTTAAAAAGAGAGAGAAAGAGCAGTGGGCTTCTGAGGGGAAAACACATACTTAACTTTTATAAGGCTCTAAAACAACACTGTTTTACCAAGCACATAACCCAACTGGGATCTACACACCACCCGTGGTCTGACCTGACCCAATCACAGGTTTTGCTTATTTTATTTTATTTTTATTTTTTTTATATTTTGAATTTTTTTAAATTTTTATTTATTTTACCGACTTTTATTATTTATTTATTTTTACTGAGCAATTTATTATTTGTTAAATATTTTATAAAATTATATTTTTATTAAAAAAACAAAACAAAAAAATAAAATAAAAGAAATAAAAAAATCTTTTTAAAATAAATTTATGAATTTCACTAAATTATTGGGAGATTTTCATAGATTTAAATTTTATGAAATCCACCAAACTATTAAAAAATTCTATAAATGAATTTCAAAAAGATAAAAAAAATTTTATCCTCCAAACTATTGGAGAATTACTTCATCAATTAAGTTTTACCAAACTATTAAGAGATTTAATGAATTTTCTCACAAAAATAAAATTTTATAAATATCTTTCAAAAAAAATCTCACCAAACTATTGGGAGATCTGCCTCAAGGTAAATCCTACCAAACTATTGAAGGATTTTACTAATTTTTTTGAATAAAATATATTAATAAATTCGATGATGGGGCCTCTTTGGAGTGAGATATCGGTTTCAATGAATACTCTTAAGGTGGGATAATGATCTTAAACTATTACCAAACTATTGAGATAATTTTAAGGTTAATTCTCAATATTAAATATTTTGGTAGAAACATAAATAATTTTAAGACATAGATAATTTGAAATCAAACTGGTACCATATTTTGATTGGTGTTGTGAGGGTGCTATAACCTTCCTAATGTGTAACTACACTCCCGAACCTAAAATCTAGTTTCGTAAATTAAAATATATTATTTAAAGATACCTAAGTCAATCTTGAAACTCCTCTTTAAATAGGACAGATTCGATCAGGTGGCTAATCACACCTAAATAAAAAAGATTGATGGTGACTCCTAAAAATCATATCTAGCAGTAGGTCCATGGATCTATATGTTATGACAGTTTGGTGACTAAGTTGGGCACATCAAAAGTCAGGCCAATAAATGATTTTTTATTATCCAAGCCTTGCTTAATAAATTTGAGATTATTTTTTTCTTTCCTATTTCTTCTTTTTCATTTCTTATATTTTGTTTAGTTATTTATTTATATATATTTTTCATTCATTTGCATGTGCATAATATAAAGCTTTCCACTTGAGCTTTACCCTTAGGAGGGAGTGAAATACCTATGCCTTTATAAGATTTCATGTTTCTGTATGGGCTTATAAAACATTCTCACTCAAATTGAACAATTTTTGCTTGTAACCTATGATAGGCAAGGATTATGGTATCCTACTAGTTTGTGATGGATAATGATATAAGAAACAATTTGAAAACCTTTTAAAAGTAATCCAAGCCACATATAGTTAACCCTAAGGGTCCAAACCTAGGTAGAGGCATGTTTTCCCCTGTGTTAGAAAGTCTTAAATAGGATACATGATTGGATGTTTATTTTACTTATAAGATTATGTATTGTCTTTTTTGTATATTAACCATGTATGTTGGTCTTTATAGATTATTTTTTTTACTTACCCTTTTATTTTATCACGCATTCACATTATTAAGGAATATTTGCAACGAAATAATTTTTAATAAGAAAAATCTCAGTTACATCCATGAAAAGCCTAGCAAAGTCCTCTACTGGCATAAAAAAGGAGCTGAAAAATTTTAAGCTTGCAAATAAAAAGCTAAAAAAAGAAGTCCAAACATTGGAACAAGAAAAGGATGGATAGAGGAGTTTGTGCATTGACCTTAATACAACATGGTCATCCATTAACCAAGAAATGGCCCAATTTTTGTAAGAAAATAAACAGTTATAAGTAAAACTACAAAAAAGAGATGCAATGCTCCTTAAAACGTAAATGTACATCAAGATACTAAATGAAGTAGCGGTAGGAATCAGAGCACAAATGAGGGTTATGACTGAAGAATATAAACAAATGAAAAACGCATATATGAAAAAGCATAACCAATTGAAATCTTCGCTTGATCGAATTATTATGGCTATTTACAAAGCTAAAAACATGGTAGAAATGATTGAAAAATGAAAGGCAAGGGTGCCACCAATGGGAGCACACGATAAAAAATTGATAGATTTTCTTAATGAAGCGCAAAGCCAGTATTGACAAGTTATGGATTTCTTTTCTCAGTAGTTTTAGACTTTTCACGATTGTAATATTGGATTTAGTTAAAAATGACTTTTAATTCAATAAAAGTTTTATTTGATAACAATTGTTATGTGGTAAATTTTCATTATTGCACTCATGCCTTTTATTTTTGCATTCATTCTCATGCATAATTTGAGAGTTCCATAAACATCATTTTAAATTTGCACAATTATAGAAATCAAGGTTCGAGGATAGCTCAACACCAGTATTATACCCAAGCTAGAGCCAAGAAGATGGATTAGGATAATGCAAACTATTTTGAAAGGTTGAAAAGGCTCAAGAGATAATTGAGGGAAAACTAAGCAAGATCTTCAAAGCTCTAAAAAAGATAAACAAAGGAAAAAAGTGGAAGAAAATACCTTACATGAAGATACTGAGTTATTGTATCCTTTAGGTTTTGGTTTGCATCTGACTTAGATCACTCCAAATTTTTAGCACAACAAACCATATTTCTAAATTACAGTTAAGAAAGTGTTCAGAATTATATTAATCCTGTCTTTATTGAAAACGTAGCTGACCCACTCAAATCCCTAATGTAGATGAGATAAAAAAGAAAGTGAAGTTGAAAACTACTATACCCTCAAAAAACTTTAAGACTGATTAAACCATAAGCAGGATTGAAGAAAAATTATGACCTTTAAAAGAAATAAATTTTTATGGTTCCATGGATGCTGCCATCCTTTGTTTGGTCCCAGATGTTATGATTTTTTCAAAATTCAAAGTGTCAAAATTTGAGAAGTACGACAGCACTAAGTGTCTTATTACATACGTCACAATATATTATCGTAAGATGGTGGCACATGTCAGCAACGAAAAATTGCTCATGCATGTTTTTTAGAATAGCTTAATCGGGTCCACTGCAAGGTGGTCTGTTTAGTTGGATAAGACTCATATAAGATCGTGGAAGGATTTGACTCAATCTTTCATTAACCAATATTGCTACATCATAGATATGGCTCATAATAATCTTTTAACCAATATTGCTACGTCACAATATATTATCGTAAGATGGTGGCACATGTCAGCAACGAAAAACTGCTTATGCATGTTTTTTAGAATAGCTAAATCGGGTCCACTGCAAGGTGGTCTGTTTAGTTAGATAGGACTCATATAAGATCGTGAAAGGATTTAACTCAATCTTTCATTAACCAATATTGCTACATCATATATATGGCTCATAATCATCTTTTGTTATAAGGTATGAAGAAAAAAATATCTGAGTCTTTCAAGGAGTATTCCCAATGATGGTGGAATATCACTGTTTAAGTACAACCACCACTAACAGATAAAGAAACAATGGTGCTATTTATAAATACTTTAAAGTTGCCATATTATGAGAAGATGATAGGGAATGCGACTAAAAAATTTACTGACATAGTGATTTTAGGTAAAATCATTGAAAATGCAATAAAAAATACTAAACTGAAAGAGAGAGAATCTTCTGTTGCTAAGAACATGCCCAAGAAAAAAGAAAGTGAGACTCAAATTATGAGTTTCAACAGGTAGCAATTCAAAAACTACCTTCAGTCAATCTATCCCACATATCTTCTCACTGTAAATCATGTTTTTGCTACACGACCTTTCTATTCATCTACAACTAGGCTCTCGTTCGTCTGACTACCCCAATAAGTGGTGTGTGAGAATCCTGAAACCAAAAAAAGTCTACATTTGATCCTATTCCCATGAGCTACATAAAACTGTACTAAGAGCTTTACAAAAATCACTTGATTGCTCATATTTTTGTAAAATAACTTGAACCTTTCTATTCTAAATGGTATGATTCCACTGTTTACTATGGCTATCATTATGGAACGGTTGGCCACTCTACCAAAAATTATATCCCATTGAAACATAGGGTGCAAAATTTGATTAAAGAAGGGTTGATAAGTTTTGACACCGATGGAAACATGACATCTAATGTTAATGGTAGCCCATTACCTAATCATCCAAAGCGATGATTTTAAAGAGGCTAATTGGAGCTAACTATCATTTTAAGACTTCTTGAGAATATAGATCTTTTTTATGTGCATGGATTTTATCTTATTTTTCATCATTTTAATAAAAGTGATAGATTTGATGCATTTTCATGACTTTTCTCTTTTGTGTGAATCACCATTATTTATTTTTACTTTCTCCTATCTTTTTCCATAACTTTTATTTAATTTTAAATAATGAATGTTCAGACAAGCATGACAATAATTCAGGATTCGATTTTGAAAACATCATTCATGATGATCTAATTGATAGATAGAGATTATTAATTCATTTGGACTACTGAATAAAAAGATAAATATGGTGAAAAATCTTAAAAAGGATGTAATACATGATCTTTAAGATTATTCATTCATAAGTCTACTTTTGATCAATAAATATTCTTCATTAAGAGTATTTATGTTTGAGATGAGAAATAGTCATCTTTCTTTTATCTTTGAAAAAAAAAGTAAAATTATCCTTTGCTACCCTATTTGAGCTTGTTGAATTGTTTTTTTTGAAAAATCCTAACCAAGGATCGCTCCTACACTAAGGGGTAAATTTGGGAAGTTTGTTTACCCTTAGTAATTTCAGGGGTAAAGCCCTTTTGTGCTCAAGTTTTTCCTAAAAAAATGATGAAAAAAAGAAAAAAAAATGAAAGAGAAATTGATGAGGCAAAATGCCAATGTGCTCCAAATAGAAAAAATGGTCATTGGTTTGATAACCATTCAAGTACAATTTGGATTTATTTTATCAATTTCTTTCATAACCATTGACCATAGTCTACATTGCATCCCTTGAAAGTCAATTTGATCAAATATGAATATTCGAATTAGAGAATCATGAATTGAATAAAGATAAATTTATCATTGGATTGTTTGAAACTTTGATAAAAGTGTCACTGATGGATCAAAGGAGAAAGAAATGAAAAGCAAAGATGACAAAAATGTGTGCCAAAAAAATAATTAAAAAAGTAAAAATAAAAAAGAAAAATTAAAAAGCAAGAAAAAAGCATAAAAAAAAGAGAAAAAAGGAAGACTTAGACGGAAAACTCGAAAGAACAGTTTAAGTAAAGATGAAAACTAAAAAAAAAAAAAAACTTCATATGAAGAATCCAGTAATGAGGGTGATGATTAGTTCGAAGACCTAGGATATTGATGAAATGTGTTTTTGAAAGAAGATTTTGAGTTGGAGCTTAGAATGATCTGAACAGTCATTATTTTAGGATGCTAATATTCCTTTTGAATAGTGAAAATATTTTGCTTTTGTTCATCTTTGATTTGTTATTGACCATTTTTCTTTTCGATAATAAAAACCATTTTTTATTCTTTACCAAATGTACATCCTTTAAATGAATAAAAGAAATGTATCATGTCTGTCACTAATTTGAATGATGGCAAATAAATGAATGAAAATGTTCATAAAAGAGTTTTTCACTTTTTTGAAAAAAATCTAAGATGATATAAATGAAAAAAGCTTAAGAAAATGATTGAAAAGGGGGTGAACAAGGTAACCCAATGATAAATTCAGTGATAGATTGGTTGACATGACTTGTGAGTTATGATCAGATGAGAATAATGATATGGATCGGTTAACAAAATTTGTTTTGAGATGTTGAAAAGCTAAAAAGAAAGATTTAGTAATATCTGTATTACATACATTGTGTTCACATTTGCATCCTAGATAGGACATGTATTAGCATCATTGCATCATCATTTATCACTCATTTTCAATTTCGGCTCAGTCCAAATCATTTTTCAAACTTGTGGTTCCATCTCGATCATCTAATTTTGGCTCAGTCCAGATAATTTTCCTAACCTATGGCTTAGTCTTGGTTATCCGATCTTGCTCAGTCTAGATCATTTTCTTAACTTATGGCTCAATTTTGGTCATTTGATCTTAGTTCAGTCCAGATTATTTTCTTGACTTGTGATTTTGTCCTGGTCATCTAATCTTGACTCAGTCTAAATCATTTTTTTAACTTGTGGCTCAATCTCGATCATCCGATCTTGGCTCAGTCTAGATCATTTTCCTAACTTATGGCTCAATCTTGGTCATTTGATCTTTGCTCAGTCTAAATAATTTTCTTGACTTGTGGTTCCGTCTCAGTCATCCGATCTTAACTCAGTCTAGATTATTTTTTTGACTTATGGCTCAGTCACGATCATCTGATCTTGGCTCAGTCTAGATCATGTTCTAGACTTGAGGTTCCATCTCGGTCATTCAATCTTGCCTTAGTCTAGATCATTTTCTAGACTTGTGGTTCAATCCTAGTCGCTTGATCTTGGCTTAATCCAGATTATTTTCTTGACTTACAGTTTAGTTTCAGTCATTTTTTTTTATCTTGACTTAGTCAAATTATTTTATTTTATTTTTGATTTGCAGTTCAATGTTGATCATCTATTTGATCTCGGCTTGGTCCAGATCATTTTTTTGACTTATGGCTTAGTCTCGGTCATTTCTACTTATTGAGTTGGCTTTTGTTTTTTGACTAGAGCAGAGTGGATGTCTAGGTTTTGGCATCATCCCTGTCTAATAGGGATTTGCAAAAAATAGCAACTGTAGACATCCATCTGTGTTGAGGCCAATAAGACTGATTTTATTAGTGTTATATTACTATAGTATATTATCTTGTATTATTATAGTATAGTACATTATATCGTATATATTATAGTTTATATGTTATTGTATTATTATTATTATTATTATTATACCATTATTATTATTATTTATTATTATTTTCTTTCATTTTCTCCTTGGTTTGCGATTGAATAGAGAAATTAGAATCTGTAATAAGCTAAATCAATGAAATTCAATGGTTAATGGTTTTAATGTAGAACCAAATCACATGATTCTCAATTTGATCTAGAAAAATCAACAAAGAACCTAGACCTAAACTGAGGTTTGGGCAAAATCCAATCTCAGGATGCAAGCATGGATTAATTCTGTCCATTTTCTAAAAACTCTCTTAAGGATGCTTATAAATTGAAGTAAAATTCTAGAGAACAACATACAGTTGATGTTTGGAGAGGGGGAGAACTTGGTGTTTTGAAAAATTTTTTGGGCATTAAAAATTTTTGGGATTTTGAATTTTGGGAATTCTGGGTTTTATTTGAAGTTTCTGAATTTAGATTTGGGTTTTTGGGATTAGGTTTACGTTTCTGGAGGGTTTCTAAAGTAATCTAAAAAAATTTAGAAATTGTTGGGATTTTTCTAAAAAACTGGGTTTTTGGTATGAATATTTGAATTTTTTGATTAAATTTTTTGGTGAAGTTTGGTTTTTTGGCCAGATTCTGGCCATTTTTTTTTTTCAAAAATCGATGAGTTTTTCCAATTTTTAGTTAAAGTTCCTCGTTTTCTTAGAGAGAGGTCAAAGCATTTTCGGGGTTAGAGAGAAAATAGTGGGATTCTGAGAGAAAACGCAGAACTTGACTTTTATAGGGCTCCAAAATGATGTTGTTTTACTAAGCCCAGATCCATGCGTAACCTGACTAAGATTTACGCACCAACTGTGGTCTGACCCAACCCGATCATAGGTTTTCTTTTCTTTATTTTCATTTTCATTTTATTTTTATTTATTTTATATTTTAAAATTTTTTTTAGTTTTTTTATTTATTTTACTAACTTTTATTATTTATTTATTTTTACTAAGAAATTTATTATTTGTTAAATATTTTATAAAATTCTATTTTTATTAAAAAAATTAAAAAAATGAAACAAAAAAATAAAAAAAATAAAAGAATTTTTTCAAATAAATTCATGAATCTCATTAAATTATTGGGGGATTTTCATGGATTTAAATTTTATGAAATCCACCAAACTATTAGAAAATTTCATAAATAAATTTCAAAAAGATAAAAAATAATTTTTATCCTCCAAACTATTAGAGGATTACTTTTTAAATTAAATTCTATTAAACTATTAGGAGATTTAATAAATTTTCTCACAAAAATAAAATTTTACAAATATCTTTCAAATAAAATCTCACTAAATTAATGGGAGATCTGCCTCAAGGTAAACCTTACCAAACTATTAGAGAGCTTTACTAATTTTTTTGAATAAAATATATTACTAAATCTGATGATGGAGCCTCTTTAGAATGTAACACTAGTCTCCATGAATACTTATGAGGTGAGAGAATAATCTTAAACTGTTACCAAACTATTGGGATAATTTTAATGTTAATTCTTAATATTAAATATGTTGGTAAAACCATAAAAAATTTTAAAGCTTAGATAATTTAAAATCAAACTGGTACCATCTTTTAATGGGCGTTGTGAGGGTGTTATAACATTTCTCATACTTAACTGCACTTCAAATCTAAAATCTGGTTTCATAAATCAGAATTTATTATTTAAAGATACCTGAGTTAATCTTGGGACTCCTTTTTAAATATGACAGATTTGATTAGGTGACCAATTATACCTAAACAAAAAAGATTAGAGGTGACTCTTAAAAGCTATATCTAGCAGTAAGTTCACGGATCTATACATTATGACAATCATCATTAGGCTTTTCATTCAAATATTTAACCAATTCTGATTTATGTTCATCTTGGCCATGTTTAATCCAATGCCTCTTGTACTTGGACTTAAAGCTTTGCTTTTTTTTTTTTTTTTATCTTTCCATTTTCATTTTCATCATCGGTGGGTTGTGACATTTAGCACACTTGACTACTTTCATAAACTTGTCAGATTGAGGTTTTAACATTCTTTTGTATTCATTGAACAAGTCATCTATTACTTATTATACTTTTTCAATCATCAATAATGCTTCATCAGAAGAATACATTTTCATAAAGCAATATTCCACAAAAGGAAGCTTTTTTTAAGGATCAAGAAGAGAAGCAATATAAACCAACATATTCATCTTTTCTATATTTCCCCAATACTTATCATATTTATCCTTTATTCTCTTTGCCATTGCATTCAACTCATTGTTAGGATTTAATTGCCATTTTGGAAAAATGGAATAAACATCACATATATCACCAAGAAAAGAGTTAGATGTGACATAAGAAGTACTTGAAACTTTCATTGTGAGATCATAAAATTATTGCAAGAAAAGACAAAACTTCCTAACAGTTGCCCAATCATTTTGATTAGGCTCCCCATCTCCCATCAAAAGCTCACCTCTATAATAAGGATCAAGATTATCAAATGCCTTTTCAAACTTTTGAGCTGCATCCAACATCAAGTAAGTAGAATTCCATTTAATGCTAACATCCAAACATAATAAACTCTTACTCTGAATATGTTCATTCACAGCACACTTTTTAAACTTGGCTAACCTAGAAGGCAATTATCTCATATATCTTATTGCCCCTCTAGCATGAGCAATTGATTCATTCATTTCCTTCAATCCATCACAAGCAATAAGATTAACAATAAGTGCAATGCATATCAAATGAAGATATTTGCTTCCCAAAATACTAGTTCCAGCATGGTTAAATTTCTTCCTTAAATATGCACTTGCAACATCATTAGAACTAGCATTATCATTTGCAATAGTAAAAATCTTATCAATCCCCCAATCATGCAAACATTTCTCAACCACCTTACCAATGGCTTCACCTTTGTGACTAGAAAATAGGATAAAAATGTAATATCTTTTTGTTTAGTTTTCAATATTTGTCTATAAAATGAATTGTAAGACACGTATAATTGACCTTTTGTAATGACGTCCATATGCCAATGCTAAAAGATAGTAGATGATTTCATGAATTGCCTCAAATGATTCTTTTCATCAATATAAAGTTGATAGCAATCCTTGGCAACTATCCATCATGATGGTATACAAAATTTAGGACTTGCAACTGATATGCAATACCTAAATCCTTCTCCCTCCAGAAATCTAAAGGACAACTCATCTAAAATGATCATTTTAGCTATATCTTTCCTAACAATATCTTGATTAAATTGTCATGTGCCTAAAGATTCCATTCCTCTTTATGGCAACACTAATTCTCTTTGAGTACCAACATCCCCACTAGCACGAGTAGGCTTTTTACAATAAGTCATGTGATTCTTTGATGCAGTGGTTTTGTTCTTTTTAGGATCAACAAAAAATTTTCTATCATAATAATTACCCCTAGCTTTATGATTACTTTCATCATTGACAAATTTGTGAAGTGGTCCCATACCTCTAACCATGGCTTAGATGGTTGTCTAGTCACTTTAGAATTTGCAATTTCTTTACTTGTTACTTCATCGTGTGTAGGAAGTTGAGGGGTTTATTTTGTTTGGTTAGGTGTAGAATCCAAAGTCATATCATCCACTTCATTTGACATCTTAAAAAAAAAAAGAAACAATCAAATTATATCCAAATAATAAAAAAATAATTAAATTATATTCAAATAATGAATATAAGTAAAATTATATAAAAAAGTACAAGCATTATTATCAATTGAAAGTGGGCTGTTTAAAGATGAATTGCATTTAAAGCATTATTTACAATTATATGAGGGTAAAATTAAAGAAAGAAAATATACTAAAGTGTGATATAATTTTGATGGTACTCATATCAATTGAATGCTCAGTTTGCCTTCAATTATTTCCATGTTTGACAATTACATTTAGGATGTACAACATAGTTTACAATTTAGACATATATAATTCTTGGAATATTGTACGTTGGGTTAGTTATATATTAGTCAACCTCTAGAAAAAAGAAAAGAAAAGTTGATTTCACAAATCCTCTAGAATGGACAATGGTATTTTGTCATTCCATTTTGAGTTCAAAATCACACTGTTAATATAGAATATTAATTCATCTTTAACTTTTAAATAATAACCCCATTAATATTTAATATCTTTTGTGATTGATGACAATTAGGAAGTTGGCTAATTAGGAAACTAAATACTAAAATGGATCAATAAAATACTAAAACAGGTTGAATATTAAATACTAAATGGATAAATAAAATACAAAAAAATCAAATCAATCTACTAAAGTGTGATAGGTTACAAAACCAATAACAAAGGTGGATCAAATCCAGAATGGGCTAGGTAATGAATTTAGTCCAAAGAATAAACAAATGACTTAAGTCTTGAACAATAGACTAAAGCCCCAAGCTGAAATAAACAATAGTAATATATTTTCTTATGCAAGCATAGTAAACAAAGGAATTCTTATCCAAAAACCAAATGACTTAAGTCTTGAACAACAGACTTAACCCTTAAGTTGAAATAAACATGAATAATAATTTTTATTTTGTACAAGCAAAGTAAATAAAGGAATTTTTATATAGAATACCCATCAAAAGAAATCTTATTTAGCTACCTTTAAATGGATTAATCCAAGAATACTTCTAAGAATCCAAGAATACCCACCAAAGGTTCAAACTTTTTAAGAATCCAAGAATACCCATCAAAGGTTCAAGCTTTCTAAGGACTCAGAGAGTAGTTTTTACTGGAATAAGTAGTTTTTACTGGAATAAGTAGTTTTTACCCAGATGTAGTTCCCAGAAGCATTCACTGCTAGCTCAGCTTCAAAATGGGTAGGTTATTTTTTTTTTAATTGTTTGGGGTTTAGCATTGATTCATTAGAGAAAAGCTAAAGATCATTGTGTTCATAGTTCAACAATAAAGGAAAAGAAAAAGGTCATCAAGGACTTATGGTTGCTATAGGTGTCATCGATCTTTACAAACTCTGATATTGTGCAACAAATTAAAGGTGAAAGGGGCAAAGATGCTAAAAGGAAAAAAATAGAGAAAAAGTTAAGCGAAGAGAGAGGCAATGATGCAAGAGGGAGAGAGGCAGAAAAGTAGTCGAATAGATAAGGCGCATTAGGCATGGGTGGATCTTGATAGAGGTTAAAAGTAGTGAGTTAAGTTTAAGGTTTTTTTTAGGTGGGAATATACATATTTACCCTTAGTTATTAAAGAGTCGGTAATCCGCTCGATTCGATCATCAATTTTAAGGACAGATTTCTGACATATTTAACCAATTTAACCTATCCCAAAATCAACTATAATTGAAAATTTACTAGATCGAACCGAATTGACCATATTTAATTGGTTTTGGTTAGTTAAATCGGTTTGAACTGATTTTTCTCACCTTACCTCTGCCATTTTTTTTCAAAATTTGTATTTTTTTTCTCTTTTTTTTCAAAGTCAATGAACATTATTAAAACTATCTTGAAAAATCCAATAGCTTATCTCATCCATGACTCCGTCTCCTTCAAATTTTTTGTTACTACTTCATCTTCATAGATTGAAGATAGGCCCATTTTTTTTTCAATTTCCCAGGTTGCCCTAATATTTTTTGCACATAACATTTTTCCTCTGTTTCTAAAATTTCTATTTGATAAATAATCATTAGCAATAATACTTACACATTGTTTCTTCAATATCGATCTCACCTTTGACTTTGTTTTCTTGTCCCTTTTGTTTTTATTACTATTTAGTTTGACCAAAAATTTTCCTCTATCTCCTCAAAGCTTTTAAACCCTTTTTCTCTTCTTTTCAAGCCCTTACTAAAATCTACATTTTTTTCCCTTTTGCCTTAAAATCAAGCTTACCAACACTCTTAATTTTTTTGACATCAAGCCTTTGCATGCATTCTATCTTAAATCTATCATTTTGGCCTTGGTACTTTCCCTATGATTTGTTTCCTTATTGTCCATAAATTTTGAGCTACCTTCAACAAGCCCTATAGTTGCTTGGACACCATGACCCTCTCTAACTCTATCTTATTTACCTTTTCCATACCATTTGGTATTGATATTTGCCTTATTTCATTTTTCAGCTCATCAAAGGCCTTACTATTTGTTTTTTTTGAATTATCAAGTTTCTTCGGTCTATCAACACTATAGAGGTTGACTTTCATACAATTAATCTCCATATTCACCCATTTGATTCCATCATCTTCAATTTTGAATCCAATGCATGCCTCTTCATATTCATTAATCCTTTTCATGTTTGTTTCATTAATGATATTATCTTTACACATGCCTATTGTGGTTTACTTTAACTGTTCATCTACCATGCATAGGTTATCTCTAGAACTTTTAAAGAAATTAAAACTCAAATTACAAATTGGATCATTAACGACTTCTTTTACATCAAGATTTTTGCACCCACGTTAAAACAAAAATACCATATCCTTATCAACTTTTGTCACCTAATTGAAAATGATCCCCCATTACATGACACCACAATTGTTTCTTTTATTCCTTCTAATTGATCTATCATTATCATCATTGGTCATTTACTAAAGTCTTGGAAGTTGGAACTTTAGGGTTTTACCATCCATAGTTACTAGTTCCCCCATACATTAGCAATATTCTTAAAGGTTGAGTAGTTCATGATGTGTATAAGATACCAAAGCATGTCATTCACATGACTTTGTATTTTTCTTTGATCACTTTTCAATATAATGAAACCATTCTTTTAGCCATGTCCACCCTAAACTTTTCATGATTGCCATTGTATTTTATCTTCAAACTCGATTAGAAACTGCTAGCCAAATATCTTTCTCATCGATATTTCAGATACCATTCATTTTAATATTTTTCATGTATCTAAACATTTCGTAATAGCCCTTTGTAGTCTTCACCAAATAGTTTTTCAACTTTCAGGTTGTCTTTTCCTTCACTTTCCCAATGTTGACCTAATAAAGGCCTTATTCTTGTTCGCTTGTACGTAATCTATATCTTTCATCTTATCAAAATTAAAAGAAGATGCCTTGTTATCTATTAAACTCATCATATAAGTTTTTTGAATATCCTTCTCACTACTTTCCTGTCTTATACCCTTATTCTTCCTCTATCAACCTCTTATCCTATAATTTTTTCTTCCACTTTTTGATTTCCTTCCCTTTTGGTTTTTCTCTAATATTCTGTTCTTCAATTGAATTTTGCCATACTTACCTCAATCTGAAAATCCCATAACTATGACTCTTTGAGTCTTCTCTCAGCTCTTAATGCTCTTTCCTTATTTGCATAGCTTACGAGTCTAAATTTTTTCCCTTTTTAACTTCTTTTTTGAGATATGAAAACATCCACCACATGATTGCTGCTATTGCATTCATATAGCCGCCTTCAATTTGCATTTGGAGGAATATTGTTCATAAAGATTGTTGACACCTTTCATTAACTTATCTTACACCTACTTTTTTTTTTTTTATCTTGTATGTTTACTTTTTCTCTCTCACTCTCACTTTCTTGATCCTAATCAAAGCTTAAAGATGCTTTCATCCTTTCTTTCCCAAGCCCATCCAACAGATGGTGTGTTGGTGCCCTTTCAGTGATTGCTACCAAGGATTGATACTGGTAAGTTGTAGGGTGTATTTCTCTTCTAGCTATCTCTCTTTGCCAATGATTCTGATGACTTGTGGTTGTTTAATAAGTTTAGAGATTGCCCATTTCACACTTGCTGCTGAGGTATTTGTGTCTCTAGTTATCAAATCCTGATCTTTATTGATAAACAAGAAAAATTTTCATTTATTTCCAATTTAGGCTGAAGCATTTTTTATTTGTTCAAAAAAGAGAATTGAAGATAATATTTTCATGTTCTAGTGGGCTAAACTTGAAAGGATAAAAGTTATTGCCAGAAAAGGAAAAATGTGTTCAATATTTTACACAATTTTGTAGTTATTCCATTGGTATAAATGAAAGTACACAAATAGGGTGTGTTTGGTTTACAAAATTTTAGATTTTGAGAAAGAAAATGATCCTTGAAAAAGTGTGGATTTTTTGGAAAGATTTAAACACCTAATTTTGTTCAGGGTATTTGAAATGGTCCAAGATTGCTTAAATCGAATTCGATGTAATTTAATTTAAGTTAATTGCATTTGAAAGCTTAAAGGTCCAATTCAAAATTTTGCATGAGTCCAATCCAATTAAATTTAGACTTGAAAGCCCAAAGACTACTTGTGGTCCAAATTCAATTATGGCACAAATTTGTTTAATTAGAATTTTTTATTTTTTAACTAAAAATTAAAACCTAAAGAAAAAAAAAAAAGAATAAGAGTGTCTGTAAGATTTAGCAACCCTACTAGCTTTCCTCTTCCTAAATGCTAGAACCTTTCTTCCTTTGGCACATTATTTTCAATTTTCAATTTTTCACCTCACTTTTACCTACGACTTCTAACATAATTTCATGAAAAAAGCTCTAAACCCCAAATGGTAGCAAGCCATTGTTACCACTATAGTTACATTCTAAAATTTTCAATCATCTTTTTAGAAAAATTAAAGGATTTTTACTAAAGGCATTGATAAGAGAGAAATAGGGGATTCACAACAACAAATATAAAGGGGAGGCCAATTTTCATAGAGGGAAAAACCAAAAAATCCCTAATTTCATCACCTACCTAAAGCTTCTAAACTGTCATTATGGCTAGTTTCACTACCTAAACTAGCACTAGCTCTTACCCGTACTAGCCCCAACTCTTTCCTGCCCCAACACCAGACCTTTCACATAGCTCCCTCAAACCATCAACAAACCAATCACCACTAAACTTATCCCTGTTTTACCAAAAAATGCCTTAAGTAGTCCCATTTTGGCCAACCTCCACTAAGACAACCACCAAACCTAAAATGAGTGCCTTCTTATCACCTATACCATTTTTCTTCCACCATTAAAGCCCTCATAGAAAAAATCCAAACATAGAACCAAAAACACTAGCATACACATTAATTAAACCACCACTAAGCTCTAATATACCAGAGTAACCCTCATCATTGAAACTTCAACAACCGATTACCAACCCAATCACCAACCAAAAAAAAGCAAAAAAAAGCCTATCAAATCGAAAAAAAAAATCTTTTTTAGCCTTAATGGAAAATAGAGGCTAAAAACCAAACCAAAAAACCACATCTTCTAGTACGAGGAAAAGTAGCACCAAGATCAATTAACAATAAAACCACAAGAGATAAGGGGTTTTTGCTAAAAGTTTAAGGGTTGATTTAGAAGGTTTAGAGAAATTTTAGAAGAAAAAGAGTTCGGATCTGAAATCAAAAGGTAAAAAAGATGTTTTTTTAAAGTTTTTTGAAAAATTTTTGATCATCGACGATGGTGTTCAACGTTAAATGGCAATGGCTAGTGCGATGGTTGGTGATCAAATTTTGGGATAGATGGCTTGTTTTTGGATTTTGTTCTTAATAAAAGGAGTTGTTTTTTTTTTTTGGTAAAGAAAAAGAGGAAATGAATTAACAAAAATTATTGAATGGCTCGAATCTTATCTGGTTTACTTTTATACCTTTTTCATTAACTATAAACTCTAGCAATTTTTCAGATTTGACACTAAAGGTGCATTTGGCTAGATTTAACTTGAGCTGGTATCTCTGTAACCTTTTAAAGAGCTTTTTGAGATTAACAATATGATTTTCACCTTCTTAAGACTTAGTTATCATATCATCGACAGATATCACTATCTTCTTATACATCATATCATAGAAAAGAGAGACCATCACTTTTTAATACATGGCGTCAGCATTCTTTAGCCTAAAATACATGACTTTATAGCAAAATATGCCCTACATGGTCACAAACATAGTTTTTTTCATATCTTTATGAGCCATTTTGATTTGGTTATAGCTAAAAAATTCATTCATTCATGAAAATATGGAGTGCTTAGTAGTGTTATCCACAAAGATATCAATATGAGGCAATAAGAAATTATCCTTTGGGCTTGCCCTATTTAAATCTTGATATTCTACCCACATTCTAATCTTTTCATCTTTTTTAGGAACTAAAACTATATTGGCTACCCATTCAGGGAACTTGGCCATTTCTAAAAAACCTACTTCAAATTATTTTTTCACTTCCTCTTTTATCTTTAGCAATATTTTCGATTTCATGCATCCTAACATTTGCTGTACTGGTTGACACTCTGGTTTGAAAGGCAGTCTTTGCTTAACCACTTCTGTGCAAAGCCCGAGCATATCCTAATAGGACCATTCAAATATATCCATATATTTTTACAATAGATCCACCAAATTCTATTTTTCAATAGGTGCTAGTGAAAGACCAATCCTAACTTCTTTCTTATTCTCACCATCCTTCAAATTTAACAAGTCAGCAGATTTTTGATGGGGTTCTATAATTTTTTCTTCTTGCTTTATCCATTTTAATAGATTATGAGGTAAGTCATAGTATTTTGAATAAACATCATTGTCAAGTTTGTTAATGTGAATCAAATTTTTGAAATCAAATTTGGTGTTATTATCTTAATCATCCATAATGTTCATTATTAAAAGACATGAAAATAAGTATAATCATACGGAGAAGCATGTATACTACTTTTGGTAAAAGTAAAAAAAATGGCAATGAAAAAAAAAGATGAAGAAGATGGTATATGTGAAATCATTACATTCATCATTTTATTAGGATAATGAAAAGTAAGCCCATACATTTAACCTTCGCATGCTCTTGGACAAAAGTAATTAAAATTTTTAAGTTTGAACAGTTCAAGGATAATGAAAATAGTGCATTATTTTTGGATTTCCTAACCTATGAAAAGAAAAAAGAACATCTCTTTATCTTGCACATCTTTTTCATCTACCCTAATATAAACTTGAGAAAAGGCTTTCTTTAATGCCATTGCTAGCTCACCCTTTTCAACCTTTGACAATCTATGATGGACATATATGCCAGAGTGAAATTTTTCGTACAGATAAGGGAACACCATTCTTCCATCAACTGATTCATCCCTTTAAGACCTGTTATTCTCTTCTCTTTTTTTTTCTTGCAACATGCTCCTTCTATCAGTGGTAATAGGTTTACAATGTAAACCTTATCTCTTTTTATTCTCAGTTATGCTTGGCACACTCTTGATTCCTTGTAAAGACCTTCCCAAACCTTATTCTGCTTGCCAACCTTTGTCAATAGTTTGTTTAATCACCATACCCATAATCTTTGATACTCGATGGACTAGTATCTTTGACCTTTCTCCAACATAAGAGCGTTTGCTACTTTGAAAGCCCTAAACGAGCATTCGATTACCTTTTCTGTGGCCTAAACATAAAGAGTAGTTAAGGTTTTGATCACTAACAAAATTTTCTCACCATCTAGATAAACTTGTTTCCCTTTAATGATAAACTTTATCTTTTGGTATAGAGATGAAAGTATAGCTTCAGTTGTATGTATCCAAGGTTTTTTGAGTAAACAACTATACGTAAGTGTTATATCCATCACCTGAAATAGGATATTAAAGGTACATGGGTCAATCTGTAACGAAATCTTTATATTGTCAATCATTTTTCTTCATACTCCATCAAAAGCCCTTACAATCATATGATTATTTTTCATATGGATGGGGTCACTAGAAGTTTTGACAATGTCATCATAGGTATGATATTAATAAATGACCCATTATCAATTAATATTTTGGTCATAGTGTAGGTTTTGCACTTGATAGTAATGTGCAAGGCTTTAACACTATCTCGTCCTTATGAGAGTATTTTATCATTGTTAAAAGTAATGAAGTTCAGAGCTATAATATTTCCAACTATGTAATCGACCTTATAAACAGAAATATTATGTTCGATATAAGCTTGGTGAGCAATTTTAGTAAAGCATTCATGTGCAGCTTTGAATTCAATAGTAATGGCAATAAAAAAATATGAACTGATAGTTTGTTCAGTTTGTCAACCACACTGTACTTGCTGTGCTTAATAATCTTTAAGAACTCATAGGCTTCTTTATCTGATATCAACTTGTTGATCTGGATTTTTGGGCTTACCACTAATTGAGTACCTTGATTTTTCTCTATGTCTTATTTTTCTATTTTACCTTTCCCTTTTTTGGCCCTCTTTGACATCTCGAAAGTGTAACACCAGCCACTTTGAGTCATTCTTCTTATACTTGTTATGTTTATAGTATTTCCTATACTTGGATCGTTTGAGGTCATATCAAGTTCTCGCATTACAACATTGTAGTCATACTTTTATGAGACTGCTTTATCGATCTAGTAAAGAAATGGATTGGGGACATAAATTGTCATTAGCATCCTTGGAAAGAAAATAGCTTTCTTAACTACAGTTTTTGATTTTTCATCATAGTATACTATGAGAAGTTTGGGGATAAAAGACTTACCAAGATGCTTATCACCCTTCATATTCACACTATTCTCATCATATTCATCATAAAACTCTATGATGGTAATGTCCATCAAGCTTTGCAATATTCGTTTAAAGGCTTTACAACCTTGGATTGAATGTCCGATCATTTATCTATGGTACTTGTAAACCTAGTCGGGGTCTCCATGGCTTTCATTGTTATCTAAAAATAGTGGCTAAATCATGCTTGTCTCACTCAAGCAGCCATACACCTGTTTAAAAAAGGTCTTCATTTCATTTACACATATTTTGATCTTCACATCCTTTTCATTACCTATCATATTAATTTTCCTTTTGATGTGGTTTGGCAAAAGGTTTCCACTAACACTTGGCATGAATTTGGTATCAAAAATTAAGAGCCTATCATTTATTAGACCTTATACCTTATGTTTAAGTGTTATGCAGTTTTCGGTAGAGTGTCTCATCACACCATAATAAGAATCGCACTTAGGTTTAGGGTCATACCAACATGGGTAGGGTGGCTTTAATGGTGCCACGGGCAAGGGCAATAAGGTGGCCTTTCAATAATTAAGGGTATAAATCAGTGTAAGACATAGAAATTGGATTAAACTATAATAATTCTTGATTGTTATTATTTTATAGGTTTATTTGGTTATTGGTTTGATGAATTGGTTGGGCAAACATTGAGTTAGAGGAACGGGGGTGTAATTGAATGGTTGGGGACTAAAACTTAGTCTATCTGGTGGTTGTTAAGGTGCTCGATAATAATATGTTTACTAGGAAATTTGGTTGGTAGTAGGATAATAGGAAATGTAGGGTGGGTTTGGATTATATGGAACAAAAAAATGGTGTGAAAATTTTCGTAAGTGACTACGTGCATCTCATGCTCTTTCTTTTTTAGATTTTTTGTCTTCTTTTTAGGCCCTTCAATTTTGCCACTCGTAATGGCATTCTCGATCATTTCTTCCAAATTCACCATATCAAAGAAACTATTTATTACATTTCTAACCAATCTATCATAGTATGGGGCTTTTAGTGTGTTGACAAATAACACAGTAATCTCTTTTTTAGTTAGTGATAGTTGGACCTGAGCCGTATCTTTCTATCGATATGTATATTTTTTAAGGCTTTTCATTGATTTCTTCTCTATATTTTGTAATAATAGCCTATTAAAGGCCATATCAAGGACATGCTTATATTGGGTGTTGAAAGTTTTGGCCAAGTCCTTCCACAAGTGGATTAAACTTCGATCTAGTTATACGTACCATCTTGCTACAAACCCAATTAAACTATTTTAGAAACAATGTATCAGGAGCTTGTCATTCTGAGTATAGCCCATTATCTTTCAACAAAATATGGTAAGGTAAGCAAAAAGACATTTCGTTTCATCATATTTCTCAAAATCTGGGGTTTTAAAATTTTCCAAGATAATGGTACTAGGTTAACTCATTAGCATCAATAACCCTATAGATATCATTACCTTCTACTATTTTGAGCCTTTCTTCAAGTTGATTATACTTGTTTCATATGTTTGAGTTCACAATAGGTTTTAACATTTCATAGGACTTCTCTTGTTCGACCAAATCATCTAAATTTGGTACCACAATGGGGTCAATTAGGATAGATCTTGGGTTAGCATTTAGGTGAATCTATGGTTGGCTAGTAGAATTATTGATATAAAGGTATGATTGCACATTTGGTAATTGTACGTGTATGCCACGAAGAGCTTGACCTTAAGGCGAGGTGAATCCCGGAGGGTATAATAGCTTATTTGTATTAACTTTTTCTCATGGGCTTGATGTACCAACAATTCTTTTACCTTTCAATGAACTAGATAACAATTGCCTTAATTCAACCATCTGTGCTTCAATATTTTACTTTATCTCCATTATTTTTTCTCTTATTTTTTATTGTACCTTTTTGACTCTTTCAAATCTAGTTGTGTTCTCTCTTTTCATAACTCGAGCTTGAAAACAAGTATTATATCTATGCGGGATTGATTGACTCGGGTTCTTTAGATTAGTTAATTAACCATGAATTAGATCGCATAATATAATATCATTGTTATTGTTGTTAATCTTTGTTTTTATTAAAATGCATGCATGGAATGAATGTAATGCAAATTGAGGAATTATTTTGGATTAATTGAAACAAAAAGAAACTTTCATTGACCATAGGAATTCTTATACATCATCCAATCATCTTTACATTAAAACTATAAAAATATTTGACTTGAGCATATTGCTTTCTAACATCACATAGAAAGTTCAATAATCTTTGACTATAGCTTTGGGTCGATATAATTTCCTATTCAAGTGCTTTCACTTTTTCAATCATTTTCCTCACTTTTTAGACAGCCTTGTAAATTTGAAAAGTCAAATGCTCTATGTAATGATGCCTTTCTAAACTCTTTACTCTCCATATTTTTCAAGCATCCACTTCTATGTTACAAGTATAGGCCTAATAATCCTTCATCTTTTACCATTCAGTCAAAATCTTGTTTATGTGATTCTGATTATTAACCAACTAAAGCTCCAAGCTCATTAATTCCTAGTCCAAAGTTTTTTTCTCATTTTGCAAATTAGGGTTCCTATTCTGTTCCTTCTTTGATTCAGCCTGTAGCTTCTCGTTTTCTTCTTGGCACTTGGCTACCTTTTCAAAAACTCCCAAAAACTTTTTTTTCCATGTGTTCTGTTCTTTAGTGAGTGTAGAGATCACTTCCTTATTTTCTTGAGCTCTATTCTTCCAATGCTCCACCATCTTTTTTAATTTTTTCATATCCTTCTTGGATCCTTTCAAAGGTCTAATGTCCAACCTCAATCTCTTATTTTCTTGATGAAAGTCTTACAAATCTTTTTTCAATACATTTTGGTTTTTGGTCACTTTCTGTATTGCATTTTCTTTTATCATTAAATCATATCTCAATTGGTTGACCTAATCTATCATTACCATTTTCTCTTTCTCTAACTTTTTTTTCAATCTTGAACTCTAGTTGGGCGATTTTAAAAGTAAAAAATATCAATCCTAAAATAGAAGTGGGTAACTTATTTGAAACATCGACTAGTAAAGGCCTAACTTCATTAACCTTTTTCATTCTTCATGTAAGGTACCCTTTCACAATATTATTTGTAAATCTAACTAAGCTCATTCGGTTAACTTTTTTTCATGCCTTGATGACTTCACAGACCTTTTTCATATAACCAGGTGCCCCATAAACAAATTCAAGCAAACTGAGTCTATAAGTCATAGGGATGAACTATTATGAGTCATATTATTTTTAAACCATAAGAGGTGTATAACTCATTACATCTTTACTAGTAAGCTTTAAAAAAAATGACATTCATTGACCTTTTATCTAATCCCTTCGCCACTTATTGGCGACAAACTCCTTGATGGAAACAAAATGAATGGAGAACAATCGAAATGATATCTTTTCTTTTTCCTAAAAGTGACTTCTAAACCAAATAAAAAGTAGTTTGAGCACATCTTATAAATTGCCTTTCATGCTTCTTTTAATAAAAATCAAGTGACTAATGGTCTTTGCTAAAATAGTCGATGAAAGGTTTATACCTTTATCCAATTATTCGAAAAAGTTAACCACTGATGCTTCTATATATCTTAATACCTTAGGGAATATCATCAACTCATAAATGGCCAAGGTAAACACATTTAACCCTTGATTAGTATATCAATATGCTTCTTTATATGCTTAAACAAAAAAATTGATAGAAGAATCTCCACCCCGTTCTTTTCTTTCTTATGCTTGTTTACCTCATCGACCCTTATTTGCATAATCTTGGCCAATTTTTTTCTATATCATGTAGTCTTTTTCCAATAGATCTTACCTTGATTAGCAAACTTTATCCGAAGTAAAAATGAATATTTCTCAATTTTGAGGTTAAATCTTGTTGATTAAATATGAAACACTAATAAGATGGATCCTAAAATTGTATCACAGCCTTAACTAGTGCCTTATCAATATTTGCTAACATGAGCAATGCCACATTCCCATATTTCTTTAAAAAAGACTCATTCTTTTCTACTTCCCATTGTTGCCATATAGATTCCAACTCGACTACATCATTTTGACTCAAATCTATGTACACTAATTGTGGAAGTGTAGACACATAACTGACCCTTAAGCAATCTTTTTCTTTTCTTGGGTGTTTTCTCATTGGCTTTTGACTTTCAAATAATTTCTACTAGGGGCTGCTGCTATAGATGGCTTCATAAGTACTTTTTTTACTATTAATTGATCCAAAACAAATACTCTATCTAAGAAGTATGATGCCTATATGATACATGCAACAAGATTAAGGGCAACAAAAAAATAAAAAAAGTTAATAATGTTAATAAATAAACAAACAAATAAATAAATAAATAACCAAGCATGGCATATAATAGAGTAGAATATCATAGTGTCCTAATTTTAGGTAATGTTTTTGAGAAAGATGGCATAACTCTATCCTAGGTTAGATCTTTAGGGCTCATAATATGCTGGGTTAAGATTTATATATTTAAAAGTTCTCAAACTATTCCTTATGTCATAATCCATTTTAGAATAGTAAGCTTCATTGATCCTTACCCACTACAGGCTATTAACAGAAAATGTTCAATTTAAGTGAAAGTATTTTGCTAGCAAATGCGAAGATTATCACCTCATGAAAGCGTAACTACTTTACTTCCTCCTAAAAGAAAAAAAAGCTTGGGTCTAGAGCTCATGCATGCGAATAAATATGTAGAGTGTGTGCAAAGAGATATTTCGATTAACAACATAAAAAAAAGAACAACAACACCAAGGTAAGATGTTAACATGTAAGATTTTTTATTTTTTGTTTTTGGAAAAATTAAAATGGAGGGAATTAAAATTAAATATAAACTAAAATCATAAAATTCAATAATTTGGATAATGCATGATTAATTTTTGGTTTGACTTTCAAAATTTATGTCCCCAATAGAGTCGCCATGTTGTCTTAACGGTTTTAAGACCGCTAGACATTTAAGATTTTAATTTTGAGAAAAATAGAATGAATCGTCACCAGTCTTTTTAGGGTATGATTGATCACCCAAAAGTTTATCTTTTTAATAAAACTATAAAAACGAGTTTAAAGTTTATTAAAAAAATAAATTTTAGTTTACGAAAATGAGATTGAGTTCGAGAGTCGATTATGTACAGGGAAAGATTAGCACCCCCAAAAAACCCATAAATTGGTACCAATTAATCATGCATTATTTTTTATGTTGGATGAAATGATTTTGATTTGAAATATAATACTATTTCCCTTCATTTTTAAGAAAAAATTAATTTTACTAAAACTCTTTATTTAGGAATATCGAAAAAATCTTTAAGTTAAAAGATTATCTTAAAATTCTTCAACATTTAAGTAGAAATTAAAATAATTTTTTTCGCTTAAGATTTAACATAATATTCTTTAAATTAAAAATAACATTTTTTGTGGAAGATGATTGTTGGTGACTCTCGAACATCTAGACAGAGTACCAAAATTATTTATTTTAGAATGTTATTTATAATTTCACAATTTAAAGTACATATTCCCTTTTTTTTTTAAAACATTTTATGCGAGAAAGTAAATGATGGTACTATTGGGTAACAAATAAAAATTAAAGACATAGAAATGTGAAATGAGTACAAACAATAACATGATGACATATGTATGCCAATGGATGTTATGCAAAGTGATGAAATGCACTTTGAAACTAGGTTCTTAAATATAAGGAGATCACACTGACTTTCCAATATCTAAGTAGAGTTTAGGTATGACTATTTATATTTAAGATCTCATTTTATATTTTTATTTTAATCTTGATATTATTACGAAACCAAGGATTCGTGCAACTAACTTAATAAAATAAAAATTTCTAAATACTCTATCTTTTAGGCAATTTTCGAGAACAAATTATTTCACATGAGATTTTCACGCGCATCCTAAAGTTTTAGGATGGTTTTGAGTATGGGTTTAGAGTTTGGTGATGATTTGAGGTTGTGTGTTGATTTTAGGGTTTAGTGTTTCAAGGGCTTTAGGGTTTGGAAGGTTTCGAATTAAGGGTTTGGATTTTAGAGTTTTGGGGTTTTGAAACTTAAGATTTTTGGTTTTGGCGTTTCAAGTTTAGCATTTTGAGTTTTAAAGTATTGACGTTTTGAGCATTTTGGCTTCAAAAAGAAAATGAACATCTTTAAAATTCTCCAACGTCTAAACGAACTTTCGGAGCAAGTTCAATTTTTATGATTTTCAAAAAAAAAAAAATCCTTTCGAATATTTCCTTAAAAATTCATTATTATTATTATTACCAACAATTTGTTTTTATTACCATTTAATAAGTCCCCAACATCTAGGCGAAATTATTTTTAAAAGAAAGTTTTCATTCTCTCCATCATTTAGGCAAAGAAAAAATTTTATCATTTTTTTTTCATTATCACTTTTTTGGAATATTATTTTTTAGCATTTTTTTGGTTATTATTCAACTTTATGATTATTTTATTTTATTATTTAAAAAAGAAAAATAAAAAATTTGAAATCATTTTTCATTATTATTATTGTTATTAGTTATTATTATTTTATAATTTTATAAGGTTTATTTTAAGTTTTTTTTTTGAAATTTAAAATCATCAAGATTTAGATTTTATTTATCATTGTTTATTGTTATTTACTAATATCATTAATATTAAAAAAAAACACTAAACATTTACTCTAACAAAAAAAAATTAAACATGCTTAATTAATAATAACAATTAAAAATAATATATATAAACAAATAAATAAATCAAAAATGAAAAAAATTATCTGAACAAGACCGATCAAGAGTCCGATCAATGTCAATTCAACTGGATCGACGGGGGGTGGTTCGGTCAAGCGGTCCATTTGAACAAGTTTAAAGTTGGCTAAATGAACGGGTCACTAGATCAAGTTGCGAGAATCTCAGGTCGAATTTGGGTCTACGTGTGGATCATTTGTTCTTAAAACAGCATTGTTTTAAGGCTTTTCTCTCTTTATATATAAGCTCAAAAATTTTTTTAACTCATTTTCTTTTTTTGCTTAAAAAAAAAAACCCTCTTTCTCTTTGAAGAAAAAAAACAAAGGCTAGAAATCGACCACCCTTAGCCGCATCGACTGTTGTGCAGGTGGTTTTTGTCGGTGGTTGTTGGTGATCAAAAAATTAAAAAAAATCCTTGAAAACTCCTTTCAATCTTTTGAGCACGGATCTGTCTTTTTTTTTTTTGTCAAAAAACACATCGATAGAAGTAGATCGGGCTTTAAAGTTTCGACCCCTCTTTTTTTATATTATAAACTAAAACTGATGGTTTTTATTTTGTTTTTATGTAGGGGCTATGGCGCTGAGGTTTCTATTTTTGAGGAAGACTGTTTTTTATTTATTTTTATTTGGTTTTTTTTTATGGGTGGGTAGGTTTCAGTGGGGTGTTTGTAAGAGGCTAGAGTGAAGGCTGGTGGTGCCTGAGTGTGGGCTGGGTTTTGCTATGTGCAAGGCTGGGAGGCACGGTGTGGGAATACTGGGACTAGGCTCGTGTTTGAAGGCTGGGACTGGGTGCGAGGCTACAAGGTGCCAACGGCATGGACTGGTGCTAGGATCTGTTTAGGTTATAAGTAAAGGGGTCATGGTGGTCTGGGGTGCTGGGGTGCTGGTTATGGGTATGGTTCTTAGTGTTCTTTGGGTGTATGCTTAGAGGCTTGAATCGATGCCGTTGGGGTGAGCATGGGTGCTTTATAGGGCTGGCTGCCTGGAGATAGTGGGTGGAGTAAGTGGTGGTGGTGAAGGTTCAAGATATGGCTAGGGATTGCAGAGGAATGAGTGTAGTGGTGCTAGAGGCTGTTGGACAGAGGGTGGCAGTGATGTCGTGCATGATACCCACTGCCATTGGCCATTTTATTTTTTTTTCCTTTTTGTTTTTAGCCTTTTTTTGTTTTTGTATTTTTTTTGTTAATGTTTAATTTAATTACGATTTAGTATATTATTCTATTTTGATATATGCAATAAAATTAAAATTAAAATTAATCAGTGGATTCGAGCCCGAAAAAAAATCGGGCTTCGACCCGCGAACTCGTTAAAACAAAAAAATTTAAACTGAAACCCGGATAAATTTGGTATCTACAATACCCATGGAGGATGACATATTGAAATTTGTAGAAGTTCCAAAGATTGTTTCAAATGAAGATTACCAAAGAATGGACTCAAACATGAATAGGAGTCTACCAGGTTTCTTATTTACTTCGGGTCTTTCCTCTCCTTGGAAACTAAAATGTTATGTATGTAAATCTTTTATCTAATTTTTGCCTACTTTTCAGGGCCCAGGCTTCAAGATGCAGATTCTGAAGCAGGCTTCCTTCTGCGAATTCTGGGAATCCAGTTATGGCTAAGGTATGTGACTAGTTTATTCAGGCACCTAATTGGCTAATTACTCTCACTGTTTTATTAGTAGCTTGAGATTTATAATTATGAATGAATACATCACTTTGGCGCGTGACCATTGAGTCAGTTCTTGTTTATTTACTAATGCCCTTAAATTTAAGTTCATTAAATAATGACACTTTCATTCACTCTGCTGATATATCTTTTGGCACAAGAGAAATAGAGAAGATGGAAATGCTGCTAATATTGGAATTGTCTTTTTGAGATTAATTACAAAAAAATTTGTATTAAAATCATTTAAAAATTTTAGAATATCCCAAAAGAATGGAAAATCTAATTTGTTTTTTTTTTCTCCATATAAAAGTATTTATTCAGTTAATTTCGAATTAAATTATCTAAAATTTAATTAATCAAATTATATTATATAATTTTTATTAATTGAACCGAATTTATTAATTTCAAAGAAAATCTAATTGATTGGAATTTAATTTGATTAATTCAGTTAATTTTTGAATTAACTCAATCAAATTTATTAATTTTGAAGAACATCTAATTGATTGGAATTTAACTTGTTTAATTTAGATATTTTTTGAATTAATTTAATAAAAAAATATATTTGAGTTAAATTATCTTTTTATTTTTTAATTTTTCATATGTAAATCAAATTAAATAGTATTATTTATAAGATAATAAATTAAAATTTCTAACAATATATAAAATGATTTATGATCCATTTCATGTATCTTTCGATATATATTTGGACTTTATTATATCTTGGTTAAAATTTCGATTATTGAATTATATTAATCGAAAATCAAAATATTTTTAAAATTATTTTTAATAATTAATTAAAATTAATTTGATAATCGATGAATTAATTGAATTAAAGTTATTTTATAAATTAATTTAATTTTAATGGAATTGGGAACACTATATCCTATACTCTCGCTCTATGTTATGTTTTATTTTATTTTTAGTTGTTCGTACAACAGATCGAGTATAAATGATTACATAGGGCTCGTAAGGCGAGTAGAGTGTAATGGACTATGAATTATGGATTTAAGTATTTTTTTTATTTTATAATTGAGTAGTCGAGTCTGGTGTCCACCTCAGCTGACTCTTGATACTTGATGGTTGCTAGTAAACAAGTAGTAGCACATAAATTATGCATCTCAGATTAGATCTGAGGACAAATAAGGTAGAGAATTAGAAAGAAGAAAAATCCCGAAGAGTAATGAAACTGCACCTTTGAAGACGCTTAAGCAAGAGTTCATCTTTATTCATTATATTAATACATTATAAACAAGAAGAAAAAGAAAGAAAAAAGGGAAAAATGACCACATAATTTCTCCCTCATCACTCTTTTTTTTGGACAACGAAAAGTCTCAGTATAGAAAGTTTACAAAGAGAAAGGTATCCTGCCAAGGAGTTAAAATTTAAATTCCAAATAGGCTTCGAAGCATCTTCGTTATACGTCTTCCCACATTGACAACCTCCTCTATCAGACTTTAAAATGCTTAGCAGCTCGTTAAACTTGATTTGAAAGATCAGAAACCACTTACTCTGGCAGTGGGATGTCAGCTAAATCCTCTCTGTAAGGAATATCGTCATCCTCGAAGGACCTGTCAGGGTTGCCTGGCCCATTTTCCAATCGAGCTTGGGCAGCTGGGTCATTATTTCCGGACACCGTATATGTTACAACAGTATCTTTTCGGAAGGCCAAATAGATGATTGCCAGGATGTAGATTGCCATTATAGGAAATACAATGATTCCTATGAATACCTTCCCCACTTTTGATAAATGACTGTGAATCAACCAACTTACAAAGGAGGTGGATAGGAAATAGATGTTGATGGCGAAGACTCCAAGGGCTAAAATCCATGAAATCACAATGATCTGAAAAGCGAAGATACGATCAGCTAAAATATAAATAAGAGCATAGGAGGCCAGAAAAGGAAATTAAAGAAAACATAGAAGGTCCCACTCTGCTACTCACAAATATGGAATTCTTGTGTGGTCCCATCTTGGCTGAGCTGTTACTGAATTTTAGAAGTGGGATCAGAGAAAATGGTAGTTCAAATGAAAGAATTATCTGCAAAATCCATATAAAGATTACAATTAGTTTAGCTTAAAACATGGATTATTGCATGAATATATCTATATATATATATTAATAAATCATATATATATATTTATATATTAATAAGTCAATCTTAGTCATTTTCTGACCGATGCAATGATGATTAGTCTTCCGGCACCTTGAGGTCCACTAATGATGGCCACTACAAGACTAGGTGTAATAGCAATGCTCCTGGTCATCAAATTCCTCGCCCATTTCTTCATTTTAATATTCAAGAAACCCTGAAAGAATCATCAATAATAAGATTAAGTGTAATTAAATTAATAGCATAAAATTTAAGAAGGTTTAATATGCAATACCTGCATGATAAATTGTCCTGCATAAGTGCCTGTAATGGTAGAGCTTTGTCCCGAGGCAAGAAGTGCAGTGCCATAAAGGATCGAGCTAGACTTTCCTAACACATTCTGCAATGGCAAAAATCATAGAATTTTGTTTTTGTTAATTACTTAATTAGGAATATTAGCCTAGCTCCTAATTGTACTTTATTCTTAATAAATTGTACTGTTTTAGTAATTTTGGACCTTAAGCAGAAAAGAAGCAGAATCAAGGTCAATATTGTTGCAACGATCTTGGTTGTCACTCGAAAGATTATCCGCTGCACAGACGGTGCCCGACACAGAGACAACCGCTAAATTGATAAAAAACGCCGTAAGCATGGCTAAACCAGTCTCTATCAAGAAATATCTACAGGCAGCCTGACCAAATTAAAAACAATAACAAAGGAAAAATAGCACATGAGCACACCAAAACTAGGGCATTATTACATCATCGTACTGATTTATTTTCCAAATTATATGAATGGGATCATTTTGCCTAAATTTTTTTAAAAATTTCAATTTTTCTGTTCAAGCTAAAAGTGTACTACGTTTGTATGATAATGACGAGGTGATTCATAGTAAGCCATCGTCAGCTTTGTGGAAAAACAGAAAATATTTTATTATTTATATTTCAATATTTTTCTTATGTTAGTATATAATTTGTGAACATGGTATATTGATTCTTGGAAAAAAAAATGGTACATTGGAAAGTGATGTATCGACTTGCAATTTTGTTAAATCATAAATTAAATCTGCAATCACTATAAATATATAAGGAAATAGTATTTTTTTAAAAAAATTATAATTTAAAAATAAAAAAATTATAAATATTAAGATTCGAACCTTAAATCTATTTAATGCACTTTTTAAATATAATTGTATGATTCAAATAATATTAATTTATTAAAAAAAGTCATAGCTTAAAAATGAAAAAAAAAAATTATAAGTATTAAAATTTAAACACCAAATGAATGCCATCTCATATTGCAGGAGCTCCAAGTTCCAAATAGAATAGATTTAGATACTTGGACTTACATTGATGCCTTTGACAGAATTGGATACTTTTCTGGAGAGCACGAGAGCGGAGTGGAGAAAGAGATTGTGCCTGTTGAGAAATATTATAATAAAGTTATTGCTATAAGAGAATTATTAAATTTAATTATATCCCAATAAAAGTATTGTATGAATACGTTTACGCTTCGACTTTTAATATCCAAATTGATCTTACTAAGATAATGACAGCTTGTCAGATTCTCATGTTCTAGCCCCTCTCCTTGAAAAAGTTTCCTTGAATTCATTGCTGTTGGAATAGGAAATCTAGTTTTCCATCGAATTCGTATAAAATTGAGTAATAATAAAGCATTTGGTTTTCTTTGTAAATCGGACTATGTTCGGACAAAAAAAGTTGCTAAATTTAGCATTTTCCATTTTCCTTTGTTACATATGGAATAGAAGAAAGTGATTGATCTTACGGCGTAACAATGGCGCCCATGAGAGCAATGGCGTCCCCAGTGGTTTGTTGGCCTGCTAGGTTAGGCACAAAAATGCCCTTAATCACACCAGATGCCGGAGGTTTTACGTAACCCATTTCCCCAAAAAAACATCCAGACATTACTAATATCATCACTGCTATGAACATTTCCAGCTTCCTTGCCTGATTAACCGAAAGAATCAAGAAAAACAAAGTCAGTGATGCATGATAATAAAAATTTTAAGACAAAACCCTTTGATAGTTATATATTATCATAATCAAAGTAAATTATATGTTAATCTTCTTTCATTGAAAATTTTGTTAGATTTTTTTAATTAAGAATTGAATTTGAGACCATCTGGTTGCACTAAACAATTTCTTTCCACATCCCAATTCTTTTATAACAAAAATATTTATAAATCAAATTATTTAATTAACCTTCATCAGATCATCTTTCAGCCTTTCATACACCCTTTTTTTTTTTTTTTTTCTTTTTCTCTTCTTCCACGCATCATCTCTCTCACAAACCCTAAACCATTGGAACTACTCCCATTAATTATCAAGAACCGATCCATCCTGTCTTCAAGATCCATCAACTTTTTCACATAACTCCTCCCACCGATATCCAATTCAAAATGGGGAAAAATCCTATGGATGGGCTACTTCGCCAAGTGCGAAACACTCCTTTATTAACACCCTAAATTCCTTTGCCTCTCCTTTGTCCCACTATCCCCACCATGGTACCTATTCTCTGCTAACATTCTTATAATGTTTATTAAAAGTTATATAAACCATCATCGATTTTAGCTCGACTTTGGTATATCATTGTTATTCAATAAGTCAGACAACATAAAAAAAAAAAAAAAGCAAAACCAAGCATAAAAAAAAAAAAACGACATGTAAGGAGGTGCTACTAAAATAAAGGTAATAAAAAATATTTACAAATTAGTTATTCTAAATTTTTCTGAATGGAATTATTATTTAATGCTTTAATAATAAAACTAAGTTTCTTATATTGATTTGCAGTGATCAAAGCAACTATAATTGAGGAGTGGAAAGCATTGATTTACAACACATTCATCTTTTTAACATTACAAAAGTATACTTTTTATGATTTGAAGTTCTTTTCCTTTTACAATATTTGAATTATGAAAATCTATATATAAAGATCAAAACTATTTTTTTAAATTTCATGAAGGTCAACACATAACAAATAATTTTGGATGAGGAGAATATTATATCAATAGATAGTTGTTACTAACTTTTGTTAAATTTTATTATATGGATTTTGCTTGTGAGATTTATACATGTTTATATATATATATATGTATATATAATTTTTTATATTATTTTGTATTTGAGAAAAAGTCATTATAATAAGAAAAGCAATTTGAGACGGCTTAATATATGTTTGAACGTGCTAGCAATTAGTCATGTTTTGAAACACCGTGTCAACCTCAGCTATTTCACCCGTTGAATCAAAGAAATAAAACCTAAACGACTCAAGGTTATATATATATAAATATAATTAATCATGACAACCAATCAGCAAAGTTGACTTTCGAATGAAAGGCTAAAAATTAATTTTTTAATAAAAATAAAAAATTAAACCAAGGAATGAAAGCAGCAAAAGTTTTCTTAAAAAATCTTAGTAAGTGTTGTACAACAAACTCGATCGGACTTGCAACAAGGATGTGCTGTCATAATCATAAAATACATGCTATAATGCTTGTCCAGGTATGTTATACTAAGATTAAAATGACAAAAAAAAACTTATATATTTTATTATTTTATTTAAATAAATTTTTATATTTTTATTATTTTAAAATAAATTCATAATTTTTAATTTATATTTAAATAAATTTTTATTTTTAATTTGTATTTATATAAAATGTTAACATAATAAATTTCTTTTTCGTTTGAAATAAGAATTTATTTAAATATAAATTAAATAATAAAAAATTATTTAAGTATAATACAGTATAAATATTTATTAAAAAAATAATTCATAAATTTTTTTAATATTTTAATCTAAAATTAAATGTATACTAATCCGTATTAGTCTAAAATTTTTTCTGTCTTCCCTTAAATTTCAAATTTTAAAAATTTGAGGGAATTAAAGTAACAAACAAATTCCTATCAACAAGTTGAAATTAATACATACAATAATTTCATTACTTAAAGTTATTTATTTTTTTGTTCTTAATTCAACTCATGTTTTGGAAAGTAGAATAATAAACCGTGTAAATTATTATAGGCGGAAAAGTGCTTAATTATATGGTATACTTTCCTATTCCAAATTGAATGTTCTTACAAAGAAATTACCCCATATCTTTGCAGGCCAAGGAGGAGGAGAGTGCTCAAACCAGTGCAGAGAACACCAACCCACACAGGGATGTGAAACAGTATATTTAGTGCAAAGGCTGTCCCAATAACTGTCACAAATAAATGCATCAAATCATGTATGTTATATACAATTATATATATACACACCATAAAATTATCTGTTTCTTCACGTCTTGTTTTGACTTGGGATTTTGAACTAATGTCATTTAATTTTAATGAATGAAACAATATAACAATGGATGAATTGCCATTCCTGGTGAAAAAAAGGTCAATGTGTTCCAAAATCCCATGGCTTTAATAAAAGTCTTAGCATTCAGTGGATCCCTCCACCGTTGGGATTTTTGAGGTCTAACGTCGATGGATCGGCGAAAGGAAAACCGGGGCCGACGAGATGTGGGGGTGTCTTGCTAAATGAAGAAGGATTAGTTGTTGCCATGTTTTCAGGGCCTGTGGGGTTAAAGAATCCAATGTAGCAGAACTGATAGCTATCAAAACTGCTTTGGAGATGTTTGCAAAGTCTCAATGGAGAAATTAATAAAGTGGGTTTGTTAAAAGAATCTGATTCAAAGGTAGCTGTTTGGTGGTGTCAAAAAGAGGCTGCTCGACCATGGAAGTTGTGGGATAATTTTTTAGCAATTGAGTCACTGATCGGAGAGTTAGGTGATGTTAGGTTGATCAATGCATTGCTTGAAGCAAATGGAATGGCTGATGGTCTGGCCAAGGAAGGGTTCGTACGATTTGAGATGTTTATGGCCTGGTGGTAACTAGTGATCTTGATGTTGAGGGGTGTTTTTATTATTACTGTTGATGAGGTGTTCTAACTACAGAATATATACCCTATTTCTTTTAAGAAAATTTATTCTGATTTAGAAAAAAAACGAATAAAACAATTCTGGTTGATTTGTCTGCTTTAAACTTCATATATTAAGCATGCACACTTATTCTGTATGATGGAAAAGTTAAATTAGTGAACAGTTGGGTAGCTGAAACAATAAGACACCTTCAGGTATATCAGCAGATATGACAGCTACTTCTGCAGATAACCATAGGCAATACTTCAACACTTTTGGGTACTCCTCCCTGCACAATTCTGATAGGTGCTTGCCTGAAAGAAAGAAGTAGCTCAGAATTGATTATATCTGAAATGAAGTTGATTAATTATCAGTATGAGATACTTAATTACCAGTGCTGACTCCAAGATTAGCTGCAAGAACCTGGATTACGAGAGCAAAGACTAATCCAATGAAAAGCACCCACAGTAGCTGAAATTTGCAATATATATGACAGCAAAATTAGCATAATATTCTTGCAGTCAATTAAAGGCTTTTCTTATGTTTTTGTTCTCTTGAATTTACCTCAAATCTATGGTTGGCTCCTGCTTGCAAATCAGTTTCCACTGTGACACGACACCAATCAGATGATGATCATAAGTTGCAAACGGACAAAATGATTGATGAAGGGAGGGAGAGAGAGGAAGAGAGAGAGGTGACTTACGGTTGCCAGGATCAAGATAAGCTATTGAGACAAGGAAACCAGGGCCTACAAATGACAAGAACTTTCTCCATCCAGGTCTCTAAACACCAAAAAAGACCAGTCACAAACCAAAATACACAAGCTATATATGAATTAATGAAATTAAGTAGCTAATGTATCAAATTCTAAAAAGAAACCAGACTAGACCTGATCATGTTTTGGGTCATCATGATCAAAACGTTTGCTGTTGTTACCAGAGAAGGATTGTGGGTTGGTTCCCTCCACATTGATAGAAGCTATGCGGTTGCTTCCACCATCCCACGATTGAGGAAGTGTAATATCACTACCTTGCTGCTGCTGCAAACTTCCCATCTCTCTCTTTAATCTTTAATTTACTATATCTTAATATCTTCCCAAACCTTGGAAGAACTACATTGACTCAAATATAGATACTTAAACTGTATTTATAGTGCAATACGTAGAACCCGGCGAACATTTGGCTTAAAAAAGACTGCATAGCGGTCCAAACGGTGATGACTCGGAGCAGCATGCCTGACGAGTCACTATCGATCCCTTCGTACAGAATAACTTCTCCCTCTGTAAAGAACTACTTCTCCCTTAATAGTAGTATTAATCACGAATTGCATTTTTCTTATAAAATATCAATGAAATAAATTAAACATGGATTAACCAACAAAACCGGGATATAGCTAATATCTCCTTATGTCACCATAAAAAGTCAAACATCTAGTTTAGGTTAAGATTATTATTATTATTATTATTATTATTATTATTATTATTATTATTATTCTTGAAATAAAGTCACGGTTATTATTTTTATTTCTAAACTTTTGGCAACTTTTGTTAAATGTTATTATATGGTTTTTGCTTTGTATTTTAAAAAAAATAAAAAGCAATTTGTGATGGTTTAATATATGTTTGAACGTGCTAGGAATTTAGTCATGTTTTGCAACGATGTCATCCTTAGCTATTTCACCCGTTGAATCAAAGAAATAAAACCTAAACCATACATAGTTACTAATATATATATAATAATTAATCATGACAACATTTTCATTTAAAAAAAATGATGGCAACATATCAGCAAAGTTGACTTGTGAATAAAGGCTAAAAATTAATAAGTTGTTTAATAAAAAATCCTAACTTGAAAAATAAAAAAACTTGTATTTTTTTTCCAATTAAACATAGGAATGAAACCACACAAAAGTTTTCTTAAATAATCTTAATTAGAAGTGTGATATACCCAAATTGATCTTGGAACAAGGATGTGCTGTCAAATCATAAAATACCTCCAACAATACTTGTCAAGATGCATTAAAATATGGTCAAAATAATTAAAAAACTCATGAATTTTATTATTTTTAAATAAATCTTTATATTTTTATTGAATTCGAATAAATTTTTAATTTTTAATTTACATATAAATAGGTTATTAATTTTTAAATTACAATTAAATAAAATTTTAATATAAATTAATATTTTATTTAACAAAAAAATTTATTTCGATACAAATCAAAACATAAAAATTTATTTAAATATAATAAAAATATAAAAATTTATTTAAGAAAAAAATAGTTTAAATAATTTTTTAATATTTTAATCTTAAATTAATTAAACATATACTAATCCATGTTAATCTATATTTCCTGTTTTAAACAACTTATTTTGTTCGAATCTTTTTTGTATTATTAAATTTCCAATCTTAATTTGATATAAAAGCTTTTAACTATGGTATTGGATTATAAGCCCAAGCAATTTATCCAAAATTTTTAATTATTCTTTTTATTTTGTGGGCCAAGGGTTTTTTTTTTTTTTTTTTTTTTTTAAGATTGTGACTTTGGGCTTCGATTCGAAAATTGATTATTGAAGCTTGTTTGAAAATTCTTGAACATCAAGTTTGTGCAAAAAAGGAAAAGAAATCTTAAAAAAATATAAACAGAGCCGATCCTTAATGTTTTCTAATTGAATTTGAGATATTCAATCCATGTAAAAAGAGCTCAATGCCAAGCTTAAGAAGAGGGGAAGCAATTGAAAAGCAAGAAAATTTTGGGGCAATCGTGGAAATCCAACATAAAGGGGGGGGGGGGTCGAAAGCGCTCATCAAGCAAAACATAAGAATAACGCAGAGCAAGAAGGCAATTACAAGAACAGCAATTGAACCAACAATAAAAAAGCAATCACACAGTAAAAGCTAAAATAAGAGCAATTACAAGAAACAAGCAAATTACAACAATCAAAGAGCAAAGAGATAAAAGTAATTGTCTTGGTTATTCGGGCTAGGCAAATTTGGGTTATTCTGGAGGTTTCTGGATTAGCATAAAGATTTTTTGGGTTGATTTTGGGCGAAGAACAGTGGTGGAGACGGGTTGAGATCCGAAAATTCCTAGTTCAGATCTTGTGGGTTTTAGAAAGATTTTGGGAAAACTAACTTGAAATGGTGAAAAAGGAGTTCTACAAGATTTGAAAGGTTATTTCCTGGTTTTTTCCGCCGCTAGTGAGTGGTGGCTGGCAGTGATCATTGGTGGTGGAACAGGCGGAAACTGTCCGGAACCTGGGTTTGGGAATAACAGGCAGCAATGTTCATGAATCTGGTTAGATAGAATGAATAGAGTCCGATTTTAGAGAGAGAGAGAGAGAGAGAGAGAGAGCAAAATGCAAAAATGAATAACAAGACTGAAAAAGAAAGGCATTTTATCGACGAGCTAAACAGTGCCGTTTTAGATATGAAGAAACAGGATTTTTTTACCTGTTTTAGTGACGACCCGCCCTAACCCGTTTTCTCACCCAATTCATTTATTGTTTTAAAGGTTTTTTTTTTTTTTTTTTAACTTATTTCTGTTTTTTTTTTAAAACTATTTTCTGTTTTTTATTTCTTTATTTTATTATTTTTTGTTTTTATTTTATTAATATATGATTTAATTTCTAGTTGAAAAATAATAATGGAAAAAATAAAATTTTGATTTTTTTATAATTATTTGTAAATAAATAAAATGATTGTGAATAAATTAATTTTTTAATAAAATATTCAATAAATCCAACAAGCCTCTTTAAGTAAACAATAAGTTTATATTGAATATTTATGGGATGAGAGAAAAAAATTTTTAGTTGAAAATTAATTTTTTTTAATATTTAAATATTGAGATTAATAAATAAAAAATAAAAACCATTGTAATTAAGGTTTACATAAAATAACATAATACTAATTTGGTATCAATTTGTAAACGTAGTAGGATGATAAAACTTTCTTCATATATAAGTAATTTTCGAACTTAATTTTGAAAATATATATTATAATTAATTTTTTTTAAAAACCTTTAGTTAAGTTTAAAATAATCTTAAAAATAATATATTTATTTAGGTAATCAATCACATATAAATAAAAAAATTAGTAGCAACTTCATAATTTTTGTGTCAAATATACAATAAACTATCATAATATTTAAGTCCAAAAGCTTGATCATCATACATAAAAAAATATAAAGTTGTTACTAATTTTTTTTATCTAAGTATGATTTGCTACTTAAATGAATATATTATTTTTAAAGTTATCTTAAACTTAACTAAGAAATGTTGAAAAAAAATAAGTTTTGGTCTATATATTTAGAACTAAATTCAAGATTTAGTTACATATAGAGAATGTTTTAGCATCTCATAATGTTATAAATTGATAATAAATTAGTTTTTATTTGTCTTATCTACTTAATTATAATTATCTTTATTTTTTATTTATTAATTTTAATATTTAAATAAGGTTTTATCCAAAAAAATTTGTTTACTTTAAAAGTATTTAAGGTAAATTTGCTATTCACTTAAAAAGATTTCGTTATTGAATTTATTAAATGTTTTATGAAAAAAAATCAATTTATTTACAATTATTTTATTTATTTACAAATTTTATTTACAAATAATAAAAAAGTAAAATATTAGTTTTATCAAGAAATTAAATCATGTATTAATCAAATAAAAACAAACAAAATAACCAAAATAAGTTAAAAAAAACCTTTGAAACAACAAATGAATCGGGTCAGAAAACGGGTTAGCGTGCGTCGCCATTGTAACGGGTCAAAAATTCAGTTTCTCTATTACCTAAATGGCGTCGTTTTGGCTCCCCTATAAATTTTCTTTTTTCAGTCCTGTTATTCATTTTGCATTTTGCTGTCTCTCTAACCAAATTCAAGAACAAGGCTGCCAATTATTCCCAAACCCAGATTTCGATCAGTCTCTGCCAGTCCTGTCGCTGTTGATCACTGCCAGCCACTACTCAATGCAGTCATAAAAAAAAAAAAAAACTGAAAGATAACATTTTCAATCTTTTGGAACTGCTCTTTCACCTTTTCAAGTTAGTTTTCACAAAATCTTTCTAAAACCCACTAGATCTGAAGTAGGAATTTTCATATCTCAACCCCTTTCCACCGCTGTTCTTCGCCCAAAATCAACCCAAAAAATCTTTATGCTAATCTAGAAACCTCCAGAATTACCCAAACTTGCCTAGCCCAAAAAACCAAAACAATTACTTTTATGTTCTTATTTTTGTTTTCTGATTGTTGTAATTTGATTGGTTCTTGTAATTGCTCTTGCCGCAACTTTTTCTGTGTGATTGCTTTTTCATTGCTGGAACAATTGCTAGAGGCTGATTCTCGGTTTTTTATTGTGTGTATACTTGCATGCTACGATTGTGGCTCTCTGTTTGGAAGAATTTCTGATGGGTTTGGTTTTGCTTGAAATTAGGTTTCTTCCGTGTTGAATTTGGGCTTCTGGGTATGGGTTTGGTTGTCAGGTTATGGGTGGCAGATTGAGTTTCTGGTTCCTCCTTCAAGGTTCTTTGCTCTGTTGATGGTTGTCTTTGTCTTCTTGCTTGCTTTTGGTTCTCTTGTGTTTCTGGCTTCTAGACTTGCTGGCTACTGTAGGATTCTGGATGGGTTCTCTGTTGGCTTAAAGGTGATTTGAGGGTATGTGGGTGCTGAATTGCTCACTTGTGGGTTATTGAATGGTAGACTTGGGGTTCTTGGCGATGAAGTGCTTCTGTGTTTTCCTTCTTGAAGCTAATTGGTGCTCTATATTGCTTTTGTTTCTGGCTGTTCTTGTAATTGCCTTACCCCTCTGCCTTCTTCCTCCCTGTGTTCTTGATGAGCTCTTTCGGGCCCTTTCTTACTTTTCAATTGCTTCCTCCCATTTGAGCTTGGCATTAAGCTCCTTTATACGGACCGAAAATCCCAAATTCAATAAAATAAATTAAAAGATCGGATCTGTTTAAATTTTCTTATAAAATTTTTCCTTTTGTTTTTTTTTTTTCACAAACTTGATGCTCAAGAATTTTCAAACAATAATCAATTTCTGAATCTAAGCTCACAATTTTTTTAAAAAAATCCACATTTTAATTTCGTTTTTTTTCTTTGACTTTGACCTACAAAATAAAAAGAATAATTACAAGTTTTGGGCATCTTAGAATCCAATTCCATCATTAAAAATCCAATATCAAATTAAGAGTCGAAGTCCGATAATATAAAAAATATCGAAAAAACCTGAACAAAATGAATTATCTACACCTGTTTTCCTTCTAATTTCAAATTTCAAAAATTTGAGGGAATTAATGTAAAAGAAATTCATAATAAGTTGAAATTAATGTAAACAATAATTTCACTTTTCGGCAAGATTTTGTCAATCAAATTTATTGAGAAATTGTGAAAAGATTGATATTTTTAATTTTTTCAATAAAAAATATTTTTGGAAAGAATATAAAACTTTTTAATCTTTTGAAAAAAATTTATGAATTAATTTTCAAAATTTTAAATTTTAAATAAATAAAATTTTTTAATATCTTGATAAGATTTTTTGAATGAAATTTTTAAAAAATTTAAATTCCATATCAATAAAAATCTTTAATAGTGGATAAAATTTTATGAATTAATTTTCAAAAATTAATTTTTAATCTAATAAAATCTTTTAATATGGCAAAACTTTATGAATTAATTTTCAAATTCATAAAAATTTTCAATAATTTAATAAGGTTTTACAATTTAATGTTTCAAAATTAATTTTTAAACCTATAAAATTTTCGAGTATTTAAGCAAGATTTTACGAATTAATTTTTAAAATTTTATTTTCAAATCAATGAAATATTCTAATATTTTAACAAAATTTTATTAATTTTTTAAAAATTATCTTTAAATCAATAAAATTTTAATATATTTTGGTATGATTTTATTACTTTTCAAAAATTTATTAATTGTTTTAAAAATATTTCTGAAATCACATAAATTAATGATAAATAAAAATAAAATAAAAAGCAAAAAATTCAAAAAATGGCTGACCAACGGTTTAGTCAGTGATCAACGCTTGATCTGGTGGCTCAATTATTTGTTGACTTGAGTCAACGATTTGATTGTTTGATATGCCGCTGGTTAAAGGTGATTGAGTTAAGTGAGTCTTGCCGTTTTCACCATTTTTAAGTAGTCAGTTTTCTTTTCTTAGTATCTCCTTTCTTCTCTCCTCCATTTATTTTCTCTCTCTTTAGAATTTCAAATTTTGACAGCCAAAAATTTCCAACTTTGGCCGAAATATTTAAACTCTCACCGATATATTATCGAAAAATTTATACCTCGCCGAAAAAATCATCAAAAATTAATATTTTGTCAAAAATTCAAAATTCAGCAAAAAAAAAAAAATCTGAAATCTAGAATGAAACTATATAGAGATATAAACCCGAAACTAAAACACTGCAAAATTTCTTTCACTGTGTTTCTTATTGTTTGCGCCAATCGATGTGTGTTGGTTATTGCAGTGGGACTAAGTATTTATAGTTGTTTAGTCCCAATGGAGGTAGAACTCTTTTATTCCAAAAAATATTCCATATTATCTTTGAAGATTTTATCTTCATATGAACTTAATCTCAAAAGTCTCATCAAAATCCACTTTTATCTCGGATCAAATCTATATCTGTTGTGTATATTTGTACTTTATTAAGGAATTAATCCTGATTAAAAATGTTCTGGATTTATACTTAAGGGACTCAACCCTCTTTTTGAAAAAATCAATTCTATCCCTTTAAAGTTTTTCCAACCAAATTTCCATTCTTATTTTTATGATTTTTTTGCAATTTTTTTAATTTTTAATTTTTCAAAAAAAAAAGAAGAAGATAATAATAAAAATAAAAAGATAAATATCAAAATAATATAAAGGTCATTAAAAAACATTAAAAGAAAAGAAAAGAAAATTAGAACCTGGTTTGGCTTTAATACCCAGACCATGCCCAATAAATCCATTAGTGCCCAAAGCAGTCGTGGTCTAAAACCGAATAATAACTCAAATTTAAATGAGCCATTTCGAAGCCAATTACAAATCACTCAAAATGGATTTCAAAGTTTGAATGGTGTCTACAATAACTTATATCAAAATCTAAAAAGAAACCAGACCCCATGATATGGGTAATAATGTTCAAAACGTTCGCTGTTGTTACCATGAAAGGATATTGGGGTGGTTCCCTCCACATTGATAGCAGCTATGCGGTTGCTTCCCCCACCCCAAGTTTGAGGAAGTGAAAGATCACTCACATGCTGTTGCTGCTGCTGCAAACTTCCCATCTCTCTCACTTTAAATCCTTAATTTACTATATCTTAATATCTATATTATCTTCACAAAACTTTGAAGAATTATATTGACACAAATATTAAAGTAACTGAAACTGTATTTATATATAGTGCAATATGAAGAATCCGACTAACATTTGGCTTTAAAAGGACAGCATAGCAGTCCATATATATATAGATATATATCATATATTAAATTTTCCTTTCTTCTCTCCCAAATGGTGATGAGTCGGTGTCTTTCCCTTTGAAAGAACAACTTTTCGCTTTGTAAGGAATGACCTTACCCTGTAACAGTTAGTAGTATTAATTTTCAAAATTTCACCTATTAGCTATAAATTTTATAATTTGTTGTTTGTATTCTTAATAGGTCAATTAAACTTTTTTACCAAATTACAATCATGTAAAAATTATATTTATAATCAAATAATTGCGTTCCATAAAAAAGAAAAATCAATGAAATAAATTAAACATGCATTAATCAACAAAACAAGCATATACAATGATTTGCATCCGTTTAAATTTCTTCTTTGGTTTTTTGTTGTTTTTAAAGAAATAAAGAAAAACTTAAGCGGTTTTTATATCTAAAACTTTGCCTCCTTTTTTCCTTTGATTGTTCATTGTTTGTTAGTTGATTGTGGTGGTGGATAGTTTTTTTGTGGTGAATTGTTATTTTTTTTTTAATTTTATTATTATTATTATTATTATTATTATTATTACTTTAAGAAAAAAAAGTTCAGGTATGCTTTTTGTATTTTTGTATTATTTTTAGAGACATGCTTTCTTAGACAATTCTGGAATTTTAAATTAAATTCTAAATTTTATTTTTTTAGATTTAAAAAAAAAAGTCCAAATATTCTTTCCTTTTTGTTGGTAATTTTAGGATTTTTTGTGAGATTTTTTACAAAAAATTCTGAAACTTTTATAATATTTTTTAAACAAAAAACTCATTATCTTTGTTTTGATTCTGTACGTGCATGTTCTAGAATTTGATTTGCAGTATGTGTTTGTAAAATTTTTTTTCATATTATTTGATTTTTTTAGCATTTTTTATGTTAATTGTTTTTTATCTCTGTGTTTTGTTGTTTTTCTTTTTAATTTCCCTTTTTTTCACCTACCAAACTCTCAAATTAAGGGGCATCGACCGCCTACTAAGCCCCAAAATATAAAATTGTTACAATAATTATTCTCTGTTAAAAGGGCAAACACCAAGTGCTATCCACTCCATATCATAAGAAGCTATTGAGTTCTTAAGAAATGGTGGCAAGAACACATGACAAGTAATTGAAGATTGAAATTAAGTAAATGATAATGTGACTTTGATATAGTATCTAAACTCGACTGACTTAATTTTAACTAGAATGCATGCCTACACTATATCCTGAAAATTGGAATAATAATATTTTAAAAAATATGTGATATATTTAGAATAAAGAAAATAATGGATGTTGATTTGCATCTTTTGTCCAATGTATATGGCTCCTAATAATTTTTTTCCGTAGCACTATAGGTTGTAATATCATTCCCATCTTCATTGCCTGCATTAGAGGTTGTAAGATAATCAAAGCTTTAAAACGTCTCCTTGCCTGTATGATAACATGATAACATTCTGCATTAGAAGTTTTAGAGCACGATTATTGACCTTTGTTTCATGCAATGAAATAAATCACAAGGTAATTAGTTCTGATAAGATCCTTGAGGAAATCAAAACGAAAAAAGAAAAACCATTGATTTTTCCATAACCAATAATTAGTTGTTTGTCAAGTAACAAAGGCCAACTTAGATGGGTTGATCCAATTGTTATATCTTGCAGTCTTCTAACTTAGAAGCAAATGGCAACAATAAACTGCCATTAAATAATGAAAACTGAACTTAATTTTGAAATGGGTAACCACTCTTACCCTTAGTAGGATAGATATGATTTCAAGGAATAAATTAGTAAAATTATGAGAAAATTTTGGAGCAAGCTTTAAATCTTCATTGATAAAATTCAATAAAAGAGAGGAGAATCACCTTTCAAATTCAACATATCCGGTATAAAGGCAGTTCCCTCCTCTTCTATAAAAGGAAAAAGAAGGGTCCACCAGTTGAAAATAACACTATAAGCTAGATGATCCAAAGTTCAAAACTCAGAAACTGGTAAAAACAGCTAGCAATTCAACAAGAAATCTCAACAAAGTTACTTTTACTTAGAAATAAAAACTATCAAATCACAACAGGTCAGAGATAGTCAAATAAATATGGATCATAAAACAACCAACCATCTGAATTTATTATTTTTCATATAAACCATGCTTGCATGAATGAATTGTCACCGCAGGATATTACCTGTCATCCTCAAAACTCAATTATAACCAAAGACCCACAAAAAAGTAGACATTAATCCCAAAGAGAAAACCATCATAGCAGCAAAACTACACATACATAATCCGTAAGGCATGCATGTTAAAAGGAGTAAAAAAGGTCGGCAAAGCAACAATTGAATTTGTAAAAGCAAAAATTGAAATAGAAGGTCGAAGGTTTGCCTTAGGCAAAAAAACAGGAAAGTAACTCAAAATCATATTGCTGAATCAATTACCTGGAACCTGTAAAAGCATCATTGTGGGCATATCAACAGAAACCTTTGAGCTCTCTTATCTTTTCTCACAATCTATCAAATGTAGACGTCAAAATATTTGCATTACTTATTTGTTTTTAACATCATTAATATTACTAATAATAATAATTCACAATTTAATTTAATTTTGCATCTATTACATAAATTTCAAAACCTTTTAGTAAACTTAATTTTATTAGAAATCAAATATATTGAAATAACGTAAATTGGTGAGTTTTGTAAGGGCCATTTTTTCCAACCAATTGAGAAAAAGCTTTCAATGCATGGTAATAGATGGTCTCACCTATATCCTTATTTAGTTATTGAGCCTGTATACAACAAAGAAAGATGTAAATCCAACTAAATCAATTACCAAAAGCAAATCAAATAAATCAGAGCAACATCTGGAGAATCAAATGGCATGCCAAATAGGATGAAAGCATCAGCTAGACCCTGAACTCCTATTCCAATGGGTCTATGATGTGCATTTAACCTTTTTGCTTTTTCATTTGGGTAATAATTAACATCAATGATTCTATTAAGATTTGCAATAACAGTTGTGGTAACTTATCAGAGAAACAATTAAAAAAAAATCATTTTAGAAGTTCAATTCTTCTTGACATAAAGGAAGGATAAGTTAGATGGAGACAGCAAATAAAAGGTTTTTTTTTCAATCATAACAATTATAGACCAAGCCCGTTGAAACAAATATGTATGGACTTGTTTCTTATTTAGTTTTTACATGTGACAACCACTTCTATACAGAATGCAAACAATCAAAATACCTCTACTAAATTTTCAAAATCAAAATATCTTTTCTTCCAACCTCTTCTTCCAACCTCTTCTTCCAAAAAGCTGTAATGAGTGTGAATCCATGAAAGCCCTCTAAAAAAAACAAAAGAGAAATTATTTGATAATAAATAAGATATAAATGCCTACATTTTCCCTGACAAATCTAGGTAAAGCAATAGATGCCAGATTGCACACTGCATTTTCTGTTGGACTTGAGAACTCAATAACCTTCGTGCACAGATTTGAAGACTTGATAGTGCCTAGATTCTGCTGTTACTTTTCCTGTTGTAAGAATCCTGTGCATGTAAAAATAACAAAGAGACAGAAATCAAAGATTTCAAAACATCAGATGTAAAAGTAAAGATGCTATTAGGAGTCCAACATATTAGGTTTCAACCCACCAATTCATCCCAAATCTATTACAGTTTTTGCATGCATGATGGATAAGTGGCTCTTAATTGTAATAGTTTTTGCCAGCTGTGTTTCAACCCACCAATTCTTCCCAAATCTACAATGAAAAGGATTCTAAAACACGAAGATATAATACCCTTTTTTTTTTAATTTTTTTTTTACATTTTGACATCCAAAGCCACCACTTCTTGCAAAAATCACAGCAACATGATCTGTGAAGAGTTTTCAAGTATATAAGGAGAGGAAGAATTCAGCATATAAAATCCACATAACGCAACAGTCTATAAATCTCCAAAAAACCCAGTTGATTTATATATGTAGCTAAAAACCCAGTTTCAAAAAAATATTTTATACAAACTCTACTATACATTCAATAGATATGAAATTAAATTTCTAAATTTATAAAACGTAATATATATATATATATATATATATATATGAAAATAGCTTATGACACTCTAAAAAATAGCCAAAAATTACAACCACTTAACTTAAGATTTGGTTGACTTTCATTGTCTTTTCTCTATTTTTAGCTAAAAAAAACGTCTAAAATATATTGTCCCATTTTTTTTTTTGTCAAATTTTTTTCTTGCAAAGAATATTCAAACCATAAATGACATAAAAATAATGGACCCACAAGCCATAAATTAATCTCAAGTAAAACAATCACAATTCACAACAAAAAAAAGCGTGAGGTAGGATTGAGATTTGGGGAAGAAAAGAGAAGTTAATTACTTGTTGTTGCAGTACTTATAGAGATGGTCACTATTGGAGAAGACAAAGAAAGCCATTTCTGCCTCATAAAGGACTGCACGTTCATAAGCTTTCTTGAGCAGCCCATTCCTATGCTTACAAAAGGTAACTTGATGATTCGTGGTGTTCTCAATCCTGTTGATCTCGATATTTCCTTTTCCCATCTTGATGCCTGGAATTTATGTTTGAGATGTGGAGATTAATTGCAAACAAAAAAACTCACAAAGAAAACAATACATAAAGATTTGAATAATTGTAGAATATGATTATTGGATTAAAATGGATAAAAGTTTACCACCAAGACTAAAAATTAAGGGATACAGAAACACCATCTTAAGAATTCTAATCAAGGATACAGAATAATAAAAGTTCACTACTATAGGAAATCCACCTAAGAGATACAGAACTTGAAAAAAAATTTCTAGAGGATTGCTTAAGGATAAATAAAACTCTATTCTGCCATCTACCAAAGAATAACAACAAATAAATATACTAGGAACATCCCTTATAGCATGGGAACTTCCAGATTGAATTGATAGAATCATACCTAAAATTAAGGGATTTGCATATGAATATAATAATCTATAATGTGAATGCAATCTTTTGCCCATTTATTTCTATAGATTACATGAGAATGAATCTAACCACAATCCCATCTACCTTTATGCTTTTCTTTTTTAGCTAGTGTGAACACAATCTCCTTATTATAGACCACCTTACTTTTACATTTATTTAGTGAATTTTGACTAAGGATAGGCCCATCTTATTTTTGGATGAGTCTGCCTTAGTCTCAGCCCAAGTTGTATGTTGTGTAGACACTCCGATGTCAATTTTCTCTGATTGAAAAAGATTTTTTCTCAAGTCTGAACTAGTATTCTTACCATGATAGGGTGATAAATCAGCAACATCGAAGGTGAAAGATATTTCATAAGTGTTGAAAAGCTCTATCTTGTAGGCATTCTCCCCAATACGTTAGAGAATTTTGAATGGTCCACCTACCTTAGGTTGTAATTTGCCAAACTACCCTAGAGAAAATCTCTCTTTTAGTAAGTTAACCCACACCAAATCACCTTATTTGAACTTCACATATTTTCGATGCTTGTTTGTTACCTTTTTATATTTCTCATTTTACTGTAAAATCTTAGCTCTCTCTTGTTCATGCAATCGTTTGATACCCTTAGCCATTTCTTCTGTATCTCCACTAAATTATTGATTAGTAGGGAGATGAATTAAATCTAAAAGGTTGATTGGATTCTTACCATACACAACCTCAAAAGAGCTGCAACTATTGGTTTGGCTTGGTGAGCAATTGTAGGTAAACTCTACTTGAAGTAAAACAAGATCCCACTGCTTGATATTCTTTCCCACATAACTTCTTAGAAGGTTACCCAAACTACAATTTGTTACTTTTGTTTGACCATCTGTTTGAGGATGATGAGAAGAACTATACTTGAGATTGGTGCCAAGCTTCCTCCAGAGGGTGCACCAAAAATGACTAAGAAACTTGAAATCCCAATCAAACACCAGGATCTAGGAACTTTATGTAGCCTCATAATTTTCTTGAAATACAGATAAAAAACATGAGAAGCATCTATAATTTTGGTACAAGGAATAAAATAGGCCATATTGGAAAAACGATCCACAACCACCATAATGGAGTCTTTGTTCCTTTAAGTTCTAGGCAATCCAACCACAAAGTCCAAACTAACATCCTCTCAATAAGCATTAGGCACGGGCAATGGAGTATACAATCTAATGTTTTGGCCATGAATCTTGGTAATGTGGTGCACTCTACATCGTTCAAGGTGTTTCATCCATTCTTGGCCAATAAAATCTATCTTGCAAAAGAGTAAGTGTCTTATCTTTTCCAAAGTGTCTACCTAATATGTCATCATGGGCCTCATTGATTAAGGCCTGTCTCAAGGAACAAGAAGAAATGCAAAGGCTGTTAGCCTTGAAGAGATATCCATCATGCAACAAAAACTGGTTGTGTGGTCATTGCTTGCATTTTTCCTAAATTTGACCAAAGAAAATATCTATCTCATAAAGCCATTTGATCACATCAAATCCAATAACTTCAATAGCCATAGTCACCAATAAGGAGTGCTTTCAACTTAAAGCATTTGTCACCACATTATGAGTTCTCAATTTGTGTTTGATAGTGATGTTGTAGGCTTGAAAGAATTTCACCCAAGCTGCATGCTTTCGATTGAGCTTGTGTATACTATTGATAAACTTCATGGCCTTATGGTTTGAATATAGGATAAATGGCTTGGGAATGAGATACTGACTCAAATGGAATAAAGCTCTATATAGGTTGAATACTTTATTTTGGCTTCACTGAGCTTCTCACTAAAATATGCTATAGGCTTTCCTCCTTAACTTAAAACAGCACTTATTCCAAAATTGAATGCGTCACATTTCACCTCGAATACTTGATCAAAATCTGGAAGGGACAAGATAGGGGCTTCAGTGATCCTGGTCTTGATGAGCTTAAAGTTGTGTTGGGCTTTTTTGATCCACTTAAAAATTTCATTCTTCAAACATTCAATGATGGGAGTCATAATGGAGCTAAAACTCCTAATGAAGCGCCTATAAAAAAATGCAAGACCATGGAAGCTTCGGATATCATGCAGCAATGTTGTTGTTAGCCAATTTAAAATTACCTCAACCTTGTTGAAATCCATATTTATTCCTTCTTTTGACACCACAAACCTTAGAAACACAAGGTTGAAAGTAAAAAAATTATACTTTTAAGGTTAGCATAAAGTTTTTATTCCTTCAATATGTAAAACAGTTGAGTAGATGATTCAAGTGCTGGTCCTCATCTTTACTGTACACCATAATATCATCAAAATAAACTACTACAAATCTATCAATACAAAGTTTAAGGATATGATTCATAAATCTCATGAAAGTATTAAGAGCATTGGATGAACCAAAAAACATTACCATCCATTCATAGAGCCCATCCTTTATCTTGAAGGCTATTTTTCACTCATCTCCAAGCATCATTCTGATTTGATGATAACCATTATGTAGGTTTATCTTGAAGAAAATAGTTACTCTATATAGTTGGTCCAGCAAGTTATCTAAGAGTGAAATAAAAAAGTAATAATCAATTGTGATTTTGTTAATTGCCCTACTATCCACACACATGCACCACGATCCATCCTTCTTAGGCACCAAAAGGGTTGGGACTGCACAATGGCTCATGCTTTCACACACAATTCCTTTTCTTACTAATTCATCAACTTGGTGTTGTAACTCTATATGCTTTTTAAGACTCATCCTATAAGCTGCCTTGTTAGGTAGAACAGCTCTTAGGATAAGGTCTATACAGTGTTGAATGTCTCTTATTGATGGCAGACCAACTGGTAACTCCTTCTGAATAACATCTTAAAATTCTGCCAATAATGGTTGTATCAATGTAGAGGGCTCGTCACTATTTTTATTTTCCTCAATCAACACTAAAACATATATAGTACCATCCATCTTAATTTTTTTTTATAATTGGCCTTGGTAAACAAGTTACTTCCTTCCTCTTTGGATGGTTTGGACATCACCACGGGCTAGGTAGGGCCTAGGATGATTTTGCATCCATCATTCACAAATGTATAAGTGTTACGATAACCATCATAAAAAATACTCCTGTCATAATGCCAAGGTCTTCTGAGCAGTAAATAGGAAGCATCCATTTGAGCTACATCACACCACACTTCATCCTTGTATTACTTTTTTATAAAAAAAATAAACCAAACACTTCTTGCTAACATTGATTTCATTTTTTTTCTACAGCCAAGATAGTTTATATGGTTGAGGGTAATCCATTTCTTTGAGGCATAATTTTTATACCATAAAGGTAGAAACAACATTTTCAAAACTTTCATTATCAATTATAAAATCACATGCCTTCCCATGGACAATACACCAAGTGTGGAATACGTTTTTACACAACCAATCTTCTTTCTTAGCAGGTATGATACTTAAGCTGTATTGTATGACTAAAGATGTTCCACAATCACCATAGGTTACCTCATTCTCCTCTTCAAGGTTTTGATCCTCTTCAGCCTTCTTCTACTAGGGTCACAATCTTTCTATTTGGGCATTTTGAAGCAATGTGCTCAAGCCCTTGACATTTAAAATACCTTTTGGTTTATACACTAGACTGAGGCTTATTTGTTGAGGTTTCATCTTTCTTTTGAGGTTGCTTTGGAATGGGCTTAGAAGGAATAATAGTTTTGGATGAGCCACCTTTATTGATATAACTTTCTTTAGACTCAAAAACTAGTGGCCATCAAACTTAGAAAGCATGCATCTTTTTGATGGAAAAATCTGAAGAAGCAAATGGAAAAAAAAAGTAAGAAAAAAATTACAACTTGGGAAAAGATGAAAAGAAAGTTGAAGAGAAAGTATCTTTCAGATAACTTTCGGTAAGATGTCTTCCTTAGGCTTTATAACTTAAAGCAAAGAGATCCCTTAATGGAGGAGTATACGACTGAGTTTGACCACCTCATGTTAAAGTACGAAATGGTGGAACAAGAGGAGCAAACAATTGCTCGGTATCTTGAAGGATTAAAGATTGAGATAGCTAATGTGGTGCAACTACAACCCTATTGGACTTTCAATGATGTATGCAAGCTTGTCTTTAAGGTGGAAAGATAATAAAAAGAGGCCTGTGGTATTCAAATATGCGTTTCACCGTGTGTAGCCAATCTAAGAATTCTTCAAGTTGTATCTTCCCCTCGAACTCAAAAATCTCTATCTTTGGATTAAATATGCTAGGTTGAAGTTAATTTCTATACAGGTAGTCTCTGACTTACCATGGGTGAGGTGAGATGTTATCATTAGAATCACTAGTGTTTCTATGGTATGGATTGGTCTCTCTTTCATTTTCTTCGTTCCTTCTTTCTTACCTACTTATCTCCCTTCTCTCTTCTTGTATTTGTAGCTGTTGTTGTAGTTGAAAGATCTGTTATCGCATCTCTTATATGAGGGCATCCCTTGGATCAATGTTTGTAGTTGCAACATCAGTGTTGGCTTTAACATCTTTTGCTGGTGCTTGACGATGATGACCTGTCATAGCTCTGATACCAATTTGATGCTGGAAATTTATGTTTGAAAGGTGGAGATTAACTGTAAACAAAAAAACTTACAAAGAAAATAATTCACAAAGATTTGAATAATGACAGAATATGATTATTGGATTAAAAAGGATAAAAGTTTACCACCAATATTAAAAATTAAGGGATATAGAAATACCACCCTAAGAATTCTAATCAAGGATACAGAATAATAAAAGTTCAGCATTTTAGAAAATTCACTTAAGAGATACAGAACTTGAAAAAAATTAATCTAAAAAATTGTATAAGGATAAATAAAACATTTTTCTGCCTTCTACCAAAGAATAACAACAAATAAATATACTAGGAACATCCCTTCTAACATGAGAACTTCTAGATTGAATTGTTAGAATCATGCCTAAAATCAAAAGATTTGCATGTAAACATAATAATTTGTAATGTGAATGCAATCTTTTGCCCATTTACTCTTGCAGATTACATGATAATGAATCTAATCACAATCTCATCTACCTTCATACTCTTTTTTTCTAGCTAGTGTGAACATAATCTCCCTATTCTAGCCCACTTTGCTTTTGTATTTATTTAGTGAATTTAGACCAAAGATAGGCCCATCTTATTTTTGGATGAGTCTGCCTTAGTCTCAGCCTAAGTTATATGTTGTGCAGACACTCTAGTGTCACATCTTCAACTAATTAACTCTATTTTAGTTCATAGAATTCTTTCTACACAACCTACGACAATCCTCCTAGCTGTTTAAAATTTATCTTTTAAGGCTTTTTTTCTTTTTTATTTGGTTTTTTGGGTTTGGAAATAGAGTGATGAAAAGCTAAGAAAAAATGGTATTTAGAAGAAGAAAATTGCAAAAGCAAATCTTGAATAATGGATTGTTTTTAACATAAGTAGAAGTAATAAAGGTTGCAAAACCACTAAAAAAATGCATTAATTAATAAGAAGAATGGAATGGAGAAAAAGTTAGTCATTCCTATACCCTATCATCAAAGAAACTTTTAATCTAATCAGAAAGCATATTTAGTTTGTTAGTACCCAAAGTGATTTGAAAGGTGGTCTTATTCCTAGCAAAGTTGGCTTGCTCTTCCGTTTCTTACAATAGCTATTGCATTTGCTAGAGGCGAGCAAAGACTTTTTTCTCGACGTTAATGTTAGATAGTGCACAAGAATTCAGTTGAAAATGATTCCATGATTGGGTGTCACATGGATGGTCATCTTATAAGAACTGGGAAGAAGCCTATGAGTCGAAGATGTTAAAAAAATGGAAGATAGTGAAATTACCTCTCTTTTTAATCTTTTTGAAGACACTTATCCCTTAAAGCTTTTGAAGAAGCTTTTGTAGAAGCTTCCTCTATAGCCCAGCTCATCTCTCCTTCATTTTACACCATATCTTTTTCCCTTTTGTTTTTCGTTTCACAATGGTTTATCTTGAATCAAGAAAGGAAAAGGCCTTTAGAAGTTTCATGTTGGGGGTTAGGGAAACTACTGTAAAGAAGAGGAAACAACTGTATAGAATTTTTGATTGCCCAAATCCATCCTTTAATTTTTGTTTTAAGACATTGAATACGTGTGATGAAAATTAGAGTTGGGACTCTTTTATTATAAGTAATAGAAATTAGGTACATCGATTTTATGATCAAAATTTTGCTTAACATCATTTCCTTATTAAGCAGTAGCCACTAAGATGGTAGCCATAAAGAATTGAATATATATATATATATATAAAAGAATTAGTGAGTCAAAACATGTTGTTATCTCTTTAATTATGAAATTTTTTTTACATTGAAATAATAATTACTAGGTTTCAAGCACGCGCTTTGTCACGGGAGTAAATAAAGTTATATACTTGTAATTTAGTTGCAAAAGTAAAATAAAATTATGTATTGATAATTTAAATATTGAACAATATATGGGAGAAAAAGAGTTATGTATGTATATTATATTTTGAATATTTACATTAGTTGAAATCAATGGTGATGAGATATTAAACTTATTTAGTGAAGACTTGTTTGTTTGTCATCATCATTTGATCACATGAAAATAACCTTATTTGCAATTTAGCATTCAACGTAGAGAAATATACTTAATAACTCAAAAAAAAGTCAGCATATACCAATAAAAAGACCAATTAGCACTAAGAAGAATAAATGGATGGGAGCATTTTCTATCTTGGAATAGCAAGCCAAACCCTAAAGATAAATTACTAAACCTAATTCCAAATTACTAAACCAAGTAAATAGACGATGTACTAAAAAGAAGAAACAAAATCAAACAAAGAATAACAACATCTATAGCTTAATCCAATGCAACTCTATTTTCCATCAAATAATAAAATCATAACAAAAACAAAAGCATATTAACATGCACTCAAAAGAAAAAACAAGATCAATTAAAGAATGATCAAATTTCAATTTCAATCTTTAAAGCAAAGATTCTATTAATAGTCCAAATGATTGAACTTCAAGTTCAACCTAAACACACTGAAGTATATGTTTTTTACCTGTACTCTATCAATTAATCACCATTTCAAAAAAAAAAAAGAAAAAAAATTAAAAGTATCAAATTCAAGTTTCAATCCAAATAATAAAACCATACCAAGAAATGATATTTTTTTTTCTTATACATAGAATTTGTCAAGATAAAAAGGTTGACCATGGTCTCTATTAATAGTCCTAATGAGCTCTAAAAGTCCAAAAAGTGCAATGCATCAGATTAATTTATTCTTTCCAGACAAACATTGTTATTTCGATAAAATCAATATTAATATCAATATTACGACTTTAAAATACGAATAGCACATGTTGGAAACAACATTGATCAATGATGTTAACTAAATACATCCAATGATTATATCATTTAAGCTAGTCATCAAGAACCATCTTATATATAATTAGTTGGAAAAAGATGCTTATATTGTGGAGGAAGACAAAATTGGGAGAAGAGAAATAGCAGATCTATTGATTTTGTTAATTAGTCTAGCTATATCCTATTGAGTTGTCAATTACTTTAGTTTACTACAAAATCTATAGCAAATTTAATTACAAGCAACTTGGTGGTAGTTAAAAGATACCGAGGCAATGTCACATAGCTTATGTTGAAAAATCACAGGTGCTCTAAATGTTGGTTGATGTGTAGAAATCTCAAATATATAAAAACCTGAAATAATAAGTTTATGTCACTCCTAGTTAAAAGTATAATAAAATTTGCATATTAGAATCATGCTTTGAACTTCTAACCAAGTGATCATATATCAGATTAATTGCCATAAGGTATATCTGTAAAGAGCTCGAGACATATAATAGTTGGGTGTGCCAACAACCTATTGAGATTATACAAAGTATAGAAAAAAAATTGAAGTGAATCCCTTAAAACTAGTTTTGAAAATTTTCATAACTAAAAGTACTAAGACATTTAATAACAAGAATTGTTTTTATTCTAACCAAAAATAAATTAATGATTAAAAAAACTTGCTTTTTCATTTAGCATACTTTTTCTTTTAAATTCGGATAAAAATGCTTTGAACCTAGCCATAAAATGCAACAAAAATTAAAGTAAATCATATAAGCTCATTTTACTGCTTTAAGTTCTAATAAATATGTTGTTGCTTAAAAAAAGTCTAACCACTTTCAAGGGAATTGATTAAAAATTTTGATGAGTTCAATAGCAAATATTGGGAATTGAACATCAATCATTGAGAAAGCCACATATCAAGTAAATAATATGATTATCACAAATCACTAATTTAATTGGAGAAGTTAGAGTGTAGGAACTTACATGCAGGAGACCAAACTATAGTATTATAATGTCATGTCCATATTCTTTGTAAAATGACTAAATGAGAAGTAAAATGACTAAATGAGAAGTACAATGATATGCTTATTTATCAATAACTCAACACATTAGGTTTTTACATTGAAAGTTAAGCTTTGATATTTGATAAAAGCCTTTAAAATTAAAATTTAAGCAAATATCACAGTAATCTAAATGTTCTTAAAGAAAATGCAAAAACCTAAAATCATTAGATTGCAGCAATCATTAATCAAGTCATTAATCTATATTTTAATGGATGAGATAAGGTAATAGACCCTTGAACGCATCAAGCAATAAGAAATGTTATGAGATGTATCTAAAAGAAAAAACTATTAGACTTCAAGGATTCATATTAGAGCCATTCATTTAATAATTCAATTCAAATGGAGAAAAGAAAATTGTTGAACATTAAATGAAGTTCTATAAATTTTTTTTACATATATATAATGTAAGCAAGAAACAAACATAATAAAACTTTAATTGAAACATTTAATCTAATGGCAATGATGGAATGGCAAAAAAAGGTCTCTCAAATTTTGAATTAATCACAAAAGTCCTCTTTTATTTATATTCAAAACTATTACAACAAGGCTGGCCACATTTAACTTAAACAAAAATAAATGGTATAAAATTATTATTACCGAACATATGAACACCTCTTCCTCTAATGACCATACTTTTTGCTAAAAATCATAATTAAAATATGTATATCATCTATGTTTTATACTAGGTAATATATTATATTTAATTGAACGATTAAATGGATCACAATAGAAGATCATCAATAAGCTTTTTGAAAAGAATTTCACTGTCATATTTTTAGCAAACTTTTCTTAAACTGTTTGTGAGTTTATCTTTGAATTTAGAGTCACTAATAACTCAATTGCACTTAAAAATTCAAAAGTGAACAAACCCCTCAATTTCGTTCATCATTGCAAATGTCAAACACTTTTAATGAAAGGAAAAAAGAGATATTGAATGAATAAAGACTCACTTTTCAATTTCATATAATTGAAAGTTCAGCAAGCATATATCTTTCTACAACCCCCAACAACATCCATCAAATTAATTGATAAGAACCCTAAAATGAACATATCAAGTATTTTAAATACCTTTGCACAGATTTCTGATTCAAATTCTAGCTTTTCTTTGGTAAATCTCTCACTTTATTCTAAACATTTTTCAGCTTTCATTTTTAGCTTATCAAAATATTGAGCTTTTTTAACAACTTCTTCCTGTAAATAAGAAAAAAAAACTATATTTCAAAGTTTAATTATCTTCTATCAATATCATTATGACAAAAAACTAAAATATTAAATAAAATGATAGTACTTGTTAAGCAATAGCAGATTGAAGATATTATTATTAAACTTCCAATGGCAGTAATAAGAAAATAAAACAATGGCCAAATCTACATTTAGCCTAATGTTTGCATTAATAAGAAAATCTAAAATTTTTGTTGTAATCTTCCAATTATCATGTGATGGTTGGAATTTCCATCTCCATTCAAGCTTAATTCATTCCTTTTCAAAAGTCTATGAAAGCTGCACCAAAAAACAAATAAATGCCCAATCACCACATAATTAAAATTTGAAACCCTAAATGTACATAGTTCCTTTTTTTTAGATGAAAAATAAATTTTAATTTGTGAATCAAGCAAATTAGAAGAAAAGATAAAGCTAACACTTTTTGTGGTCATCGCTTGCATCAATGAACCAGTAGATTGAATCCGATCGTTGAAGCCCTAAATATCGTTTGACTAATTTGAAGTACTCAATTACCAACTGATCCCATTAAGACACAATTTCCTTCACTCATCTTCTATCGTTGGCACAAATTCTAATTTGTTTTTTTAAAAAATAAAATTAAAAAAAAACCTAACATTTTGTTATTAAAATGTAGAAAATTTGTTAGGTTGGCACTGTTGGAAACCCAAGCATAGAAGTCATCGGTGATGGAGAGGTTTTGCCTTTTTAGGGACTACAGAGGAGCAAGAGAGATGATTGTTGGTTAACAAATTTATCTTCCTAAAACATCATTCTCATCATTTTTATTTATATTGATGAATTGTTCAATCAGCTTGTAAAGGGAAAAAAAATAAATAATCTAAAAATAAAGAAAATATGGAAAAATATAAAAAATCATACTGATTGGTGAATGCATTAAAATCATAGAAGAAAAGAGCTAGGAAAAAAACTCTTTGTTCTTTTTCTCCATTAATTTTTATGTTTCTCGCTTAACTTCTAGTCCTTTTCCCTATAAACTTTTTCAAAACCTCCATTAGCTTCGACCCAAGCTCTCTCTTTGACCTAAAAATACTACTGTTTGCGAATGTTGGCAACTGATTCCTTTCTCTTTTCTTTTTAATTGTTCCCTTCTTTTTCTTTTTCTTTTGTCTCTAAAAGCTTTAGCCTTTTTTTCATATTTGAAAGCTTTTTTAAGAAGCTTTTAAAAGCTTATGAAAATTTCAACGTACTTAAAGAATTTTTTTCCCAAAACTAACTATTCAATCCCATTTAATACATTATATTATGTAATAGATTATTATTATTATGCACATTATAAGATAAGGTGGAATTGAAATGTGTGTATGAGCTTATCTATAACATTATATAATAACTATCCCTAACTTTCCAATTTTATATATATCTCATCATTGTATTAAAAAATTATTAGAAGGGTAATTGAGGAAAAAACTTAGTTTAGAAACTTCTTTGGTAATCCTTTTTGTTTTTTTTCTTAATAATAAATAAATAAGGAAAGGGAAAAAATGGTCTAGTTTTAATGCAATGATTGTGACAAGAATTAGGAAAAGCCCAAGTTACCAAACCATTTCAAAATTTGCTTTACTTCAAAGGTTACAGGTAATTTGGGACTTTGGCTCTCTAGAAGCTTTATCTGCTCTCATAATTTCTTCCTTTTTTTTTAAAATCTCACTAACTTTTGCTACTTCTAGTACCATTAGTGATGAAAGAAGGAAAATTATACCTTGGAAGCTACATGCAATGTGAAAAATACTTTTTTTCCTTATTTATTGCAAGGTTTAACAAATTCTTAATTATGATTTCAAACTAAATGAAGCTTATAAAACGATAAGTTTTTCCTTTCACTTTATTTTTTAATGTTTTCTTTTTAGAGCATTGTTAGTTAATAAGATAAGTATTTCGCTCATAGGTTGTTTCTAAAAAGGATTCAATTGGGTGAAATGTTATTCCAGCAATGTTAACATTTTTTCGTGGAGCTCAATTGTATCCTATGGTAGTCTTTATCACGACACTATTAAATTATGTGGCAAACTTGTTGTGGTTAAACATTTGCTACATAAGAGGCAAGTTCGTTTGTTAAAATAACTTTCATTGTGTTTGAATAAATGCTATAGTGAATTTCTACAATAGCATTTTTATGGATTTTTTCTTTTTTTCATTTTTTTTCAAATATGTTTATTGTTTTGGAATGTGTAGAGCTATATTTTTTAGGTATGCAACTATTAGAGAAATTAAAGGAAAAAAATCTTTCACTAAGAAAGATGCAATGAGTTTCTTTATAAATTCAAATAAAGTAAATGAATGTTTTTTAATAGAAAATGGTTTTTATTTTGTTTTTAATCAAAAAGCAAGAATGGAGAAGATAATTATGATAGTTTGAACTAATCTCAATTCCATTAGAATAGAAAGGGCAAAAGTGACAGTGCTTGACAAAATTGAGGTATGAGTTTCTTTGGGTCTGGAAGTGAGTTTTCATCCCTATTAAGGTTTAATGGTAGTTTAGTTTGATTTTTTACGGTGTTTTTAAAATGAGTTTTTATGTTTTCGATTGTTTGTTTGAGATACGTAGAGAAGGTTTATGGGGGTTGTTTCTCTAATAACAATGTTTGGGTCAATCATTTAGCAAATAGCTTGAGAATAGATAATAAGAAACAAAAAAAGATCAAAATCGATCATTTTGCTATTTTCACATCAAATACTCCCAAAGAAGCCATGGTATACTAATTTTGTTCTATAATCTTTTTTTTTTCTTTCTTCAAACCGGCTCAATTGGTATTATTTTTTCTTATCTCTACAATTTCAAAGTAAGATGATGGTGGAGAAAGATTGTCAGGTATACACTTTAGGATGTTAGAGAGGGAATCAATTAGAGAAGCATATGATAGCCCAAAAAAGGTCAGATAATTGCATAATTTATATTTCAGGCAAAGCTCTATACTTTAAGTTGAGGATCTAATTTTATATGTTTTTCTTTATATAGATAGAAATAGAAGTACAATTGTGTTGGGTTGTTGGAGAGCATTATGGGCTGGTGGAACAAAAATGGAGCTAGGGAACTTTTTGAAAGTCTAAAGCTACTTTTGTATAAAAATCTTTCATCTAGGTAACATTTTAATAGCTCTTTTTTTCTATCTTCTCATAAAATTTCTTTGTAATATTGGTTATTATATACTGTATTCTATCTTAGTTTTGGAAGTTGTCTAGGCCTGAGGTAGGATTTTGTTATCTAACAATAAGAATATTAGAAAGTCATCACAATCAAGGCTTCTATGTTTTGTTATCATAGCTACTGCAAAACTTGCCATATATCATTGTGAACTTTTAGCAAGGGCACATATAGCCTCGAGCAAGGTTATTTGACTTCTATTTTTTACATTTATTTTGGTTAATTTTTTTAAAAAAAGAAATGAATTCTATTATGTATGTTTGCCTAACCATTTTCTATTATCAAGTTTAGGTTACTTGATCTTGCATATCATATTCAAGGATTTGAAGGTGAGCTCATGATTATTTGGGGTTAATGAATGAACCTACCATTTGTTTGTTTGTCTTAGGGCCTTTCTAACATTCACATGGACATACTCACCCAGCCACTGTCGACTAGAATGAAGGAGGCACAAAAATGATTGTTGTCATAAAATATAGATCTGTAAATTTATAACTAGACTTAACAAATGGATGAAGTCACCACCAATATTTTTTATCTAGGTGTGATTGGCTACCTAAGGAATCTATCCTTTTAAGGAGCTCCTAAACTTGATTAAAGATCCCTAAAGGAATAGATTCGAGTCTACAAACCAAAACAGGATTCAGGAGTTTGATTACATGTGGGGAAGGTTATAGCACCCCTACATACCCATCCAAAGGATAATACCATTTTATTTTAAATTTATCCTAAAGTCTTGAGTCTAATGGTTTTAAATTTTTATTTTAAATATTGAAAATAATTACAAGATTCTTCCATCAATCTAGTAGAACTCTTAAAAAATATTTTCTTACTTTAAGAATATTCAAGAATCCCATTTGATATCTTTAAGAGGCTCCATCGTAAAAAAAAATGTTTATTTATTATTTTTTGTCAAAAATATATCTAATTATTCTCACATTTAGGCCAAATTAGAAATTTTTTTTTGAATTTCTAAATTTTCCATAATTTGAGCTTATTTAGAAATTTTATTTTTTTATTTTTTAAGAAAATAATATGACAATTACTTTTCTCGAGATTTCATTTAAATTTTTTCACCATTTGGGCATATTTAAAAATTTTATTTTTTGTTTTTTCTTAAGAAAGTAATATGACAATTACTTTTCTTGAGATTTCATTTAAATTTTTTCATAATTACTTTTATTGAGATTTCATTTCAATTTTTCCACCATTTAAGATAAATTTAAAGAAATTTCTCATCTAGAGATTTCTTAAGAAAACTACCATTTGAAATTTTTAAGAATCTCATCATTGGATAATTGTCAAATATTTTCAACCAAAATTTTTTATTTGAAAAATAATACAATTACTTTTATTGAAATTTCATCTAAATTATTCCACTATTTAGGACAAATTTAGACAAATTTTCACCTAGAGATTTCTTTGAAAATTTACCATTTAAAATTTTTAAGAATCTCATCCCTAGATAATTTGTATTTAATTCCCAAATTTTTATTTTTATTTATTTTTGTTTGAAAATAAATATTAATTATTATTATTTAAACTTTATCTAAATTATTCCACCATTTGGGACAAATTTAGACAAAATTTCTTACCTAGGAATTTTATAAAAATTTACCATTTGAAATTTCTATAAATTACATCATTAGATAATTAATATTTATTCCCAAAATTGATTTTTTTATTTCATTTTTATTAAATTAAATCAAGCAAAAATACTCATAAAATAAACAAACATATAAATAAAAAAATAATTAAAAAATAAAATAAAAAATACTAAAAAATCGAAACGGCTCAGCTTGCGGCTGAAATTCGACTTGGCTTGAGACAGAGATAAGTACTCGAAAATACAGCTCGGAGGTGCGCGGGTCATCCAAGCGAGTTGCGATCAAGTCAGGTTTGCTCAAATAGAAATGCACAGATCCTCTGGGATTTATTAACGGCAAAACGATATCATTTTGCAGTGTGTATATAAACCCCAATCTCAGCTTTTTTACCAGAATTCTTATTCCCCTCTCTCTGTCCTTGTTTTTTCTCTCTCCCTTCTTTTTAAAAAATCCTAGAATACGGTTGAATTTTTACTAAAACTAGAAAGACATACCAGAATCTAGAAAAACACACCGAAAAATTTAAGTTTCACTAGAAAAGTTCGTCGGAATCTAGAAATTTGAAAAATTTTCCAAAAAAAATTTGCCCAAAAATTTTGAAAAAATCTTAAAATTTTTAAATTTTACCTTTGTTCTTCTAAACACCCATTTTTTATTACTTCTATTTTTTCCTGTCTTTCGTGTCTTCTTGCCTCTTATCAATATGGGTATTTATAGGCGAAATTAGAAGAGCTCCAAATTAACTCTAAGTCCCACTTTTGATTGGATTTCTGTTTTATCTTAGAGAAATTCAATTCATCCATGATTCTGCCACCAATCGACAGAACTTTCTTTTTTTTTTCTTTTTCATTTATTATTCTTTATTTTAATTTTAATAATTATCTTTTAAAATAATAATAAAATAAAAATCTAGAATAATAAAATAACAAATAAAAAATATTTTTGGGCTAATCAACCTTATTTGGATTAAGCTTAATTGATCCAGACCTGGACCAAATTGAGTATCTACAGCTGCCCCTCTTTGCGCATTTCTTGTGCAACAGGAATTGCACAATGACGTAAACACCCTGCACCTAATCATCCCAACATATTCATGCTTTTTTTTTTTTGAAAAAGTAAACAAAGCTTCTCTAAACAGAGGCTCAACGACTTTGAAAAATAAAATACTCCTCTAAACAGAGGCACCACAACTTTGGAAAGTAAATTGCTCCTCTAAATAGAGGCACCATAACTTTGAAAAATAAATTGCTCCTTTAAACAGATGCACCACAACTTTGGAAAAATAAAATGCTCTTCTAAAAGGAAGTACCACAACTTTGAAAAATAAACTACTTTTTTAAACAGAGGCACCATAACTTTGAAAAATAAATTGCTCCTCTAAACAGAGGCACCATATCTTTGAAAAATAAAATTACTCCTTGACAATCATGTCTGAAGGAATCATAGATCAGATCTAATGAAATTTGTAATGAGAACTCAAAGATTCACAAATTAAGTTCGAAAATCAAATGTTCAAATTTGCAAGAACCTTTTTGCTTTGCAAGAATTCATTGAAATTTAATTATCAAAATTTCAATTTCATAAGGATTCAAATTTGCTAGATCTCAAGATTCACATTTGTAAACTGCAAGATTCGTATCCAACATTTCAAGATTCTTATTTGAATTTTGGAGATTCACATCTAAAAGTTCAAAGCTTCTCATTCGAGTCCAAAGGCTCACATTTGATAAATTTTAAGGTTTCACAACTCAAAGATTCACATTTGAAATTCAAATATTCTCATTTGAGTTCAAAAATTCACATTCGACAAATATTGAATTTCATACCTCAAAGATTCTCATTTGAAATTCAAAGATTCTCATTTGAGAACTCAAGAATTCTCTTTTGAGGATTCATAATTTTACCTTAAAGGCTTTCATCCAACGATTCAAAAATTTTTTTCCAAATGACTTTCAAACTCAAAATTTAGCATGTTAATGATACAAATACAATAACCTAAATCTTCATAATGACATATTCTCAACCTTGCAGATGTAATGCATGTAATACGGATGTCCATGTTATGAAATTCTAATTAATCATGGTATTCAAATTTCTCAAGCTCTTTCCTTAGACCCTGCACCCTTCAATCTTCAAGTACTAAAACCAAATCAATGTAACTCTCAATCATCTCTTTCATTAATCTTTTTTCTTTTTAACAATCTTTTTTCAAATCCAATGTCCTTATCTGGAACTGAACATTTTAAATTTACCTTTATAACTCTTAACCTCTCCAAGGTAATGTAAAAATCTTTCATGCTATCATTCATTTATCAATCATTATTTCAATCTTAAAAAGTAAGAATGCATTCACACATCTCTTCAATTGTAAAGTATTAAAGAGAAAAAAATATGAATGGCTAAGAAATGATCAACAAAAAGAGAAACACAAAGAATGAAGTGGAATATCTTTTATTAGCAAAAATGATAACAAACTTTAGCCAGTGGGAAAATAAGGAATTACAAAAATGGGTATGGGGACAATGTCTAAAAATAAACTATCAGACAATCATGATAACATATCTTGAAGTCTTTTTGAAAAATTCAACCACCTAATGCCTTCAACAACTTAGAGCTCCTTAAAACATGCTAGCCTATTTACCAATGAAGTTCTAAATTCGATGTTGTATCATCCTTATCTAAGCTACCTTTTCAGGTTTTTCACTTAGATAAATCTCCTTGTGACTCAAATCGCCTTTTTGGGGTTTTCGTATTAAGTATTCCTTTTTCATTTTTTATTTTTTTTATTTTTTTTCTTTTTTCAAGCATAGTGCTTCTTTACAACATCAGAATTTATAGGATGAGGCAAATCATCTCCATCCATCTTAGCTAGTATTAATGCTCATCTTGAAAAAGCTCATTTCGTGACTTATGGCCCTTCTCAATTCGAAATCCATTTTCCTTTATTATCGTATTGATTTGAGAGAATTCTTTTCAAGATTAACTTATTTTCTTGAAAACAACGAGGTCGAACATTTTTATCATAAGCCATCATCATTTTTCTTTGATATAGTTAACCATGGCATAACGTTGTCAATCTCTTTTCCTCAATGAAATTTAACTGTTCATAGTGCTCTCAAATTCATTCAGCCTTTTCCAATTCAACTTCTTTTAGAACCCTTAAGAACGAGATTCCCACTTCTACTAGTAATACAACCTTCATCCTATAAATAAAAAAAATAAGGTTGCTCTAGTAGAGGTATGCACCAACGTTCGATATGCATGCATCACAAATGACAACTTTTTATGTCAATCTTTACAGTCTCAGTCATCTTCTCAATGATTTTTTTTTATATTCTTGTTAGTTGTCTCAACTGCTCCATTCATTTTCGAATGGTATGGCACAAATTAATGTGTTTGATCTTGTATTTAACACATACTTCTTACATCATTTTGCTATTCAAATTTTTGGTATTATCTGAAATGATTCTCTCTGAAAGTTCACATTTGTAAATGATTTCTCTCTTTACAAACTTATAGACAATAAATCGTGTCACACTTCCAAATGATGCTACTTCCATCCATTTCATAAAGTAATCTATTATCACGAAAATGAACCTATGCCATTTAAAATTTTTTGGGGTAATAGGACCAATGGCATCTATGCCCCACATAAAGAATTACCAGAGTGGTGCCAAAACATGTAAAGTAGATAACGGAGCATGAATCTTATCAGTATAGATCTGACATTTATGATATTTTTTAGCATAATCAATACAGTCGCTCTCCATTATCAATCAGTAGTACCATGCTCTCATGATTTATCTTGTCATTATATGTCCATTGGTATGTACCTTCTCAATAATTTTCTTAGCCTCGGCCTTATTTACACACTTCAACAATACTTGATCATGATTTTTTTTTTGTAAAACATCTTTAACTAGGAAGAAACTTATAGCTAGTCTTCGAATGACCTTTTTATCATTTTTAGTTGCCTAGACGAGGTATTACTGATTTTTAATGTACTATAATATATCATAATACTAGGGCTTTTCGTCTTTTTCCTCTTCTGCATTAGAGCAATGAGGTGGCACATCTTTAACATCTAACTTGATGGGCTGAATGTCAGCGCTATCACTAATTCGAACCATTATTGCTAAAATAGCCAAGGCATCAGTAATCAGATTTTCCTCCCGAGGTAAATGATCAAATTGAATATCTTCAAACTGCTTGATCAACTTTAAGATATACTTGAGATATAGAATGAGTTTCGAATCTCTCGTCTTTCACTCTCATTTTAACTAATATATAACTAAAGCTGAGTCTTTAAACACTTTTAATGCTTTAACTTTTCTATATATAGTAGCTTACAAACCCATGACACATGCCTCATATTCAGCGATGTTATTTGTGCAATTAAAATTCAACCTTGTTGTTATAGGGTAATATTGTTCTTCTGAAAAATCAAGATTGCCCCAATTTCATGTCCAAGGCATTAGTAGCTCCGTCAAAATACATTTTCCAATGGTTCTCTTTATACCCTTCCTTTTTTAGCTGGGAAACATCATCAAATCTTTATCAAAAAATTTTAATCTCATCGGCTCATAATCTTTAGTAGTATGATTTGTGAGAAAACTCAGTTATGGCACTCATTTTTATTACCTTTTGGCTTACATATACGATACTATACTCCAAGAGCATTACTTGTCACCTAGCAATTCTTTCAGACAAAAAGGGCTTCTCGAAGATGTATTTAATTAGATCTAATTTTGCTATGAGCCAAGCAGTATGATAGAACATGTATTGTCTGAGTTTTTTGACGGTCCAAACTAATGCACAACACATTTTTTCCAAAAAAGAATACTTGGACTCGTATTCTATGAATTTTTTACTCAGATAGTAAATAGCTCTTTCCTTTCGACTAGACTTATCCTGCTACCCTAGCACATATCCCATCGAATTCTTATACACCATCAGATATAAAATTAAAGGTCTTTTTGGAACAAATGGCATCAATATTGGAAAATTTGATAAGTATTGCTTAATTTTATCAAAAGTCATTTGACACTCCTCATTCTATTCTCTAAGATTATTTTTACGAAGAAGCTTAAATATGGGATCACACTTGTAGGTAAATTAAGAGATAAACTAAGAAATGTCATTCAATCTACCCAAAAAACCTCAAACTTCTTTTGGTGTGCTTGGAGGTGACAAATTTTGAATGGTCCGTATTTTGTCTGGATCAACTTCAATCCCTCTTTCATTGACCATAAAACCCAGTAACTTCCTTGACCTTGCCCCGAAGGTGCACTTGGCTAGGTTTAGCTTGAGTTGAAATTTTCTTAACCTCTCGAATAGCTTTCTAAGGTTGGTGACATGATTTTTGCTTTTTTAAGATTTTGCAATCATATCATCTACATACACCTCAATCTTTTTATGCATCATGTCATGAAAAAATGTCACCATAGCTTTTTGGTATGTTACCCCAGTATTTTTTAGACCAAAAGGCATGACTTTATAGCAAAACATTCCCTACATGGTCACGAAAGTGATCTTTTCTATGTCATCTTCAGTCATCTTTATTTAGTTATACCTTGAAAACTCATCCATAAAGAAGAACATTGAATGCTTGACAATATTGTCTACTAGTGTATCGATATGAGGTAAAAAAAGTTATCATTTAGGCTAGCCTTATTCAAATCACGATAATCTATACACATTCGTACTTTTTCATCCTTCTTAGAAACTGGTACAATATTGGTTATCCATTCTAGATATTTGCCTACTTGTAAGAAACCTATATCAAGCTACTTCATCACTTTTTCTTTGATCTTCAATAGCACTTTAGGTTTCATTCGCCTTAATTTTTGTTGGACTAGCTTACATTTTGGCTTTAAAGGTAGTCTGTGCTCTACTATCTTTATACTGAGCCTAGGCATATCTTGATAAGACTAAGCAAACACATCTACGAATTCTCAAAAAAGATTTTCCAATCATTGCTTATTTATCGATGAGAGTGATGTACCGATTTTAACCTTTTTTTATTTTTTTCATCTCTTAAATTTACTAATTCAGTTGTCTCTTGATGAAGCTCTATTGGTTTACTTTCTTGCTCAATCAATCTCGTTAGGTCTGAAGGAATAGCATAGTCTTCAGAATCATCTTCATTATCAAGTGCATCAGTGTTAATTGATTTTTCAAAATTAACTCTTTGATCATTATCATGATTATTTTTCTATTCATTTAAGGACCTAAAATTGAATGGAATGCGATATGTTGGCAAAATGTATGAGAAAAATGAAAAAATAAAAAAATAAAAGTACTAGAAAAAATGAATGAAAATGCATCCTTCTTAATTTTATTAAAATAATAATAGATAAATGGCCCAAACAAGAAAGACCACTTCAAGGCCTAGGGAATAAGCTATTGGGATGGTCAATTACATTGAATCGGTATCAAATATAGCAGGCATTTCGATAATGCTTCAATTGTTCAGCTCATAATTTGGTGGACAAGGACGAACCCATGTTTCCTTCACATACCCACTTTCATCTTCAATCGCATGGATGGACAACTCAACGAAAGCCTTTTCCATGCTTTGTTCTAAGTCTTCTTTTATAGTTGGGTACATAAACCCTCTAGACCTGAAGGTTTCATACAAGTATGGGATGATTATTGCTGTCTTGTTGGCTTATTTTCCCTTAATTTTCTAGTCTTTTGTTTCATAATCGAGACCTAGTCTCTCTTTGTTATCCATCATTGACGGAGGCTTCCTTATCCTCTATAAGTTTTTGCCTAATCCTACTCCAAGATACTGACTTTTATTAATGACCTAACATATTACTACTTTTGAAAAATATTGGTTTTTGGGTCCTTCACCTATAGAGTTGACTAACTTAAAGGACCGATAAGAACATTCCATCATTTATTCAGTAGCTTCCACATATGAAGCATTCAATGGTAAAGTTACCAACATGTCTTCTTCCCTAAACACTATCACCAACTAACCTTCCACATTGAACTTGATCTTTTGGTGTATGGTAGAAGGGACAACACCTGTCATGTGAATCCATGACCTTTCCAGCAAGTAACTATAAGATATGGAGATATTCATTACTTGAAATTTTATATTAAAAATACATGGCCCAAATTGCAAAGGCATCTCTATATCTCTCAAGATTTTTCGTTTGGTCCTATCGAATGCTCGAACAACCATTTGGCTATCCTTCATATGTGAGTAATCAATAGGTAGTCTTGCCAAAGTTGACATAGGCATGATGTTAAAGTAGAGCCATTGTTGATAAGGACCTTGGCTATAATATAGCTTTTGCACTTGATAGTGATATGTAGAGCCTTAGTGCTTCTTTTTTCCTATGAAAGAATCTCACCATCATCGATGATATGTAATTTGGTATGACCAAGTTTTCAGCCAAGTGATTCACATATTCAACAGAAACATTATGTGCCACACATGCCTAATTTAGTATTTTTAGCAAAGCATTCTGATGTGGTTTTAAATTCAATAGCAGTGATAATAATGAGATTCATGTCGGTATCTTATTTAACTGTTCAACCATAGAATATTCATTGTGTTTTATCAACTTTATGTGCCACACATGCCTAATTTAGTATTTTTAGCAAAGCATTCTGATGTGGTTTTGAATTCAATAGCAGTGATAATAATGAGATTCATGTTGGTATCTTATTTAATTGTTCAACCATAGAATATTCATTATGTTTTATCAACCATAGCAAAGCCTTAGTGTTTCTTTTTTCCTATGAAAGAATCTCACCATCATCGATGATATGTAATTTGATATGACCAGGTTTCCAGCCAAGTGATTCACATATTCAACAGAAACATTATGTGCCACACATGCCTAATTTAGTATTTTTAACAAAGCATTCTGATGTGGTTTTGAATTCAATAGCAGTGATAATAATGAGATTCATGTCGGTATCTTATTTAACTGTTCAACTATAGAATATTCATTGTGTTTTATCAACTTTAGGAATTCACAAGCCTCTTTTTTTGATACTCACTTCTGGCAATCCTCTTCAGGTACCTCTTCTGGGTTATTTCGTTCTTCCCTTTCTTTGACATTTTTTTTTCTAGCCTTTTTCAGTATTTTTGGAGTGTAGCATCTTTCGCTTTGGGTGATACCCCCCACGCTAGTTATATTAGTAGCATCAAGCTTAGAGACATTCTTTTCTTACCCCTGGACTATTATGTCACAGTCGTATTTCCATGGCACAGCCTTATTGCTCTTATAAGGGAATGAAGCAGGGATTTTAAAGGTTATTGGCTTGGAAGCGAACTTGTTTTTGGTCGACTTTGGCCTATCCCCACAATAAATTGTTAACGGCCTTGGAAATAGTTTGGATGGCTGGTCGATCATAGACACTTAACATTATTTGAATCATCCCTTTCTTCAGGTATGAATTCATGAGCTTTTGTACTTTTTAGTGAAATTGCTCACAGATTTCAATAGAGTGACCAGATGCCCCACTATGGTATTTACATCTTTCATCTGCTACATATGCTCTATGATAAGTATATGGACTGACTGGCTGTATCATGTCAGCTTTGCATAAAGCATCAAATAGTTGACTAAAAAAGTCTTGATTTTTGCCATTTTTTTTAGATGATGCTTTTGTTCTTTACTTGAGCATTCACATGATTATTAGGCAAAGGATTGCCACTAACATTTAGAGCAGTTACCCCTCATGTATCAAAATTAATCAATCCATCCTTGATCAATCATTGTACCTTATGTTTTGAGAGCAGTGCAATTCTTGGTGGAATGATCGATAATCCTATAGTGGTAGTCATAATGGGTTGTGGGATCATACTACTTCAGGTAAGGTGGCTTGAGTGGCTCTACTCGACTGAGAGTAATTAGATGATTATTGTAGAGCTTTCGATACAATTTTGTATATGTCATGAGAATTGGATCGAATATGAGTTTTTCGTGAGTAGTTTATTGCTGTCATGAACCACCCATAAGAGTAGCCAAATTGATTTAAGGTCTAAAAGGGGATTGATAGGTCTGAGGGTATGATGGTTGCGAGTTTGGTTGGTACTGGTAAGGAGAAGCATTATTCACAGTGAAATAATATGAAAGATAACCTTGGGGTGTGTAAGCCTGATAACCCTTAAACTGTTGTCTATCAAAGCTCATAACTTGAGCTTCAATTTTTTTTTCTTTTTTGGGGCTCTTTTAGTGGATGCTTCCTATCCTTCTAACTTGCCATTCTTGATAGCATTCTCAATGATTTCGCTAGAGATCACCATGTCAATGAAATTCTTTGTTGCATTTCCTATTATCTTTTCATAATAGGGAGATTTCAGAGTGCTGACAAATAACACTATAGTTTCTTTTTCAGTTAAAGAAAGTTACACTTGAAAAGCTATTTCCCTCCACCTCTGGGCGTATTCCTTAAAGGACTCATTTGCCTTTTTCTTCATTTTCTGCAAAGACAAATGATCAAGAGCCAAATCCATGATATGCCGATATTAACTAATAAAATCATGGGCCATATCGCTCTAAGAACGAATGTGGGTTCTATCTAGCTGGACATACTATCTAGCAGTAAAACTCATAAGGTTATCTTGGAATACATGTATTAATAGCTTTTCATTGTGAGCATAGACTACCATCTTTCGACAATACATGGTAATATGAATTTTTGGACACTTTATACCATCGTATTTTTCAAACTCTAATACTTTAAACTTAGGAGGAATAACCACATCTAGGACCAGACAAAGCCCGACAGCATTAACAGAACCATAAAAACCAATTCCTTTCATAGCTTGTAACCTTTGTTCTAGCATACTAATCTTTGAGTCTTTTTTAGATTCAACCACTTTTGCCTTTTCTTTCTTTTTTTCTTTTAGTTTATCTAGATCAAGAACTTGGGTTGGTTATACTAGTTTTTCAGTAAAGATAAGATTCATATAGCTATGGTAATGTCTTGGGTTTGAAGCTAATGGCATTCTAGGATACATAAGATATGTGAATTACTGTGGTGGAACCTTTTATGTAGACTGAGCTTGATGTGGACCAAAATCAGGTAGATATAGAGGGTCAATCACTTCTTGTGATTGATGGTCCTGTTGACTGGTATTCTCTTATACTATTTTCCCATTATTTAACTTGTTCAAGGCTTCTAGAATTTTGTTCAATTCCCCTTCAAGCTTCTTTTAAACTTTTTCTATCCTCTCGAAATGATGAGAGTTTTCTTGCTTCATTTGTCTAGCTTTGGCCCTTATGTTGTATCAATGAGTGAGGTTTTTACTGGGTGGAGCTATCATTGAACCTTGAGTATCACAATCATATTATTATTAGAAATTATGTGCTCTATGTTTAGATGTGCTAATGCATGCATGAAATGTACTAATATTTACCACATCACCATTATTGATAAAAGAAATCTCTATCTGAAACTTTATTTATAAAATTTCAAAATTACATCCTAATAGAGTCAAAGCAATTTTTAAAGTCCTAAACATCATCATTTCTTTTTAATGCCTCATAACAAATTTCTTAGTTTACTAGTAATGATTTTGTGCCTTGTCTAGGAAATCAAGCAATTGTCACCCATGAGCTCCTACTGGTTGCACCATAACCTTCAAATCTTCCATTTTTTCTTTCATTTTTGATGCTTTGTATGTAGCGATGCATAGCTGATCGAACAAATGCCTTATATGCCTTTATTTTTTTGTGCACATATCTTTTCATAGCTCACTTTGTTTAGCTTGTCTCCTGCATTCATCAGACAAGGCTTTTATTTGTGCTGTGTGTCGATCCACTATCTCTTGTAGCATCTGACTATGTCGTGTGCCCTAGTAGTAGCTTTTTGTTCTTCCTCCACCTTTGCTTTTAGTAATTCATTTTCTTTTAAGAGTTGGGCAAGCTTGGGTGTGATTGATGAATATGTCATGTTTAGATCATTGAATAAGGCTCTCCACTGATCTTTTTGCTATTTGAGGCTCTGAATTTTTAGTTCTTGAAGCGTCAAACTCTCTTTCATTTCTAACTTTAATCATTTATTTTCTTGTTCCAACTCGTCTTTCTCGGTTTGGAACTTTTTTTTAGCCATTTCCACTTTAAGCAAAGGATCTTGAAGAATGGGCTTTGAAGAGTGACCTATTTGTTCACTAGGAAGCATAATGTCCTTACCCCTCATTGCACGCCACACACTATATTCTGGGGTGACATCGTAAGTAAACCTCCCTTGGTTAACCCTAATGGTTTGCTTCCATGCCTTTTTAATCTTTTCAATCATTCAATATGCCCATTTATTAGTGAAAAATAATTCCTATTGGTTAAATCCATAGGTTTCTAGGCTGAATTGCCCACATCCTGATTGTCTTCTCACTAAAGTTAGGGCATAAGTAACAACACCCCATAGGCCTTATAGGAACACCCACGGTTAATTTCCACAATTGTATAACACTGTGTCATGATGCATCCAAGGTGTTTTCCAAACTATCTCTTAACCATAAAGGGCTCAAAAGTAGGAAACCCATTCTTCTTTTGACTTTGCTTGAGGTTATGTGCTGTAACAAAACTCTTTGATAGGGATGCTAAAACGAAGGTATGGTTTACGGAACTGACTTTCTTTGTATTCAATGTGACTTTTCATCCATATATAAAGTAGCTGTAAGCACCCATTGAATCGACCTTTACCATTTCAACGACAAAAATTTAGAGAATGAATTATTTCTACTAAAATGGTTGGTGTTGCATTGACTTGGTATGCTAATTGATCCATAAAATCTATCACTACGACATTAACATACTCGATGACTTTTGGGAAGATCACCAAACCATATAAAGCTATAGCCATAGCTACTAACCCTTTATCATCATTTATATGCCCCTTGATGAAATATTACAGAAAACTTAACGGGATAACCTTACTTTCACCTTTTGTCTTGACACATGCATCAACTTGAGGCAAGCTAAGTTCAAGCATTTGCACTAGCTTTTTACGATAGCCTACCTTATTTAATCAGTAGATCTTATCTGAGTTGGACAAATCAAAGCTAAGTAGAACTATATATTCTTTAATTATGGGCACCATGTCTACTTCATTAAAGATAAAACATCTATAAGAAGGATCCTAGAACTAAATGATAGCTCTAATTATATTATTGTCCACATCCACTTGAAGCAGTGAAGCTATGTCTCCATATTTTTTCTCAAACACCTCCTGTCTTGTTCTATTCATGCATCCCTAAACATTGCTTAAGTTGGCTAGATCATTTTATTGTAGCTCGAGATGAACTCTCTCGGGCAATGATGAGATAAAATCTTCAAATAAGTAATTTTTTAATTTTCTTTTACCTTCCTCTGACTTGATTTTTAGTTGATGAGCAGACTCATAATGGACTGATGTAGACTTTGATTGCATTTGGCTTTTCATGGATGTAAGTGTGAGATCTAATTTATCAATAACTGATATATGGTAAATATTTCCTATATGAGAATGATGCAAATGATAATGTTAAAATATGAGCATGAAAATAATGCACAGAATAATATGATAATATGAAACATGAAAATGATACATGGAATGAACTGATATGGAAATGATGCAGATGCAAAAAAACAAGCAAAATGGTTAAATAAGCAAGTTGTTCCTTCTGGTGTCCTAATTTTGGGTTATATCTATTGATGGGTAGGAATGACTCTATCTTAAAGTTGGCCTCTTAGGAGTGAACTATATGTAGGGTTAGGTGATTTTGACCACTAAAGGTTCTCAAATTGTTCCTTACATCATCGTCCATCACAGACTAGTAAAGAAGTCCAATCCTCACCCATCACAGGTTACTAACAAAAAAGATTCAATTTGAGTGAGAGTATTTCGCTAACCATTACGGAGATTATCATCTTATGAGAGCATAGGTACTTTACTCCCTTCTAAAAAGGATGGAGTCGGGGCATAGAGCTCATGTAATGTAAATACATGTGATAGTGTGTGAGAAAAAACATATAATTATCAACCCCATAAATCAAATGAGAAACAATAAAGGAAAAACGTTAGTAAACAAATAATTTAAAACCATTAGCTCAAAGGATAGGATAAATTCAAAAATTATGGCTTGACTCTCTATAGCAATCCCTAGTGGAGTCGCCAAACTGTCATAACATATAGATCCGTAAATCTATAACTAGACTTAACAAATTGATGTAGTCGCCACCAATCTTTTTTATCTAGGTGTGATTAGTCACCTAAGGAATCTATCCTTTTAAGGAGCTCCTAAGCTTGATTAAGGGTCCCTAAAAGAATAGGTTCGAGTTTACAAACCAGAATAGGATTTGAGAGTTTGGTTACATGCGGGGAAGGTTATAGCACCCCTACATGCCCATCCAAAGGATGGTACCATTTTATTTTAAATTTATCCTAAAGTCTTGAGTCTAATGGTTTTAAATTTTTATGTTAAATATTGGAAATAATTTACAAGATTCTTCCACCAATTTGATAGTACTCTTAAAAAATATTTTCTCACCTCAAGAGTATTCAAGAATCCCATTTGATATCTTGAAGAGGCTCCGTCGTCAGAAAAAAAAGGTTTATTTACTATTTTTTATCGAAAATATATCTAATTATTACACCATTTAGGCCAAATTAAAAATATTTTTTCTTTTTTTAACTTCTAAATTTTTCACCATTTAGGTCTATTTAGAATTCTCTTTTTTTGGTTTTTTTTTTAAGAAAATAATATGATAATTACTTTTCTTGATATTTCATTTAAATTCTTCCATCATTTGAGATAAATTTAAAATATTCTCATTTTTGGAATTTCTAAATTTTTCACCATTTGGGCCATTTTAGAAATTCTCTTTTGTTTGTTTGTTTTTTTAAGAAAATAATATGATAATTACTTTTCTTGAGATTTCATTTAAATTCTTCCACAATTTGGGATAAATTTAAATAACTTTCTCACCTAGAGATTTTTTAAGAAATTTACCATTTGAAATGTCTAAGAATCTCATCATTAGATAATTGTCAAATATTTTCAACCAAAATTTTTTATTTGAAAAAGAATACAATTACTTTTATTGAAATTTCATCTAAATTATTCCACCATTTGGGACAAATTTAAACAAAATTCTCACCTAAAGCCTTCTTAGAAAATTCACAATTTAAAATTTCTAAAAATCTCATCCTTGGGTAATTTGTATTTAATTCCAAAATTTTTATTTTTATTTGTTTTTCTTTTCCAATTCTTTTTGTTTGAAAATAAATATTAATTATTATTATTGAAAGCTTATCTAAATTATTCCACAATTTGGGACAAATTTAGACAAAATATCTCACCTAGGAATTTTATAATAATTTACCATTTGAAATTTCTATAAATTCCATCATTGGATAATTAATTTTTATTCTAAAATTTATTATTTTTTTATTTCATTTTTATTAAATTAAATCAAGCAAAAATACTCCTAAAATAAACAAACACATAAATTAAAAAAAATTTAAAATCGAAACGACTCGACTTACGGTTGAAATTTGGCTCCGCTTGAGATAGAGAAAACGACTCAAAAATACGGCTTAGGGGTGTGCGGCTCGGCTCTACTGAAGGGTTGGCTGGAACGCAGGTTGTCTAAGTGGGTTGCGATCAGGTCGGGTTGGCCCAAATAGAAATGCGCGGATCCTCTGGGATTTATTAACTGCAAAACAACGTCGTTTTGCAGTGGGTATATAAGCCTGAATCTCAATTTTTTTACTAGAATTCCCCTTCCCCTCTCTCTTTTCTCATTTTTTTTCTCTTTTCTTTCTACAAAATCCCAGAAGTCGGTTAAATTTCACCAAAAATTGGAAAAACACGTTAGAATCTAGAAAAACAAGTTGAAAAATTCAAGTTTCGTTGAAAAAGTTCGTTCGAATCTGAAAATTCAAGAAATTTTCTAGAAAAAATTTGCCCAAAAATTTCAAAAAAAATCTTAAAATTTCTAAATTTTGCCTCTACTTTTCTAAACACCCCCTTTTTATTGCTTCTATTTTTTTCCTATATTTCGTGTCTTCTTGCCTCTAATCAATATAGGTATTTATAGACTAAACTATAAGAGTTTCAAATTAACTCTAAGTCCCACCTTTGACTGGATTTCTGTCTTATCCCAAAGAAATTCAATTCATCCATGATTCTACCACCAATCGGTAGAACCTTCTTTTTTTATTTTTTATTTTAATTTTAATCATTATCTCTTAAAATAATAACTAAAATAAAAATCCAGAATAATAAAATAATAAATAAAAAAGATTTTTGGGCCAATCTGCCCTATTTGGACCAAGCTCAATTTATTTGGGCCTGGACTAAATTGGGTGTCTACAATTGAAAATATTTTGTTTTACATTCTTAGTGAACAGGAAGGTAAGAGACCTTGCCACCTTCAAGTATTTTCCTTTATCTTTCTCCTTTTAGGTTTTTTTCTGCTTACAGTTTTTTCTTCATTTCATCAGGTGAAATCAATATGGTTCGACTTACCTCTATTTCAATCTTCTATCAACTTCATTGCTTCTGTTGTAGGTCTACCCTTCCATGATTTTTTTAGCTTCATATATCCTTTTGAAAAAATGATAATGACTACTTTATCCTATAAAAAAGCATATATGAAGTTTCTAATTTTATTAGAGTTTTTAGTTTAGAGAATTGATCATTCTTTTATTTTTCTTGTCATTATGGGTTTTACTGTGCATTAGACCGATAAAGTACTATTGGTACATAAAACATAAATGGTTATAGTCTATTTCTCTTTTAAAAGCCTATGCCTAAAATTTTGCAAAATTTATTGGCTACTAAAGTGATTGACAATAACACTTACAGCATGAAATAGACCTTCTTAGTTATGACATTTCCTTATGTTCCAATTTTTTATATTCATTGAATATGTTTCTCTTTCTTTGATGCTTAATTAATGACCTATTGTTTATAGGCTATTTTAGTAATCTAAAAGCAATGACATCAACTCTTGATTCAGAGGAATGGCTAAAGAATAGAGATTTATGCTATATTGATGATGATGGTTTCATTTTTATAGTTGATAGGTTGAAAAAGCTAATCAAATACAAATGATATTAGATGAATGAAACCCGGCTTCTTTCCCCAAAGTGGCTTTACTTTGTATTTAATCATGTAGAATTAAGGATTAAACTATCAAGTAAAATAATGCATGGTTTTTAAATGTTTATTTATATATACTTTTATTAAAATGGAAAATTAATTAATAAATATACTCTTATAGTTTTGTGGTGATTTGGCAAGTTTTTTTTACAAAATTTAAAGCATTGCTTCTTTCACACCTTGAAATTTTAGAGACTATTATTATTTTGTTAGTTTTCATTTTCATTGATATGTATGGCTTAAAATTTTGGTTTTTGTGCTGAGATTCCTTATCTCTTTTTTTTTTTTTTATTAGAGCAATATACATCTAAACTATGTTTAATAGAGGCAAAAGAAAATTATGTTTATTTAACCTTTTATTTTTTCTTCCAAAGGTAGGTGCATAATTTAATGCCCTTATCCTTGATTGGTTCCAGCCAAAAAAGTTGGGAGTTCCTATTATATATTTCCTGGAATATATTGCAAACTAGTTTGCAATATATAGCACGAACTTGCCTTGAGATGCCTTGCCTCTATTATTATGACAAGGAATTATCATTAATAGTCCTTACGGCAATAATGTTTATAAGGGAATTCCAAAGGTCTATTATTTTTTCCTGAGTACTTTGATTCTTTTTTCTTTTAAAAAAATTGGTAATTGTACTATTTCTAATTCTCACCTTTGCCATATTGGTGTTTTGTGTGGCATTATATTGGAAAAGATATTAATGCTAATAATTTTTTCACTACTATAATTAGAAATAAATCTACTATCACCAAAGGTAGCGAAAAGGTTATGGATAGTGGCCCAAATCATATCTTCATATATACTACATTGACCATGGGGGTCTTAGAGTGCTTAATTAGTATATCCATTAGTAGTTACTTTCTTATGGCTTTCAGCTTCACACATAGCTTCTTTATAGATTATTGAAGAACTTTTCCTAATTAAAACCAAATTTTGTTTTCGCTTGTTTACGAGACTTTTCCTAATTGACAAAATTTAGGCAATTGAGAGGAAAAAGCAATTGATATAATGGTTAATTTGGAATTTGGAAGAAAGAGAGGAAAAACAAGTAATTAAATGATTAATGATGGCCTGTTTTCATGCATTGTTTTGTTTGTATGTGTTAATTGAGAATATTGTTTTTTTTTTTAATGGTGATAGGTTTTTTTGAGTGTCAGTTCCATGTTTTGATCTTTTTTTTTCATGCATGATATTTTTGTTTTTTGTTAAGCTATGTTTTACTCATTTAGGTTTTGAATTATGGGTTGTTAATTTATATTAGGAATCAATTTTATGTTTGATTCTTTTTTCATGCATGTTTTGTGGGTTTTGATATGATTTTATTATGGTTTTTGACTTTGGGTTTGCTTGAGGTTTGATGCTTAAAAGGTTTTGCCTGAAAACTTACCCTCATGTTTATTAACAAATTATTTATTGAAACAGTTGGATTTACTTTGATGAATCTTATCTTTCTATGTCTTTTCAAGTTTTTACTTGGAGTTGCTTACTACTTCTCAAATGGGCCATTTCTGAGGTTTTGGATTAAAAAAGGATATGATCCTCATAAAGATCTTGATCTTTGCATGTAAAAGTTGTTCTGGCAATAATCTCCTTTACATATATGGTATGCTTTAATTGCTTGCATTAAGTTATTTGTAGGATTCTTACTTGTGCATTTTCTTTTCGTAAATATTAGAGAATTGAATTTCGTGTACCTGAACCATTGAGGAACTATACTGATGTTAACATAGTTAACAAGTAAGTTGTTACTGATGTATTAAGATACGATGAGATATGATTATCTGACAGTCATGTTGTTATATAATCCTATTTTTACATTTTTTTTACAAGCTTTATTTTTTTCAAATAAGTTTATTCTTATTATTGCCTTATGTGAACCTATCTGACATGGTGCATCTTAAAATTATTACACTAAGTAGATGAAGCTTTTTTTTTTGTTTGCTATTTAGTTGGCTACCAACACTCTAGAACGGGTGGCACCACTTACCCATACAGTTGGCAATGTGCTGAAACCTATGTTTGTCATTGGTTTCTCAATCCTAGTCTTTGGTCAGTTTATATCCTACACATTTATATTCCTTTGAAGAATTGTTTTGTTCTATGTGTCTAGACACAATTCTTTAGACCTAATATCTTACTATCTACTTTTTATAAGAAACAAGATTTCAACACATATAGGCAAAGAAATAACCATAGCAATTGCTAAAGTAGTAATGTACTCTTTTATCAAGGCCAAGATGGAATAGAAATGAGCGAGGGCTATAATTAGCATTTAATTTAAAATTGAACTAACCTAGCTATGCAAATTCTCAAGTCAACACAGATTTTTGAATGAAGGCCATAAAAATACAAAAGGTTGGGAAAATTGTAAAAAGGAAATAATGACCATAATAGAAAATATAAGGATGTAGTTGTATTTGTCCTTTTTATCACCATATAAATTGGAGAATAACATCTCATGTATAAGGAACTGTGAATCTCCCTTTATGTGGCATTGCATCAACTATATAGTTAAGATCTTTCTCCATATTTCTTTACTTCTATTTTTTTTAGACTACAAGTCAAAAAATAATATCATGCATATATGTAATATATAGGGGTGTAATCAATCGAGTTTGAGCTGATATACTATCAAGCTTAAGCTCGATACAAAATTTAAGGTTCGAAACTCAGCTCGAACTCGATCAAGTTTTATTTTTCTAGCTCGAGTTCGACTTGATATAGAAATTGAGTTACTCAAGCTTAATCGATTAGGCTCGATTAATATGTAAAAATAAGCTCGATTCTTATAATCGACAAAAGCTTGATTATTTATGCTCGAGCTTAAGCTAGAGTTCGAGATATTTTATTAATTAAAATAATAAAAATATATTTAAATATAAAAGCTCAATTAGGCTCGCAAACTACTCGAGTCGAGTATAAAAATACTCGAATTCAGCGCGATCGATGAGTTGAGCTGTTCAAGCTCGACTTAATAATAATCGAACCTAATTCGAGTTTTATTCAAACCGAATCCGAATAGTTTACGAGTATTAATATATCATTTACACCCCTAGTAATATATAACGCAAACAAAAAAAATGTAAGCCATTGAAAAAGAAAAAGAAGAAGAATAATAGTTAATGTTTTTCTTTTAAAAAATTATTTTTTAAAAAATTATCTTTTATATAGGGTTGATGGAGTTTTTAGACTTTTTCAATAGATTAATATTTTATCTCATGTCTTATTAAGATATATTTAAAATAATATAATAAATAAAAAGACATGAAATAATAATTTCATATTATTTATGAAATCTTAAAACTCTATTGATAATTCTTAATTGTTTTTCATGTATTACAAAATATAAGAATTTTGCTCTATAAGTTAACACAAATTGGGTGGCATCACTTACCCATGCAATTACCCATGAAAATCACTTCTTGAAGAAGGTGAGTTAAGTCATCGAACTGATCAAGACTCTCGAGAATGTAAGCTCTTATAAACTATTTTCCTGTTTCGGATTTAGATTAAAACTTTATTTTACTCATATTTTTGTGGGTTATCTTTTTTTTATTTCAATGAGATAGTTAGATTAGCACGATATTATATTGTTTGGCTATTTTATTTATTCATTAAGTTTGTGCCATTTATAACTAATAACATCCTTGGAACATAATTACCTTAAAAAATGAAAACTAATTTTTGCATAACCTATGTATTTTACCGATTTATGTTTATTTGTGAATTTGTTTTGAGTTTTTACGACGATAAAAATTTCATGGGTACCCAACTGGGAAAGACCTAAACAAGGGGGTCTCGCTGGCTGGCACGCCTTGTTGTGACAGCGCGTACGTCCACTACTCTACAGGAGTGTCAACTGTCAACAGACACCGATTGACGTATGGTCTCATAGTGTCATGACTGAATCTTTTAGCTGTATTCGTCCCTAGTCTGTGAATACTTTTAGAGGACAGATGGCTTTAAATTTTATGAACTTAACAAAGCAAAAATGGATGATGTGGAATAATCAATCTGACATGCTTACAATTAATATTAGGTACATTGATTTTTGAAATAAGGTTATGATTATTATTTTTATTTCGGTTTAACTTTTTTTTTTTTCATCTTTGGAGTTATAGGAGTTATGGTTGAAGTTGGAACTCAGTACTACTGAAACTGCAAGATCATTTTTATTTTGAGAATAAGAAAGAAAAACCTTGAAACATGAAAAACCTTAAGGAATCCTGCCAGAGTGAAAATTTAACTTCCATACAGGCTTCGAAACATCTTCATCATACGACTTCACAAGTAGACGAGCTTCTCTATAAGACTTTAAACAGCTTAGCTGGTCATTTGAGAGATTAGAAACCACCTACTCTGGGAGTGGGATGTCGGCTAAATCTTGTCTGTAAGGAATATTGTCAGCCTCGAAGGACTTGTCAGGGTTACCTAGCCCACTTTCCAATCGAGCTTGGGCAGCTGGATCATTATTTTCGGGCTCGATATATGTTACAACAGTGTCCTTTCGGAAGGTTAAATATATGATTGACAGGATGTAGATTGCCATTAGAGGAAATACGATGATACCTATTAATACTTTACCGACTTTTGGAAAATCATTGTGAATCAACCAACCTACAAAGGCTGTGATTAGGTAATAGATGTTGATGCCAATGATTCCAAGGCCTAAAATCCATGAAATCACAATGATCTGCGAAGCAAAGATTTGATCAGCTAAAATATACGTAAGAACATGACAGATCAGAAAAAGAAATTAAAGAAGACATAAAAGGTCCTGCTCTGCCACTCACAAATATGGAATTCTTGTATGGTCCCATCTTGGTTGAGCTGCTACTGAATTTAAGAAGTGGGATCATAGCAAATGGTAGCTCAAACGAAAGAATCATCTGCAAAATCCATATAAAAATTAAAATTGGTTTAGCTTAAAACATGGATTATTACATGAACATATATTGATTAATCGATCTTAGACATTTTCTGACCGACGCAATGATGATTAGTCTTCCAGCACTTTGAGATCCACCAATGATGGACACTATAAGACTAGGTGTAATAGCAATGCACCTAGTCATCAAATTCCTCATCCATTTCTTCATTTTAAGATCCAAGAAACCCTGGAAGAATCATAAATAACAAAGATTTAAGTGTCATTAAATTAATAGCATAAAATTTGAGGATTAATCTGCAAGACCTGCATGATAAATTGTCCTGCATAAGTGCCTGTAATGGTAGAGCATTGCCCCGAGGCAAGAAGTGCGATGCCATAAAGGGTTGAGCTAGACTTTCCCAACACATTCTGCAATGACAAAAAATCATAGAATTTAGTTTTTGTTAATTTGGATTATTAGCCTCCTAATTGTACTTTTTCCATAATGAATTTTAGCGTGTTTGTAATTTTGGACCTGAAGTAAGAAAGAAGCAGAATTGAGGTTAACATTGTTACAACGATCCTGGTTATCACTCGAAAGGTTATCGGCTGCGCAGACGGTGCCCGACACTGAAACAATCGCTACGTTGATCAAAAACGCCACAAATAAGGCGAGACCACTCTCCATCAGGAAAAATCTGCAGGCAGCCTGACCAAATTAAAGACAATAACAAAGGAAAATTAGCACATGATCAAACCAAAAATAGAGCACTATACGAACATCATGCTAATTATTTTCCCAAATTATAAATAACATCATTTTTACTTAAATTTTTAATTGCTACCCAAATTTAAAATGTTCAGTTTTATTTTTCAAGTCAGAGTGTTGAAAAACATACAATATTTATTACTTTTATTTCAATATTTATTGGAAAGTGATGCCTCAACTCTCACTTTTGTTAAACGATAAATTAAAGTCTCATATCAAGCAGTACTAATGTTACATGTGCCAAGAATTTGTTTATATTGGCTTACATTGATGCCTCGAACAGAGTTGGGTACTTTTCTGGAGAGCACAAGAGCAGAGTGTAGAAAGAGATTGTGCCTGTTGAAAGAATTCTGGAGTAAGAATTACGAAGTATTATAAGATTTAAGTACATTCTTTAAGGTATTGTATGAGTACGTTGTCCATGAAAAAATTTTCCGAAATTCATTTTCGGGAATGGGAAATTGGGTTTTCCATTGAGTTTGAAAAAATTTTCTTGAATTCATTCTTTTTAAAATGAAAAATCGAATTTTTCTAAGTTACAATGAAAATGAGTATTCATAAAGCATTTGTTTTTCTTTTCAAAATCAGACTATGTTCGGACAAAAATAGTCGGTACGTTTAACATTGTCTTTTTTTCCTTGTTATATATAGAATAGAAAAAAGTGATAGATCATAACGGCATAATAAGGGAGCCCAAGAGGGCAATGGCATCCGCAGTGGCTCCTTGGCCGGCAAGTTTAGGGACAAACATGCCCTTAAGCACACCAGATGCCGGAGGTTTTACATAACTCATTTCGCCAAAGAAACATCCAGCCATTACAAGTACCAACACTGCTATTAACAATTCGAGCTTTCTTGCCTGATTAACCAAAAAATCAAGAAAAAAACAAAGTCAGAGAGGATAATCAAAATTTTAAGACAAAATCCTTTGATAATTATATATTTTGTCAATTCCGTAATCAAAGTAAATTACAACATGATGTCATCCTCTGCTACTCCTCTTGTTGAATAAAAAATGAAAAAAAAAAAAAAGAAAAACCTACACCACACAGAATTGTAAATATATATTTAATAATTAATCATGACAACATCTTCATTAAAAATATTATGACAACATATCAGCAGGTGCAAGTTGACGAAGTATCCAAAAAAAAAGGAAAGTTGACTGGTGCACGAAAGGGTAAAAATTAATAAGTTTTTTTCAATAAAAATCCAAAATTGAAAAAAAAAACTTGTACTTTTTAGTACTTTTCATGGATTAGACCTTGGAATGAAAACAGACAAAAGTTTCCTCATGTAATCTTACGTTATATAATTAATGAAAACAGGCAAGTTGAAATTAATATATACAATAATTTCATTAAATTTATTTTTTATTTGTGCTTAATTCAACTCACGTTCTGGAAAGTAGAATAATAAACAGTGTAGAGTACTTAATTAATTATATAGTAAATGTTTACCTTATCTTCATAAGGAAAAATAAATAAATAAATCCGGGTTTTAACTACATTATTATGTCATATAGATGGAAACAAACAGTTACTTTTGTCCTTGAAATGAAATTTTAATGTTTTAATGTTCCAAATTGAATGTTCATACAAATAAATTACCCCATATCTTTGCAGGCCAAGGAGAAGGAGAGTGCTTAAACCAGTGCAGAGAACTCCAACCCACACAGGGATGTGAAACAGAATATTTAGTGCAAAGGCTGTCCCAATAACTGCCACAAAAAAATGCATCAAAACAACGGTTAAATATGTATATATAATTATATATATATAAGTATAGATGTTTATTTGATCAGTTCGATTATTTTTGAACTAAATTATCTAAAATCGAATTATAACTGTAATAAATAAATGCATCAAAATAATAGTTAAACATGGATATAGAGTTATATATAATTCTATATCCATGTTTAACTATTATTTTGATGCATATATATATATATATATGTATACTATAAAATTGCCTGATTCTTTGTTTTGATTTTGAACTAATTTCATTTAATTTTTATGAATAAAACAATTCTGGTTGATTTATTTGCTTTAAACTCCAGACATTACACATGCAGACTTATTTTTTTATAAAGGAAGGTTGTAGTTTAGGGAAAGCAGAAGTGATTGCAAGTTTTAAGATATGACTTTTAGACATATTAGATGTCATATCTTAAAGATACAGAATAAGTCAATTAAATTAAATTATGAATTTATTTGTAGTCTTATTTGTATGTTGCGAAACTTAAATTAGTGAACAATTGGGTAACTGAAACAATAAGAAACCTTCAGGTATATCAGCAGCTATGACAGCAATTTCTGCAAGTATCCATAGGCAATATTTCACAAAATTTGGGTACTCAGCCTTGCACAATTCTGATAAGTGCTTGCCTGAAAGAAAGAAGTAACTCAAAATTACAAGTTAATTAATTAGTTAATCCTAATTAATTATATCAGAAATGAAGTTGATTCATTATTAGTATGAGATATAATTAATTACCAGTGCTGACCCCAAGATTAGCTGCAAGAGACTGGATTATGAGAGCAAAGACTAATCCAATTAACACCACCCACAGCAGCTGAAAATTGCAATATATATAACAGCAAAATCAGCACATTCTTGTATTGGTAATCGAGGGTACCAGAATTTGAATTCTGATCACTTGAATTAAGAATCCATTACCATACGACTGTTGGCAAAATTGGCATATTCTTGCATTCAATTACTTGTCCAAATTAAGAAGTTTATAAGGCTTTCTAATGTTTTTATTCTCTTGAATTTACCTCATATCCATCGTTGGCTCCTGCTTGCAAATCAGTTTCCACTGTGACATGACACCAATCAGATGATGATCATAAGTTGCAAACATTGAAAATGATTGATGGAGGGAGGGATCTGAGAGGTGACTTACTGTTGCCAGGATCAAGATAAGCTATTGAGACAAGGAAACCAGGGCCTACAAATGACAAAAACTTTCTCCATCCAGGTTTCTAAACATCAAAAAAGACCAATCACAAACCATATACACAAGCTATATATAAATCAATGAAATTAAGTAGCAAGTGTATCAAATTCTGAAAAGAAACCAGACCAGACCTGATCATGTTTTGGGTCATCATGATCAAAATGTTTGCTGTTGTTACCAGAGTAGGATTGCGGGGTGGTTCCCTCCACATTGATAGCAGCTATGCGGTTGCTTCCACTACCCCATGATTGAGGAAGTGCAATATCACTTCCTTGCTGTTGCTGCTGCTGCTGTTGCAAACTTTCCATCTCTCCCACTTTAAATCTTTAACTTACTAGCTATATCTCAATATCTATATTATCTTCACAAAACTTTGAAGAATTATATTGACACACATATCGAAGTAACTGAAACTGTATTTATAGTACCGAATGAAGAATCCGTCTAAACATTTGGCTTAAAAAGGACAGCTTAGCAGTCCACATATATTTTTTAATTTCCTTTCTTCTCTCCCAAACGGTGCCGCATGCCTGACATGTCACTGTCTTGCCCTTTGTAAAGAATGACTTCTCCCAATAAAAGATTAACAGGGAAGAGGGTAACTCTATCTATATCTAGCAAAGCATGAAAAACCTAAATTGGAAGCCTCTAACTTATCTAAATAAAAGAGATACTTGAGTGGCCTAGAATGATAGGCAAATAAATATAATAGTATTGATTTTCAATTTTTCACCTATTAGCTATAAACTTTATAATTTGATGCTTGCATTCTTATGAGCTAAATTATTTAATTCTTTTATGAAATTATAGTAGAAATTATAATTATAATCACAAATTACATTTCATATAAAAATCAATGAAATAAATTAAATATGCATTGACCAACAAAATCTAAATATAGCAATTGTCTTCTTATGTCACAACAAACATCCTAATTAAGGTTAAGGTTATTATTATTATTATTATTATTATTATTATTATTATTATTATTATATTGTAATAAGGTACAATTATTACTTCTATATACAGGCAACAAAGTTAGTGATTAAATTTTTTACAAACTTCACTGATAATTAATGTATAAAGCAACAATATTTAAAGTTGTAATCTTAGGTATAACCACAAGTATTTAAAATTACACGAGACAAAGGGGTTAGAAATGTGATCATAAAACAACTTTTTAATTATATTTTCTTTTTCGTGGTCAATTGTTATGAACCAGACTAATTTTTTTCTCATTGTAATTGCGAATTAATGTATAAGTGGCATTGCATATATTGCTTTTCAAGGTTCAAATTAATGTTTCAACAAAAGGAAAGGCCGAAAGAGAAAGGAAAAAAAGACCAAATGAGAAAGAAATTATTTAATCTCATTAACCTCTAAAACAAAATCTGACCTTTAACACTTGAAGCCATTTGTTTGGAAGGTAATGATAGGATCACCACAGCTAGCTTCAAGCACCAATTTTATTTAAATCTCACATGTTGTTGTCAATTAAGTCAGTTGATTTGACCCTTAGTTGAGAAAATTATTAGCTAAATTTGCTGTGATCACCAAATAAGAACAACCACCATATTCAGAATTTTTTACTGGTGACATGAGCCATGCCATCTTCTTTTTCTATACAAAGCAGATGAGATTCACGCCACTCAAATCAATTAATCAAGTTTTTTTTTTTTATACCATTTACAAATTATTTTTTTGAAGTGTGAAAAGAATGGCAGAATGATGCATGGCATATTCTAGTTGCAACTTCTCTGGGCCACCACCTCATAATCTTAATTAATTTCTTTTTGATCTTTAACAAGGAAAAGGCTCTCAAAAATGTTTGGAAACGTAAACCGAAATTAAACATTGGAGGACACACCTCTTGTAATCTTTGTTCATGCACATGGATGGTCAATTGGATTTGGTAAAAGTTATATTTAGTATATTCTTATGATCTTTCTTAGCACATATGAGCAGTTTAAAAGAAGGCGGATTCGAAAATTTTGAATCTTTTAAATGATATTATAACAATTATTAGATTAAGTTTAGGTTAATTATTTTTGTATTTGATTCGATATTTAATTGAATACACATGAATTTCTTCTCGTCAAAAGAAAAATCAAAGATTTTCATAAAACAGGAAATATATATAGACAAGAAAAATGAACTTTGCTAGTGATCAATTGTCACACAATAAGAAGAAAGATTATTTTTGAAATTTATTTTTAATTTGATTCCAACATTTAGTTTATTGTATCTAATTCTCATGGGTATTCTAAAATTTCTAATAATGCCCAAGTATCCCAAAATTAGAAACTCATATTTCATTGTAGTTTTTAAAAATTTCAAGAGGAAAGTTAATTTTGTCATATAACTTCAATAATAATTTTTTCTAATTATTTTACTCTTGAAAATCAATATCTAGAGACCCATTATGATAAGGAAATGGGCATTCATAGCCACAAGAATGAATAAAAGTGCAATCCTTATCACTTGGTTGGATACTTGGTACACAATTAGACACGTAGTATATTATATATAATAAAAATAACATGTTTAAAAGAACAAACATAATAGATAACTATAATTTTATAGTTTTGAATTTTCAATACTTTTCAATACTTTTCAATGAAAGAAAAAAGTAAACATAGTGGTTAGTTTCATTTAATTGAAAAAATTAAATCTCATGTCATAAACATAAAGAGAAATTAATGTAGAAAATGACCACTTTTAAATGGGATAAAAAGAAAAAAGTAAAGTAAGATAATGTTTATTCTTTTATAAACGTAATGATTGTAAATTTTTTTAATCAAAGATTATGATTTTACTTTTATGAACTTAGTGATTGCATAAATGTAATGATTATAATTTTTTTAATAAAAAATTATGTTTTTACTTTTTATAAACATAATGATTGTAAAAAATTTTTTCAATCAAAAACTATGTTTCTACTTTCATAAACATAATGTCTCTTTTCATAGAAATGTAGTATTTATTATAAATACTATGTCTATATCCAATAAAATATAGTCTTTACTTATTAAAATGTTGTCTTTGACTTATATTTTTATCAAACACTGCATTTAGATTTTTTTTTTAAAAATTGTAATCTTTGATTTTATTTATATAATTTTTATTCATAATAAATCATCTTATTTTTAAATTTATAAAAATGAAAACATTTTTTATTTTGGTTATTTAATGATGGTCACATTTTAATTTTAATAATATAATTGGTAGTTGAAATGTTAGTCATGTGTTATTTACATGTAATTAAAGTCATTATAGTAAAAAATTTTTATTACGTAATCTAACTTTTCTTTGAATCAAACACAATAATCTAATATTTTCATAATACGAAGAATAAGCTATTGCCAAGAATCCATACTTGCTCGAGATTATTTTTCTTCTTAAAATTTAAGATTGTGTGAATCAAACGTTCTCTAAGTATAAAATTAAGATAAGAAGCCTTAAATTTTTAAACACAAATTTAGCATTATTCTTGGAAAGAGAATCACTCTAGACCCAATATTTTGATTCATAAGTCATTTGACTACACACACGCACATACTCACACACATATATATATATATATATTATTTTTTAGCACGTAATATATATTTAATTGTTAATGAAATTATAAAATATATTGAATTAATGTTAATATTTTAATGACAAATTAAAATTATGTTTGGTGCAAATATGATAGATAGGATAAAATAATAATTATCTAATATCATATTTTGATTTATCTCTAAAAAAATGATATGATTGGATGATTAATCCTTCCAAAACAGAGAGAATTATTTTTAATCAATGAGATTAAATTTGCATATCTTATTATATTTTTAAAAATTACATCAATAATTTAAATTTTATAAAATTTGAAGAATGATAATTTTAACCAATAAACAAAATTATTCTATTCTATTCCTTTTACAAATCAAACACAATAAAAAATAATATTATTTAATTTAATTCTATTTATAGTATAATCTTATCTTATCATAATTTCATGTATCAAACATACCATAAATTACAAGGCTCCCAAAAAATATATATATATATATATATATTTGAAAGACCTTTCTAGCAGTTTTAATTTTCTAATTTTTCTCAATCCATTTGGAGAAAAAAGAAAGGTTTGTATAGAGGCATTAAATAAGACCAATTCTAAAGTCAACATTAAGTCCTTTACAGGACTCTTCTCCCTCTGATTTATCCAATCTATCAGTTTTTTCCAAGAATATGGTCTAATGTTAAAAAAAAAAAAAAAAAGAAAACAGAAAAATTACTAACATGTTTTCATCCGTATTTAATATGTCACAGTCGGCTGCCTAACTAACAATTCAGGGCAGGTCTGGCTAACTACTGATCTCACAAATGTTAATAAGCAGGAAATAAAATTCTAATTCTGAATTTTTAATGACTAGTTAAGCAAAATTTAAAGTATCCAGTTAAAATTAAATAATCATTCAAACTTTTATTATTTTAGTATAATTAATTAAACTCTCAAATATTTAATTTTACCTAATTGGACTTTTATTGGACAAAATTGGTTAATCGTCATCATTAATTTTCATCTAATTGAGAGTTTAATTATGTAAAAATAAATATTTAAAGGCTCATTTAATTGAAAATAAATATTTAAAAATTCAATTAATTGCAATAAAATGATAGAGATTTAATGATTATTTAATTTTAGTTTAGAAACTTTTTAATATTTAAGCCAAATTAAAATGAGGTTATTGTAGAATAAAAATTGATTGAACGTATTAATTTTTTCTTTTCATTCATCAAATCATGAGTTTGGATTCACAAGCAAGGGCATAACAAGCAGATATGTATATCATTAACTTAATTTATCTTGATAATTTAGACTCAATTTGAAATGGTTACTATTCAATTCCAAAACTAGTAGGGTTCACTAAATAAAATCAATTTTCCTTCATTTCTTTATGTTAACTAGACAAAGTGTTTGTTAGAACGTGTACATGTAAATTTGTATTCAATTCAAACACCTCTAAAATCCGCAATTTAGTTGCAAATATTTGTAAAAGATGGTTAATGATAAACCAAATCTCTGTCACCTTCCTCTCTCTCCTCTCTATTTGGAGCTAAAGATGGTTTTTCTATGATTGCATGAATATGATAATGGTTTCGGTTAGCGGTTCAAATCAACCAAACCCAAAACGGTGTGCGTCCCATGCTGTCCTCTCCCAACGAACGTGATTGCAGTCGTTACACAAAACAAAAATCTGGGCTGCCTTGTTTACCTTGATATACAAAAACAATAAGTTAATCATTGTTGGTTAATCTAAACCAAACCCCCTTGATTTTTGCTGTCGTTACACAAAACAAAAAAATCTGGGCTGCCTTGTTTACTTTGATATACAAAAACAATAAGTTAATCATTGTTGGTTAATCTAAAACCAAACCCCCTTGATTTTTACAATTCCATCGACTCCCACATTTGGTCTTTTTGGCTTCACCGCAATGATATCATTTTCAATGGAAAAGCTACGCAGTTCATCCCTACACAATTCGTCCTTACGTAGTTCGTTGATATTATTAAAGTGCGCCTTGCTTTTCCAAATAATAATAATAATAATAATAACAATAAGAAGAAGAAGAAGAAGGAAAAGAGATATGAATCATATCCAAATTTAATAGGAAATCTAATTTTTCTCTGAAGATAAAGATAAGTATTAAATTTTGAAATGGAAATGAATATAATTTTAAATTTTTTATTAGATACAGAGATAAATAATATAGCACATATTGAGCACCTGTATCTATGGATGGATTTACCCTCTGAAATCTTAAAATTCTTTTAAAATATATTATGATATTAGTCAAAATTTTTAATATTTTTACATTTTAGCCCCACTAAATTGAAAAAAAAGATATAAAGGGAAGGGATTTAAAAATATTATAAAGTATAAATATACTTTAGGAAAAAAATGGACTTATTTCAAAATAAATTATTATATGTATATATTAATAACTTTTTGGCTTATAAATAATTATTTCATGTAAGTCTCACTCTAACTAATTTAAGTTACAACCTAATATTACTTTTCTCTCTTTTAACCCCATCTGTCTAGTCTCCTTTTTTTTTTTTCATTTGCATACTTCATTTTTTTACTTATATGAAATATCATTATATTATTGTAAAAGTGTCAAAATCAAGCATAAAATGATAAAATATTTGTAAAAAGAAAAAAAAAAGCACAAATTAAAGTTAAACTAATTTTGTATAGTAAAATATAGGTATCGGGTAAAATGGAACTACAACAAAATATTCATGATATAAAAATTTATTTTTAACATTCTAAGTACTTTCTTCTCTTGTTGTTTTTCTTTTATATTGATAATGTGATAAGGTGTTTTTTTAATATTATTTAGAATTTTTCATAATATATATTTGATGTAAAATAATGTTGTAGAGATGTAATCTAACAAAATCTAAAATTTAGAAAAAAAAAAAGCATCAATTTTAAAATTATTTTAAAAGTTAAAATATATATAAAAGTAGCCTGTTGTTAGTCTTATTTTGTATTTTCATATCTTATCTTATGCCTTATAAACTATAGAGAAATTAAATTAGTATTTGATTAAAAATTAGTCAAAAACAAATATCATTAGTAAGAGAAAGTGAATTTTAAAAGAAATATTGACATTGAATAAAGTTATATATCTTTTAATATTGACAATGAAAAAGAAATCCTACATTTTCTATTTATGAAAACTATTTAACTCAATTATATAATACTATTTTCATTTGAAAAATGACAATATTATGTATTTGTGTTTATTTGATAGTTAAATTTTTTTTATTTAATATTATAAGTTTTTTGTTATATTTGTATTAATTTCTATTTAAATTTTTTATATATTTAATATTGTAAGAAATATTTCAAATTCTTTTATTTTAAGTTTGTTTTACATTTAAAAAATATTATCTTTATATTAAATAAAAAATTTTAAGTAAATATATTATATAATAAATTTACTCCCATTTACCTCTACTAAGGAAAAATCCTAAATCTGTCCCTACTCGTATCCATATCCTTATATATAATAAATAGATTTTATATTGAATAATATAAATTTTATTTTAAATTAATTGGAATTAATATATTTCTATTTAAAAATATAAATTTAGAAAAAATTGCATAAATGTGTAAAATTAAAAAAAAAAAGCTAAAAGATAATTTTTATTTTTATTTTTTAAAATCTATAAATACAAAAACTATTCATACTGATTAAATATCTACAAGGATGGAGATGAGAATAATTTTAAAATGCCTATTGGATATAGGTGCTTGTTGAGGATAATACAAAAAATCGAAGATGGAGATGAGAAATATTTTATTCATTCCACACCCTATCTATTGGCATTTCTAATGATAAACATGGAAATGAATAAGATAATTAAGTATTTTTTATCCTAGCTAGTTATTAGATTTGAAAAATTTAAACACAATACAATGATTTGATATAAAACAATAAAAACATACACGAAAGTAATAAAATATAAATTTTTAGCAAAAACTGTATATAATTTTGACAAAAACAAAAATACGTTACGTGTTTGACAAATTTACAAAAATTATGACAGGATAATATATTTTCATATTTTACATGTATTTAACATGCAATAAATATGGAAACATGACTTACCAGTTGTACTAATCATCTATCATTTTTTTGCTTGGAGGCAATTCAACCAACTATTAGTAGTAAGATGTCTATAGATTCCAACTCATCCATCATCACTTTGATTAAAAGAAAACAAATTGCTTGCTTCAGCATTATATTGGTGTTTTAGTCGAAAAGGTAAACGAGAAGGACATTTTCCAAATCGTCTGGTAAACCATTTAATTGTATATTTTATCAGAGATAGTAGTTGATCATGCTAGTGATATAAGTAATTAAATTTTTTCACATGCATGGTTTAGTGAAATATCGGCATTCCCTTGGATTAATCCAAAGGGCCTAATAAAACCCAATTAAGCAATAATTAGAAACACAAAAATCACTCACCATTCGCAACAAACAAGAAGAAAAACGAACATTTTTTTTGACATTTTACCCTTAATTCCATCTGAAATCGACTAGCTTAAATCAAGGAATTGAAGTAATGATCCTAAAACAGTAGTTTGGAATTTCTTTGAGCTATCTCACAAGAGAAGAATTGAAAGATCTCTTCCCTTGCCTTTTTCCATTCATTAGCTACTTTCTTCGGGTAGGCCAGATCTTTTATTTTATGAAGTCAATTGTCCATGTGCCCAAATCAATAAAGGTTATTCATCCTTATAAACATTCCATTTTGTTCAAAGTTATATTTAAATTTCTAGATATATTTATAGGGTTTTTAATTTTTAGGCATTAAAGTAGTGTTTGATATGAGGTGATTACTCTCAAAATCTACACATAATAATTAGATCATTGTGTTTGGTAAATACTTGATAATTCTATATGATGATAATTTTAAATCACTAAAAGTAATTAGATCACTACCTTGGAGGGTGATCTAATTTCTCATATAAAATGATAAAAAAATTTTATCATTGAGATGAAATAATATGTAAAATTAAAAATTATTAATTTTACCCATTTAATATGTGAATTAAAATTTTATTACATCTTAAAATTGTAATTATTTGATATTATAAATTTTTATATTTTCAAGCTAATATTCACTATAACAAGTTAAAAATAAGTTGTATATGTTTTTACTTTTTTTTTAATGTTGTATTTATAATATAATTTTTTATTTTTCTTATATCATGAATTTAATAGATTGGTTTCATTTTCTAATTTAAATATTTTTTTCATAATTTATATTGTAAAAATAGATTTACCTATCAATAAATATATTTATTAATTTAACAATTTAATTATTTTTAATTATAAATAAATAAATATTACTAATATTTTACAAATCACTATCTTTAAACAATCATAAAATTATTAATTTATGTAACTATTACATGGTTATTTTTGTACTTTTAAATAAAATAATATTTAATTTTTAGTAGTACAAAACACAATGATCTTTAATTTTTAAGAATTAATCATTGTTAGCTAAACAAAATGATTTCAAATCATAAACATTAAGATCATTTTGGATAATAAAATTATCTCGATAATTATATTACCATGGTGATCTTGCAAAAGATACCAAATGGAACCTAAATGGCTAATTGGATCTGGAGTTTGCTTTGAGCATTAGGTTCAGCATTTTGTTTATTTTATTTTTTAGTTTATTATGTTAGAAGTAAAGGTCTGAAATATACGGATTAAGCAAAATTTGTTAGGATCAACTTCTATTACATCTAGACTACTTTTGCAATTGAGTTGTAATTTGTTTGAGCTCTGAATCTGGTTCTTGGGAGAGTTCTAAATTAGAATTGGATTTCAAATCTAAAATTGAACCCTATTGAAATTAAACCAGAACAATCTCTTCGACTTTAGATTTCCACCCAAAATAGAATTAAGTGCCTATAAATGAACACATGAACACCATTGAAATGGGGGAAGGAATAAAAAGGGCATAGTCTTACGATTTGTCATGGGAAGAAGTGCGAACCGTGGGGATAGTTTGGACAGGAGCATTGACGATGAAAATAGGCAAACAAATGACTTTATTATTCTTGACCAAGTTGAGACACCTGGGGAGCTTCCAAAAATTTGCTCTTGCCACTGACAGATGGGATGCCGAGTTTTATGCAAAAGTTAATGATGATATTTATGTAAATATTGATGCCTTGGAAGCTACGCTTACATCTCATCTGGCCAAACCTCGTGTTTATATTGGCTGTATGAAATCAGGCGAAGTTTTCTCTAAATCGAGCTACAAATGGTATGAACCAGATTGGTGGAAATTTGGTGATAAAAATTATACTTTCGCCATGCATCAGGAGAAACGGCTTGATGTCAAACATGTAGTGTAGATGACGTGGGTGGATTTCTACCTATTATCAATCATTCACCAATGAGTTTTTTAACTCTTTAACAGGTTATATCGAGTCATTTTTGCTCTCCATTGTTGTTGTTGTTGTTTTTTTCTTTTTTTTTGTTTATTTAAGCATTTATCCATTTATTTACATATTTAGTTTTTTTAGATTAATAACATAAAAATAAGATATAGATTAGATAACAATTGATAGATTTTTTTTTAGTGTTCCCTTTTTTGTGTTTTTATCATGTAATTTTTATAAAAAAAAATTGAAAGCTAAAGATCATTCAATAATAGAAATCCTAAGAAAGTTACAAACGTTTAATTTTTTTTTTGAAAATTTTAGGTAAGATAATTTTTTTTAAAATTCGACCAAATCGTTGAAGGATTTAGAAATTGGTTTCGATATAAGAATTTTTATTTATTTTTAATTTGAGAAATATAAAATTGAAATAAATTGTGATTTTCTTTTATGATTAATTATTTGTGTTTACACATATTAAATTTTATTTGATTATTGTATTATTATGGATTTGACTATGTATATTTTCATGTATATGTATTTCCTTTTTCATAAAATATTTAATAAATTTGATTACAAGCCTCTTTAAGCAAATAGGTGTACTGTGTGTTACTTGAATATTATTGAGATGAGAAATATTTTTAGAGAGTTGATTGTTAGAGAAAACCTTAAAATATTTTAAATATTTTATTATTTATTTATTTATTGTAATGTTTATATATTTATTTAACTAATTTATAAAATAAAATAATTAGGAATAAATAAAATTTCGCCTAATGATGAAATTCTAAAAAGCTACATACATGTAATTTTCTTGGAAATTTTTAAGTGGGAGAATTTTTTCTAAATTCAAATAAGAAATTTTATTTATTTTTAATTTGGAAAACTTTTAAATTGGGAACAAAGTATGATGATTTTATTTAATTACATCTTATATAAATATATAAAGGCAAAACTTTTGGCAAAAAAAAGAAAAATATTCAATTTAGATAGTTTATAATGTTGACATATAAACAACATTTATCAATCGTCTTGTGTCTTGTATTAAATATATTTATTCATATATTTTTCTTCAAATTGATATGAATTGATTTGATATATAAAAATTTTAAAATATTTTCATGCATTAATTGTATTTATTTTCTTTTAAATTTTCAATTGACTTATCTTTTATTTTCAATAATATATCCTAAATCTTACATCTTATATATTATATATCTTATATAAATATATATAAGCCAAAATCTTTGGTAAAAAAGGAAATTTTTCAATATGGATAACTTATATTATTGATATGTGGATAATTTTGAAAATCACCACATGTATTATATTTTATTTTATTTAAATTATTTTTAAAAAATTAAATTTATTTGTTATTATTATTTATTTTAAGTCATTCTTAATTAAATTCATATTAGAAGTAATAAAACTTTAATTGCCATCATTATAAAATATTTTTATTTGTCGTAACGGTTTTGTGTTCGTCTGACGAATTTGAAAACGAAATAAAAAAATAACGGAGTCGCCACCAATATTTTTTTGGCTAGCTGCGATTGGTCACTTACTAAAACATATCCTTTTAATAAAGTTTTAAAATTAATTAAAATTTATTAAAAATATAATTTTACGGTCTGCGAAACAGTCTGGGTTCGAGAGTTGGTTACGCGTGGGGAAGGATTAGCACCCCCACAGCACCTGTTAAAAACGATACCAATTAACAACGTGTTATCCTTTGATTTTGATAAAAATAGTCTAATATTCGGTAGTCAAAAAATAATTTCCTTGATTTTTTATTTATTAGAAAAAAAATTTATTCTCGAGAAAAATAAATTAAAACCTTTTTATTGAAATAATTCTTAAAATATTCCAGTACGTTGGTAACATTAGAAGAACTTTTTCTCACCTCGAGATTTTTTAGGCATCGCTTCTTAGAGTACCTTAGAATCTCATCCTCAGAGGCTCAAATTTACTTTTCGTAAAAAATGTCATGCATGTTATGCAAAATGTTACCATGTTGATGCACACATTTTATTTTCCTTTGTTAGAAATTTTATTAATTATTTTAATAATATTCTTATTTAAAATTTTGAAGAAAAATGAAAATTTCATTATATTGAAGATTTTCTGTAAATATTTCAATACATTGGTAATATTTTACAAAAAAATCTTTTCACCTAGAGATTTCTTAAAGCATCTTTACTCGAAATACTTTTAGAATCCCATCATCGGATAAAATTTTTTTTCTTATTATTTTTATTACTTATATTTTTAATATATTAATCAAATTTTATTTATTACTTAAAAAAAAAAAGAAAATTTTTATTGTATTAAAATTTTTTTTATAAATACTCCAATACACTAGTAGTATTTTAAAAAAAAAATTCTCACATAGAGAATTCTTAGGCATCACTACTTGGAATACCTTTAAATCTCATCGTCAGATAAAAATTTCTTTTTCCTACATTTTTTATTAGTTTAGTATTATTATTAAATTTATTTTTATATTATTTTGTTTTTTAAAGTTTATTTTAAAAATTAACAAAATTATAAAAAACATTTAACCACATATTTCATCATTTAATCTAACAAATATAAATATTTTAATATGCATAAATATTAATAAAATAATATATAAAAATTAAGAAAAATTAAAAAAAAAATTTTACCTGAACCGGACCGATCAACGGTCCGATCAACGCACGGTTCGATCTGATTATTTCGCTCGATCTGGGTGGCTCAATGGTTCAGTATCGGTTTGGTTCGATCTGGACGGTTTGGTTCCGGTCCAGTCAGGTCGGTCAGAGCTGATGAAGAAACGGTTCATCGGGTCGAGTGCGCGAACCTCGAGTCGGGTCACGGGTTGACGCGCGGATCCTCAAAGGCTAAAATGGCATCGTTTTTGGCCTTTAATGAAACGACGTCGTTTTGGTTATGACGATTTATATAAAAGAGCAAAAAAAAATATTTTAGCCATTCTTTCCTCCTCCGAAAAAAAAAAAACGCCCTATCTTCTCTATTTTTTTTTCAAACCGACCTAGGGTCGGTGGTTGTCCGTCATGATGGTCGTCGCAGTCCTTGCTGATGGTGTCATGACTGCTATTGATGGTGTCAGAAAATTTTTAAAAACTCTCACAAATTCCTCTCGACCCCCTAAACATAGATCCAACCTCTTTTTCACCAAAAAAAGTCCCAAAATCCCTAAATCTGCTAGTTAAGTTTTGGTGAAACTATATTTTTGTTGTATTCTGACTTTTTTTTTATATATTGACTTTTATTTTTCTTTTTTCATGCAGGAAGCTCCTATGAGGAGGACTGCTTGATTTTTTTTGGTTTTTTTTTATTTTTGGTAGAATCTCCCTCCGTTTTTTCTCTGTTTGTGTTTGGTTTGGCTAGGAGCTCTATTTATAGAGCTCGATCGTGCGTATGCTTGAGGGAAGGGTATGGGGCTCGGCATGGGGTGTAAGCACAAGCCCCATGCCTTTTTTATTCGTTTATGTCTTATTTGACAATTTGTCAACGGGATGAGTAATTAGAGGGGTGGAGGGTAGGGTATAGTAATCAGAAGGGTGGGGTGTAAGATTTGGTGGCAGTAGTGCCAGGGAAGGCACCATTGCCATCCTCGATTTTTCTGTTATGTTTTATTTTTTTTATATATTTTGTTTTGTATTTTGTATTATTTTTTATATTTTTTTATTGTATTTTGTATTTTGTATTTATATTTCGTATTTTATATTTCTGGACAAATTGATGTCTACAGCTATCTCTCTTTACATATTGCTGGTAATCAGTAATAGGACAAAGACAAAGATAACAATTTTGTCCGGAATCCAAACGATTTTTTTTTCGAAAATGCTCCTCTCACTTGAGGCTCGATAACTTTTAAAAATTTTAAATCTGAAAAAGACTCCTCTCACGACTTTAAAATCTCTTTTGGAAAAGCTCCTCTCAGCAGAGGCTCAACAACTTTAAAATCTTGAAAAATGTTTCTCTCAGCAGAGGCTCAACGACTTTAAAATCTCATCTTGGAAATTGCTCCTCTCAGTAGAGGCTCAACAACTTTAAAAATCTCATTTGAAAAAGCTCATCTCAACAGAGGCTCAACAACTTTAAAATCCATTTTGAAAAAGGCTCATCTCAGCAAAGGCTCAACAACTTTAAAAATCATCTTGAAAAGGACTCCTTTCAATAGAGGCTCAACAATTTTAAAATCCATCTTGAAAAGCTCATCTCAATAGAGGCTCAACAACTTTAAAATCTCATCTTGGAAAAGGGCTCCTCTCAGCAGAGGCTCAACAACTTCAAAATCTCATTTGAAAAAGCTCATCTCAGCAGAGGCTTAACAACTTTTGAAAATCTCATCTTGGAAAAGGACTCCTCTCAACAAAGGCTCAACAACTTTAAAAATCTCATCTTTTCTCAAACTGAGTTCTTTTTTTTTAATAAGTAAATTTTTCTCACTTGAAGTCTTTTGTTTGATCAGGAAATGGAAAGTCTCTGTCCTTATTAAAACTACTCATGGATGTATGTATTGAGTGCTCTGAATGCAATGCATGTAATGCAATCAAAATTATTCATTATAGTAAAAAGGTTCTCAAAATCTCTCGTTTTTTGGCTTCTTTTATCAGAATTCTTATACGACTAATCTATTCTTAACATCTGACCATAATATTTTTCTTCTTTAAAAGTCTACAACATCAATGTCTTGTCATGCTTTTCTCATCCTTTTTCATTTGCCTTTGTCAACTTTTAAAAAGTAATGCTAAAATCTTTCATGTTTGTTTTTCTTTTCATCATTTTAAGTTCAAGACCAATAAAATGCAATCACACATTTCTTCTATTCATGTGGAGGACAAAAAATGAGAATAAAGGAATGGATAGGTGTTATTTCCAAAAGAAAGATAGCATATTGGTCACAAGTGCATGGCAAAGTATTTGAGTTGAAACAAATGTGCCCAAATGATGATCATAAGATAATCATGAATAAAATATTCTCATATTCTTTTTCTAAAACTAAATTAGATGACTTCTTTGATCCTTTAGAGTTCATCAAACTACACTTGCTCCTATATTGTGGAATGATGTTTCTTTTTCGCATCTAAGCCACCTTTTTTTAGGTTTTCAGCTTTAGATGAGTCATTATTTTTTCATTTTTTACTTTGTTTTCTTTTTTTTCTTTCAAGCAAAATATTTCTTCACAGCATCTGAGTTTATCAGAGTAGGTAAATTATTTTCGTCCATCTTTGCCAAAATCAATGCCTCACCAGAAAATGTCTTTTTCACCACATACGAGCCTTTCCAATTTGGTGTCCATTTTCCTTAATTACATGTTGATTTGAAAGGTGCCCAAATGATTTGAGTTGAAACAAATGTGCCCAAATGATGATCATAAGATAATCATGAACAAAATATTCTCAAATTCTTTTTCTAAAACTAAATTAGATGACTTCTTTGATTCTTCAGAGTTCATCAAACTACACTTACCCTGTATTGTGGAATGATGCTTCTTTTTCGCATCTAAGCCATCTTTTTTTAGGTTTTCAGCTTTAGATGAGTCATTATTTTTTCATTTTTTACTTTTTTTTCTTTTTTTCTTTCAAGTAAAATATTTTTTCACAGCATCTGAGTTTATCAGAATAGGTAAATCATTTTCATCCATCTCTGCCAAAATCAATGCCCCACCAGAAAAGGTCTTTTTCACCACATACGAGCCTTTCCAATTTGGTGTCTATTTTCTTTGATTATCATGTTGATTTGGAAGGATCTTTTTTAGCACTAAATCTCTTTCCTTAAAGCAACGGGGATAGATTTTCTTGTCATGTGCTCTCATCATTCTCTTTTGATATAATTGACAATGACAATGTGTTGTAAGTCTTTTCTCTTTAATGAGGTTCAACTGCTCATAGCGATTTCAAACCCATTCTGCTTTCTCTAATTCTACCTCTATCAGGACTCTTAATAAGGGAATTTTTACTTCGACCTGTAGCATAACTTTCATTTCATATACCAAAGAGAATGGAGTGGCCCTAGTAGATATTCGAACTGATGTTCTATAAGCATGCAAAGTAAAGGGTAACTTCTCATGCCGATCTTTATAAGTATCAATCATTTTTTTCAAGATTCTTTTGATATTCTTATTTACAGCTTCTGCTGCCACATTCGTCTTTAGACGATATGGTATCGAATTACGGTGACAAATTTTAAACTGAGTGTAAACTTCATTCATCATCTTGTTGTTTTAATTTTTGGTATTATCAGAAATAATTATCTCTGAAAGCCCATATCTGTATATTATTTCTCTTTTTATGAATTTACATACCACAGATCGGGTCACATTAGCGTAAGATGCGACTTTTATCCATTTTGTAAAATAATCAATCATCACAAAGATGAATCTATGTTCATTTGAAGCTTTTGGAGGATGGGACCGATGACATCCATACCTCACATAGAGAATGGTCATAGAAGAACCAAAACATACAACGCTGTTAGAGGAGTGTGGATCTTGTCAGCATAGATCTGACATTTACGTATTTTCTGGTATAATCAATACAGTCACTCTCCATTGTCAATCAATAGTATCCAGCCCTCATAATTTGTCTAGGCATCATATGACCATTTGCATGTGCCCCACAAACTCTATGATGCATTTCTTCAATAATCCTCTTCGCTTCAGCTGTATTCACACACCTTAAGAGTACTTGATCTCGACCTCTTTTATAGAGGACATTTTTATCAAGAAAGAAACTCATAGCCAACCTTCTAATAGTTTTTTTATCATTTTCTATTACATGTTCTAGGTATTGCTGGCTTTCAATGTATTGTATGATGTCATGATACCATGGTTTCCCATCAACTTCTTCTTCAACACCTGAACAACGTGTCGGTTCATCCTTCACATCTAACTTGATGGGTTGGATTTTAGTATTTGCATCTATTTTAATCATTGCAGTTAGAGTAGCCAGTGCATCAGCAATTTAGTTTTCCTCTCTGGGCAAATGCTTAAATTAAACTTCTTCGAATTGTTTAACCAACTAAGAAATGTACTTATGGTATCGTATCAATTTGAAATTTTTGGTTTTCCATTCTCCTCGTAACTGATAGATGACTAGAGCTAAATCTCCAAACACATCTAATACTTTGATTTTTTTTCAATTACTGCTTGCAGACCCATAACACAGGCCTCATACTCAGCCACATTATTTGTGTAATTAAAATTTAACCTGACTGTAATGGGATAATAGTGCCCATCAGAAGATATTAAAATTGCCCCAATACCATGACCCAAAGCATTAGCAGTTCCATCAAAATACATCCTCTAAAAGTCTTCAACAGGTTCATTTTCTTCAATGGCCATCACATTTTCATCAAGGAACTTTAGGTTCATTGGTTCATAATTTTCGACAGCACGATTAGTAAGGAACTCGACTACGACACTTTCTTTTATAGCTTTTTGAGTCACATAAATGATATCATATTCTGAAAGCATAACTTACCATTATGCTATTCTTCCTGTCAATGAGGGTTTTTCGAAGATATACTTAATAGGATCCAACTTTGCTATGAGCCAAGTGCTATGATAAAACATGTATTGTCGGAGCCTTCGAGCTATCCAAGCTAATGCACAACATATCTTTTCTAATGGTGAATACTTAGACTCATAATCAGTGAATTTTTTACTCAAGTAGTATATTGCTCGTTCTTTCCTGTTAGTTTCATCTCTTTGTCCTAGCACATATCCCATTAAATTTTCATGCACTGTTAAGTACAAGATCAAAGATTTTTTTGAGATTGACGGCACCAACACAGGTGGATTTGACAAGTATTCTTTAATTTTATCAAAAGCTTCTTGGCATTCATCGTTCCATTCTCCTAGATCATATTTTCTGAGAAGCTTAAAAATAGGATCGCACTTATAGGTGAGTTGAGAAATGAAACGAGCAATATAGTTTAGTCTCCCTAGGAAACCTCACACTTCTTTTGGGGTATGAGGAGGAGATAAGTTTTGGATGGCTTGTATCTTATCCGGGTCCATTTTGATTCTTTTTTCACTGACCACAAAACCCAATAGTTTTCCTGACTTGGCACCAAATGTACATTTAGCAGGATTTAACTTCAGTTGAAATCTTTTCAACTGTCAAACAACTTTTTGAGATTGACTACATGATAATCTTCTTCATGAGATTTTACAATCATATCATTCACATATACCTCTATTTCTTTATGCATCATGTCATGGAAGAGAGTCACTATTGCTCTTTAATAAATGGTACCAACATTTTTCAACCCAAAAGGCATGACTTTGTAACAGAATGTCTCCCACATTATCACAAATGTAATTTTTTCCATATCATCTCGAGCCATCTTGATCTGATTATAGCCTAAGAAACCATCCATAAAGGAAAATATGAAATGCCTAGTAGTATTATCCACTAGAGTATCGATGTGAGGTAAAGAAAAGTTATCTTTAGGGCTTGCCCTATTCAAATCTTAATAATCGACACATATTCTCACTTTTCCATCCTTCTTAAGAACTGACACTATGTTGGCTACCCATTCAGGATATTTTGCCACTTCTAAAAATTCAGCATCGAATTATTTCTTCACTTCTTCTTTAATTTTCAGCAGCATCTCTGGTTTCATGTGTTTTAGCTTTTGTTGCATCAGCTTACATCTTGCTTTTAAAGGTAACTTGTGCTCTACAATACCAGTGCTGAGTCCTGACATATCCTGATAAGTCCACATGAACACATCTACATATTCTTGAAGTAACTCTTTTAGCTTTTATCTTTCAGCTGGTAAAAGAGATATACCAACTTTAACCTCTTTTTTATTTTCACCATCTCTCAAATTCAGTAATTCAGTAATTTTCTGATGGGGTTCAATTGGCTTATCTTCATGTTCTATTAATTTTAACAAATCAAGAGGCAGTGTATAGTTATCTGCATCTTTCTTATTATCAAGTTCATCAACATGAATTAAGTTTTCAAAATCAAAACTGAGATTATTGCCATGATTATCTTCATGTTCATTATTTGGGACCCTGCAAAGGGTAAGATGAAGAGAATATTGGCACACAAAAATAAAATGGTAAGAAAATGATGGAAAGAAAAGAATGAAAAGTAAAATGAAAACAATAGAAAAAATGCGGATGTATATTCTAAGTCTTTTATTAAAACGACAAACATAAACACACCATAAAAGATCTCTTAATACTCGTAAAAAGTAATTAGGGATTTAAAGTTTCACAGTACATTACTTTTTCAAAGTTTTAAAGACAACAGGTAGCTCTGTAACATTCCAATTATCCAGCTCAAAATCTGAAAGATAAGGGTACACGAACAACTCTTCACTTTGACTTTTCTTTTCTCCATCATCCACCATTTGAATGGTCAGCTCTAAAAATTTTTCTATGAATCCTGTATTTAAGGCTCCCGATAAATCTGGATAAATATATCCTCTCGAGTGAAAAGAATCATAGAGGTATGGAATGACCATAGGCTCTAACTCCGACTCATATCCCTTAAGATTAGCTATCCTCTTATCTCTTTTCTCATTCACCATTTTTATTTTATCCCCTTTTGTTGGCTTATAACCCAAGCCAAATTTGTCTTTTTTTTTCGTATATGGTCGATGGCTTAGTGATTGTTTGCAGGTTCTTCCAAAGTCTGGCTTCAAGTCATCATCCCATCTTGCTAAGCTATTTGACTAATATTTTAGTTGTCGTAGACAAGTGTGACGAATATAATTTAGATCCTTCAGCTAAATATGTTGCATTGACAATCTCGAAGGATCTATAAGAGCATTTTAGAGCTTCATCTACTGACTCCACATAAGGAGTATTTATCGATTGAGTTACCAATAAATCTTCTTCTTTTGTCACACATGTTAGCTTTCTTTTAATAATGAATTTGACTTTCTGATGTAATGAGGATAGCACCAGCCATATAGATCCACGACCTACCCAATAAACAACTGTATGAAGGAGAGATGTTCATAACTTGAAATTTCACATTGAAAGTGTATGGGCCAATTTGTAATGGCACTTCTATATCTCTTAACACCTCTTTTCTGGTTTCATCAAAGGTTCTCACTATCATATGACTAAGTTTCATATAAGATTCATCAATAGGGAGTTTTGTCAGAGTAATCACAAGCATAACATTGATGGATAAGCCATTATCAATAAAAACCTTAGCCATTATATGACCTTTACATTTTATAGTAATGTGAAGAACCTTGGTACTTTTTCTACCTTCATGAGGAATCTCTTCTTCACTAAAAGAGATATAGTTTGATATCGTCAGATTACCAACAAACTGTTCCACATATTCAACAAAAGCATTGTGAGACACATATGCTTGATTTAGCACCTTCAGTAAAGTATTACGATATGACTCTGAACTGAGCAATAATGACAATAACGAAATTCTAGCTGGCATCTTGTTAAGCTGTTATACCACACTATACTCGCTGTGTTTTATTAACTTTAAAATTCACATGCTTCACTCTTAGATACTGGTTTCTGATATTTTTTTTTGGAGGCTGCGTCAAGATCACTCTGACTTTCATTTTCTTCTTCTACCTTGGATTTCTCTTTTCTAGCTTTTTCTAGAGCCTCTGAGGTATAATACCTCCCACTTCGAGTTATGCCTCCTATACCCATTATGTTGGCAGTATCTGGGTTGACTACAACATTATAATCATACTTTCAAGGTACTACTTTATCACTCTAATATGAAAAAGAGCCAGGAACTTTAATTGTCATCATTGGTCGGAAGACGGGCTTTTTTAGCTTTAATGTTGGTTTCTCATCATAATAGATGGTTATCGGTCTACGCACAAACTTATTCTTTGAATCAATGGTAGACACTTTCACCAACTCTTCTCTCTTTTGTTAAAATTCTATTCGACCTTCATCCATCAATTTTTGTACCTTCTGATGAAATTGGTGACAATTCTCGATAGAATACCCCAAAACACCTTTGTGATAATTGTAGCTTTCAGTTGAGTTAATTACTTCAGAGTAATTTTGAGGTTTTATTGGCTTCAACATGTCAGTTTTGACCAATACTTCAAACACTTTAACCATTAGAGTCTTAACTTTATTTATTTTTTCCTTCACGTGGCTTCTTTGCCCATCAATTAAGACATTTATTGATAGTTTGGTATGATTTGGTAGAGGGTTCCCATTGACATTTGAAGTCCCTTGTTGGTTGGTATCAAAATTTAATACTCCTTCATTGATTAACCCTTGCATTTTACGCTTCAAAGCAATACAATTTTCAGTGGAATGACCTGGATTCCCATAATGATAATCACAATGTGCATTGGGGTCATACCATTTGAGAAACGAAGGTTTTAAGAGTTCAACGATAACAGAAGCAAGCAGATGTTTCCCAATAAGTCGAGGACATAAATCTGTGTATGTCATAAGAATGGGATATAAAGTGATTTTTTCTTAGGTATTTCTCGAGGCTCTCAAATTACTATCAGAACTGGGTCTCCATTCTATTCTGATAGGTGCAACAGGATGATTATAGGTGGGTGTCTGAAAGGATAACTGAAAACGGGATGGATAAGCTGGTTGTGGTAATGACTGGTATGGTTGATATGAATAAGGGATGAATGTAACATGGTTTACAGAAGGGTAATGAGTTTGGTAGACTGGTGTAGGATAATGTGTGAAACCTTTGAATTGTTGCCCTATATAGTTCACTACTTGAGCTTCGTTCTCTTTCTTTTTAGGAGCTCTACCTTTTCTTGCTCCACTTGTCTCTCCTACATCGAGCTTACCATTTTTTATGGCATTTTTTATGATCTCACCTGATATCACCATATCTATAAAGTTCTTGGTTGCATTGCCTATCAATCTCTCATAGTACGGTGCTTTCAGGATATTCACAAATAAAATAGTTGTTTCTTTCTCAGTGAGAAGAGGTTGAACTTGTGCAACCATGTCTCTCTATCTTTATGCATACTCCTTGAAGTTTTCAGTTACTTTTTTTTCCATACTTTGTAGATATAGACGATCTGAAACCAGATCCGTAACATATCGATATTGTGTAAGGAATGCCTTTGTAAGCTTTTACCAAGAATGAATAAAAGTCCTATCTAAATGAACATACCATCTAGCTGTAGAACCTATAAGACTATCTTGAAATATGTGCATTAACAACTTCTTATCACGAGCATGTGCTGCCATCTTTCGACAATACATTGTGATATGGGTCATCGAGCATTTTGTGCCATCATATTTTTTAAATTCAGGGACCTTGAATTTAGGTGAAATGACCACATCTGGAACTAAACAAAGGTCAGCTACATCTATGGAGTCATAAAAATTCATTCCCTCTGTAACTCTAAGCCTTTCTTCTAATAACTTCATCTTCTCCCGGACACTGGTATCTTCTACTTTTTCAAGTTTCTACATGCTTAGCTTTTCTCTTTCTTTGGGATCATCCAAATCAGAAACTAAGATTGGCTCATGTGATTTTTTCATCATAACTGGATTAACAAAATTTTGAAATTATCCTGGAGCAAATCGGGATGTCAGATTTGGATATCCAACGAGAGTAAGAATTAGTACTCTAGTTTCTTGTGAAAGTTGGGTTAGTCGTGGCTCAAACCCTGGAGAGTAGACAAGATCTACCATATCTGGTGATTGTTCTTGAAAGCTAAGATTTTTTCCACTACTTTTTCCTTGTCAAGTTTCCTGAACATATCCATTATTATACTGAGATCCTCTCTTAGTTTTTCTTGAACTTTTTTTATTCTCTCAAATTGATTGGCCTATTCTTGCTCCATAATTCTTATCTGAGTCTTGGTATTGTATGGATGACGAGTAAGTTAGGTCAAAATTTTTTATGGGTGAGCTATTCTTCAACCTTTATTACCACAAAGTTTTTATTTTGAAAAAGGAAAAAGAAAAAAAAATTAGAATGCTATGTGTTGAAAATTTTATTTTTTACTTATTTTATGAAAATGATAGACATTATGCATGAATGTAATTGGGAGATATTTGCTTTTGGATGAATTTCAACATTAGAAATTTTTATTGATCCCATACAACTTTTATTACATAGGATTTACCATCCTAGAGTTATATCCATAGAAGCGTTTGACTTGCTCATAATGGTCTTTTGTCTCATCTAGAAAGTTCACTAAGCGCTGTCCATATTTCCCTATAGGATTGACTTCTCTTCTTAATGCTTCTACCTTTTTAACCATCTCCCATGCTTTCTTCACTGCCTTGCAAACTTGATTAGTCAAATGCTCTATATACTGTTGCCTCCCTAAGCTTTTTACCTTCCATCTCATGTGAGCATCCCTTTCTGAATCACATATGAAGATCTAATCTTTTTCCCTTTTATGTCACTCATCTATCATTACTGAAATATGGCTCTTTTGGCCTTGAAGTTGTACCTGGGGAAGTGATTTTTTTTCATTTAGTACTTCGAAGTGCTTTTTTTTCTCTTTTGTGAACATGACTTTCAACCTTTCCTTTTCGTTTTGGCATTCCACCAATCTTGCTGAGGTTATAGAGTATAATCCCTTCCAATTATGACATTCTTGAGAAATTTTGGTGGTCTCCTCTTATTTTTCTTGAGTTTTGCCCTTCCATTAGTTTATTCACTCTCGGAGCTCATCCATTTCACATTGTCAACTAAGGTAAGATTTGATGACATTTCTAGTTTTGAATTGAACTCGTAACCTCTTATTTTCCTAGTGTAAATCTTTCAAATCACTATTGGCCACATCCCATTCTTTTATGACTTTTCTAATCTGCTCCATTATATCTCTGTTTCATATTTCAATTACCTTATCTTCTCGTGAAATCTTAAATTTTTTCTTCTTATTTTTTCTTTTTTAGCTTTTAATTCTTTCTTAACAAGCTCAACTTCTGATAATTACACCTCTTCCAAAAGATTAACCAATTGATATGAGCTATCATCAGGAGGGAGTACTATGTTTTTAGACAACTTTGCTTTCCAAATCTGGTAATTAGAAGTGACTTTGTCGATGAGAGGCCCTAACCTCATTCTTTATGTTTTTTTGCATGCTTGGATCAACTGCTTCAAGGTTCTTAATGAATTTGGTTCCCCATAAATAAATTCTACTTGGACCAAATCATGAGTAGTAGGAACAAACTACTTTACACCAAATTGCCTAAGTACCATCAATGGAGCATAACTTATAATACCCCATAGCCCTAATAACGGTATCCATGGCTCATTTTCTCCACGATACAACAAAGGCACACGAGGCATCCAAGGTTTCATCCTTTTGATTTCATCCCCAATAAGCCTTCACAAGAAAAAGACCCATTCTTTTTTAGTCTTTAATGTTGGCCATTGACGTTTGCAAAACTCTTCGATTGGTGCCTTATTTCGAAGATATGGTTTCAAAAATGCACTCTTCTCACACTTGAAATAACTTCTAACCCATACGTATAATAGAGATGCATATCCTATGAATCGTCCTTTTTCATTTCGTCAACAGAAATTTAATGACCTTATGGTTTTGACTAGGACTGCTGGAGTAGGATTAATTGCTTGGGTTTTAATTTGCTCGAAAAAGTCTACCACAATTATCTCAATGTAACCTAAAGTCTTCAAAAAGATTACTATGCCATACAATGCTGAGCAAACACAGCCATACGTTGATCATCATTTAAATCCTCTTGAATAAAATTTCAAAGAAAGTCCCAACGAATGCCGAGATGTTCACCTTTAGACTTTGCGAAGGAATCAATGGTTTCTACTTTAACCCCCATAAGCTTGGCTAACTTTTTGCAATAACCTGATTTGGCTTTCGGGTAAATCCTTTATCTGGACATTGTAGTTTTATCTCGAGTAAAATTGAATACTCCTCGATAGTTGGCACCAAATCTTCCTGATTAAAAATGAAGCATCTATAAGATGGATCCCAAAACTATATAGCTGTTTTGACCAGCTGTTCATTGATCACTACTGAAATGAGGGATACAATCTACCCATACTTTTTGCAAAAGCTTTCTTTTTTTTCTTCACTTAACTGACCTCAGATAGCAGCTAACTCTTTTAAATCATTCTGTGTGAGCTCTAAATGTACTTTTTTGGATAATTCATACACATAACCGGTAGGCAAACAATTTGTATTCTTTTGTTAAGCTTCTTTCGACCAAACATGTGTTTCATTATACGACTCACATGGCACACTAACTGAAGATGAGCAAATCTGTAGTTCTATGGGATCCATGAAAACTTCTTGGGAGAAATATGTCCTAGAGCAAATATCTCGATGTAAAACTGTATGATATGATTAATGCAAAAAGAAAAAGAAAAATAAAATAAAATTGAGTTAGTGTGAGGATGTGGTTTAAGAAAAAAACATTTTTTTTTATTTTTTTAGTGTTTTTTTTTTTGTGTTTTGAGATTTTTGTTTGTTTTATTTTGTTTCGTATTATACATAACTTTTATTCTTAGGTATTTCCTACAAGATGATGGACAAAGCTCTACATAAGGTTGGTTTCCTAGGCTTATTATATGCTGGATTTGGATTGACAGTGTCTAAAGATTCTCAAATTGTTTCTTACTGTCGTCCATGTTAGACTAATAAGGCACCCTGATCCTCACCCATTACAGGCTATGAATGAAAAAAGGTTCAATTCGAGTGAAAATATTTCACTTGCCATTGCGGAGGTTATCACTGCACGAGAGCATAGGTACTTTACTTCCTCTTATAAAAGACGGAGCCTGGGTATAGAGCTCATGTATGAGATACATCGTGCCATTGTGTGCAAATATATTCTAATTCATTGAAGGCAATATATACAAAAAAAAAAAAAAACATAAGAGGCATAGTAAAAGAAATGTGTGTGAATTTTTTGCTTTTTATTTTTTATTTATTTTGTTTTGTTTTTTTTTTTTTTTGCCCTTTTACCTTTTTTATTGAAAATGAAAAATAAAAATCTAAGAAATTGATTAAGACTATTTAAATCAAAATTTGAAGATAACAAGTAGTTAATTTTAGTTTGACTCTCGAAAACAAAAGGTATCCCCAATGGAGTCGTCAAGCTATCATAACGGTTTTGTGTCCGCCGATGAATTTGGAAACGAAATAAAAAAATAACGGAGTCGCCACCAATCTTTTTTTGGCTAGGTGTGATTGGCCACCTACTAAAACATATCCTTTTAATAAAGTTTTAAAATTAATTAAAATTTATTAAAAAGATAATTTTACGATCTGTGAAACAGTCTGGGTTCAGGAGTCGGTTACGCGTGGAGAAGGATTAGCACCCCCACAGTGCCCGTTAAAAATGGTACCAACTAACAACGTTATCCTTTGATTTTGATAAAAATAGTCCAATATTCGGTATTCGAAAAAAAATTTCCTTGATTTTTTATTTATTAGAAAAAAATTTATTTTCGAGAAAAATAAATTAAAACCTTTTTATTGAAATAATTCTTAAAATATTACAGTACATTGGTAACATTAGAAGAAATTTTTCTCACCTAGAGATTTCTTAGGCATTGCTTTTCGGAGTACCTTAGAATCTCATCCTCGGATGCTCAAATTTACTTTTCGTAAAAAATATCATGCATGCAAATGCAAAATGTTACCATGTTGATGCACACATTTTATTTTCCTTTGTTAGAAATTTTATTAATTATTTTAATAATATTCTTATTTAAAATTTTGAGGAAAAATGAAAATTTCATTATATTGAAGATTTTCTATAAATATTCTAATATACTAGTAATATTTTACAAAAAAATCTTCTCACCTAAAGATTTCTTAAAGCATCTCTACTCGGAATACTTTTAGAATCCCATCATCGGATAAAATTTCTTTTCTTCTCATTTTTATTACTTATATTTTTAATATATTAATCAATTTTTATTTATTACTTGAAAAAAAAAGAAAATTTTTATTGTATTAAAATTTTTTTTATAAATACTCAAATATACTAATAGTATTTTAAAAAAAATATTCTTAGTTAGAAAATTCGTAGGCATTACTACTCGTAATACCTTTGAATCTCATCGTCGGATAAAAATTTTATTTTTCTATATTTTTTATTAGTTTAGTATTATTATTAAATTTATTTTTATTTTATTTTATTTTTTAAAGTTTATTTTAAAAATTAACAAAATTATAAAAAAAAATTTAACCACATATTTCATCATTTAATCTAACAAAGATAAATATTTTAATATGCATAAATATTAATAAAATAATATATAAAAAACAAGCAAAATTTAAAAAAAAAATTTTTTACCTGAATCGGATTGGTCAACGGTCCAGTCAACGTACGATTCGGTTCGACGGTTCAGCTCAGTCTGGGTGGATCAACGGTTCAGTATCGATTCAGTTCGATCTGGACGGTTTGGTTCCGATCCAATCAGACCAGTCAGAGGCTGATGGAGAAGCGGGTCATCGGGTCAGGTGCGTGAAACCCGGGTCAGGTCACGAGTCGACGCGCGGATCCTCAGAGGCTAAAACGATGATGTTTTTGACCTCTAATGAAAGGACGTCATTTTGGTTATGACGATTTATATAAAAGAGCAAAAAAAAAAATTTTTAGCCATTTTTTCCTCTTTCGAAAAAAAATGCCCTATCTCTTTTTTTCTTTCAGGCTGACCTTGGGCCGGTGGTTGTCTGTCATGACGACCGCCGCAGTCTTTACCGGTGACGAGCTCTAACCGCCGTCAACAACGTCAACAAATTCTAAAAAACTCTCAAATACTCCTTTCAATCCCCTGAACACAGATTCGACCTCACCAAAAAGAGTCCCAAATCCTTAGATCTGCTGGTGAAGTTTTAGTGAAACTATATTTTTTTTGTATTCTAACTCTTTTTTTTTTTTAAACTGACTTTTATTTTTCTTATTTCGTGCAGGAAGCTCGACGCTAGGTTCCTCCCTACGGGGAGGACTGCTTGATTTTTTTTGGTTTTTTTTTTGGCAGAATCTCCCTCCGTTTTTTCTCTGTCTGTGTTTGGTTTGGCTAGAAGCTCTATTTATAGAGCTCCGGCCATGCTTATGCTTGAGGGAAGGGCATGGGGCTCGGCATGAGTTGTAAGCACGAGCCCCATGCCTCTTTTATTTGTTTATGTCTTATTTGACAATTTGTCAATGAGATGAGTAATTAGAGAGGTAGAGGGTAGGGTATAATGATCAAAAGGGTGGGGTGTAGGGTCTGGTGGCAGTGGTGCCGGGAAAGGCACCACTACCATCCTCGATTTTTTTGATCTGTTCTTTTTTTTTTGTATTTTGTATTATTTTTGGTATATTTTTTTATTATATTTCATATTTTTGTATTTATATTTCGTATTTTGTATTTCTGGACAAATTGATATCCACATTATGTTCTCCTTTTTAAGTTATAATATTCAACTTTTAAATTATATTTTATATAATCTTATATCATATATAAATATATAAAAGCCAAAGTCTTTGGCAAAAAAGAAAAAAATCCAATGTGGATGTTCAATTTTTTTGACACGTGTACAATCATAAATAAATATCATGTGTCATCTAATAAAAACATTTTTAATTTAAAAAAATCAATATATTTGGTTTGATTTGATTCATTGTTAATGTAAAAAAAGTAAATTTGTTTCATTTAGATTATTGTATTTGTTCTCTTTTAAATAGTCACTACTCTTACCTTATATAAATAAATTCAATTCAATTTGCAATCAAAGTTAATTGTTATTGTAGACACCCAATTTGGTCCAGGCCTGGATCAATTGAGCTTGGTCCAAATGAGTGATATGGGTTCATTTTTTAATTTAATTTAATTTAATTTTTAATTTAATTATTTTTCATTATTATTATTATTATTATTATTTATCTATTTATATTTTTTTATTTATCTAATTATTTTCTTTTAGTTATCTATTAATATATCTATCTATTATTTTTTTATTTTTATCTTTTTTTTCTTGATTAATTTTTGGTAGAGATTAGGATTAGGATTAGAAATTGGAATGAATTTGATCGTGATTTGGGAGCTGGCAGAGTTGGGATTGGATTCAAAGATTGAATCCAAATCCCAGAAGGAGTTAGGATTGATCAGAACTCTTCTGATCAATCCCTATAAATAGGTTCACAAAAAATGAACGAGACACACACATGGAGAGAGAGCAAAAAGAAAAGAAAAAAGGGTGTTCAGAAGGGTCAGAAGCAATTTTATGAGTTTTTTAGAAAATTTTGAGAATTTTTGGTGAATTGTTTTTTAAAAAGTTTCTAGAAAATTTTCAGATTCCGGTGAATTTTTCGATGAAATTTGAATTTTTTGGTGACTTTTCCAACACCAGTTGAATTTTTTGGCCAGCTACCTAGTTTTCGGTGTATTATTTTAAAAAAAATCGACCAACTTTTCGATGAACTTCCGACGAACAACCCAGATTCTGATAATATTTTTTAGAATTAGACGAGATTCAACTAGTGTTCTTGGGTTCTTTAGAGAGAAAGAGGAGAAAAAGGGGAGAAGAAAGAGAGAGGGAAAGAAGCAGTCTATAGAAAAATAGAAGTTGGAGGCTTTTATAGTGCCATAAAATAATGTCGTTTTGGCGTTAGTAAACCCACAGAATCCGCGCGTTTTGTCAAGATCCGACCCGACCCAATCGCGACCCATGTACTAAGCTTCCCCTAGAGCTGAGCCGAGCCGCGCACTCCTGAGTCGTGTTCTTTAAGCCGTTTTTCTTCCTCAAGTTGAGTCGATCCCAGCCGCTCAAGCCGAGCCGCGTTAAGATTTTTTTTTCATTTTATTTATTTATTTATTAATTATTATATTATTATTTATTGATTATATTAGAATTATTTGGTATTCCTTATTTTATTTTTATTTTTATTTTTTTAATGATTTTCTTAAAATAAAAATTCTAAAAAAATATATATTTTTGAGAAAAAGTTGAAAGTATCAATTTTCCTTAAAAATAAAAATTTAAAAAAATATATATTTTCAAGGAAAAGTTGAAGTATCAATTTTTTTTTTAAAATAAAAACTTCCATGTTTTTTTGAAAAAAGGGATTTATATCGAAAGTTGAATCACTATTCCTTTTTTCTTATTTTTTTTCTTTTTTTGGATTTTTTTAATATTAAATAATTTGACGATAGAGCCTTTGCAAGTGAAACAGTAGTCTTCTTACATACTCTTGAGGTGAGGAAATTTTTTCAATTTTTTGCTAAAAATTTTAGAGTCAATTAAGAATAATTTTTAATAATTAATTACTTGATAAATTTTTAAGGCTTATTGGATAACACAAAATTAAGCTGGTACCATCTTTCGATGGGCATTGTGAATGTGCTATAACTTTTTTCACACGTAACCGTACTCTTGAACCCTGTTATAATTAGTAGACCTGAACCTATTCTTTTAGGGACCCTTAGGCTTAGGTATTCCTTAAAAAGATAGATTCCTTAGGTGGCCAATCGCACCTAGATAAAAAAGATTAGTGGTGACTCCTCAAATCAATGTCTAGCAATGGATCCCCGAATCTAGACGTTATAACAGCTTGGCGACTCCACTAGGGACGTCTAAGAGTCAGGCCAGCAAATAAATTTGTGTTATCCAAAAGCCTAATAAAATTGAACCTTTTGTATAGATTTTTTATTCATTCATGTTTATTTGCTTTATTAATTATATCATTCATATGCATATGTAAAACATGAGCTCTATACCTGAGCTTTGTCCTTCTATGAGGGAGTAAAGTACCTATTGCTTTCGTGAGGTTTAATGCGTCCGTAGTGGCTAGCGAAATACTCTTACTCAAATTGAACCTTTTCCACCTGTAGCCTGATCAATTGGGCCTGGTCCAAGTAGGTGATATGGGTTCATTTTTTAATTTAATTTAATTTAATTTTTAATTTTATTATTATTATGATTATGATTATTATTTATCTATTTATATTTTTTTATTTATCTAATTATTTTCTTTTAGTTATCTATTAATATATCTATCTATTATTTTTTTATTTTTATCTTTTTTTTCTTGATTAATTTTTAGTAGAGATTAGGATTAAGATCAGAAATTGAAATGAATTTGACCGTGATTTGAGAGCTGGCAGAGTTAGGATTGGATTCAAAGATTGAATCCAAATCTCAGAAGGAGTTGGGATTGATTAGAAACTCTTTTGATCAATCCCTATAAATAGGTTCATAGAAAATGAACAAGACATACACGGAGAGAGAGCAAAAAGAAAAGAAAAAAAAGGTGTTCAGAAGGGTCAGAAGCAATTTTAAGAGTTTTTTAAAAAAATTTGAGAATTTTTGACGAATTTTTTTCTACCAATTTTTAGAAAAATTTCAGATTTTGGTAAATTTTTCGATAAAATTTGAATTTTTTGGTGACTTTTCTAGCATCGGTTGAATTTTTTGGCCAACTTCCTAGTTTTCGATGTACTATTTTTAGAAAAATCGATCAACTTTTCGACGAACTTCTAATGAACAACCCAGATTCTAGTAATATTTTCTAAAATTCGACGAGATTCAATCGGTGTTCTTAGGTTCTTTAGAGAGAAAAAAGAGAAAAAGGGGAGTGGAGAGAGAGAGAAAGAAGCAGTCTGTAGAAAAATAGAAGTTGGAGCCATAATGCCGTAAAACGACGTCATTTTGGCGTTAGTGAACCCACAGATCTGCGCATTTTGCCAAGATTCGACCCAACCCAATTGCGACCCGTGTACTAAGCTTCCCTTGGAGTCGAGCCGTGCACTCCCGAGCCGTGTTCTTTGAGTCATTTTTCTTTCTCAAGCTGAGCCGATCCCAGCCGCTCAAGTCGAGCCGCATTAAGATTTTATTTATTTATTTATTATTATTATTATTTATTAGATTAGAATTATTTGGTATTCTTTATTTTATTTTATTTTTATTTTTTTAATGATTTTCTTAAAATAAAATTTCTAAAAATATATATATATATTTTTGAGAAAAAGTTGAAAGTATCAATTTTTCTTAAAAATAAAAATTCCAAAAAAATATATCTTCGGGGAAAAGTTGAAAGTATTAATTTTTCTTAAAATAAAAACTTCCATTTTTTTTGAAAAAAGGGATTTATATCGAAAGTTGAATCACTATTCTTTTTTTCTTTTTTTTTTTGGGTTTTTTTTTAATATTAAATAATTCAACGACGGAGCTTCTGCAAGTGAAACAGTAGTCTCCTTGCATACTTTTGAGGTGAGAGATTTTTTTTAATTTTCTACTAAAAGTATTAGAGTCAATTAAGAATAATTTTCAATAATTAATTACTTGATAAATTTTTAAGGCTTATTGGATAACACAAAATTAAACCGGTACCATCTTTTAATGGGCATTGCGAGGTTGCTATAACTTTCTTCACAGGTAACCGTACTCTCAAATCTTGTTCTGGTTAGTAGACCTAAACCTATTCTTTTAGGGACCTTTAGGCTTAGGTGTTCTTTAAAAAGATAGATTCCTTAGGTGGCCAATCGCGCCTAGATAAAAAAGATCAGTGGCAACTCCTCAAATCAATGTCTAGCGATGGATCCTCGGATCTAGATGTTATGACAGCTTGGCGACTCCACTGGGGACATCTAAGAGTCAGGCCAGCAAATAAATTTGTGTTATCCAAAAGCCTAATAATATTGAACCTTTTGTATAGATTTTTTATTCATTCATTTTTATTTACTTTATTAATTATGTCATTCATATGCATATGCATAACATGAGCTCTATACCCGAGCTCCGTCCCTCTGGGAAGGAGTAAAATACCTATTGCTTTCGTGATGTTTAATGCCTTCGTAGTGGCTAACGAAATACTCCCACTCAAATTGAACCTTTTTCACCTGTAGCTTGTAATGGGTGAGATCATGGTGCCTTACTAGTCTGTGATGGATAATGATGTAAGGAGCAATTTGAGAACCTTTAGACTTTAACCTTAAATCACATATAGTGAACCTTAAGAGTGCCTAACCTATAGATAGAGCCATCATCCTTCCTTTTTAAAATTGACTAAAAGCATAGGGTTCATTCATCTTATTCTGTGTGATGTTTTAATTTACTTAGTTATTTATTTATTTCATTTTTTTAGGTATACTAACTTTTTCTCTCATTCTTTTGCATTGGTTCATACTCATATCATAAAGTTGCATAAAGAACATTTTCTTGAAAGACGATCTTCAACAAAAAGTTTTTCATAGACTCCACAGAATGATTAATTTGCTCTTCATCTGTATTAACTCATTGTGAGCTACCTAATGAAGTAAACATCTAGTCAAAAAAGATGTAACTTAAGATGGAGGATTGTTTACCAATTAGCTATGATTCTACCATGTCTCAAGAAATATCTATCCTCCTCAAACAAAATAATCTAGAAAAATTGGTTGATATATGGAAGAAGATGAACCTAGCTAGACAAGAGAAGTTTTGCTAGAGACATAGGCATATAGCACACCTTCTCACAGTAGTTGTCGATGATAAACTAATCAAAGCTGCAGCGTAATTCTGGGATCCTGCATACAAGTGTTTCATATTTAATGAAGTTGATATGATACCAACCATCGAAGAATATTCGACTTTGTTGGGTTTGCACCTTAATACTCCTGATAAGATATATGTCAAAAAATACAAGTCAAAATTTCGTAAGGATTTGGCTCGACTCATGGGGATAGACAAAGAAGTTGTGGATTCTCATACAAAGAAGAAACAAAAAAAAATTTACCTACCTTGAAAGTTTTTTCATGAGTTTCTAATGCAACATGCCAACGAAGAACGGGGGTTAGATGTATTTGCCTTAGCTATATACGGAATGGTGATATTTTCAAAGATTTTGGGTTATATTAAAATAGTGGTGGTTGATTTCTTCAAGAGTGTGATCAATGGTTGTAACCCTTTAACGGTAATATTAACAGAGACTATCAAATCTTTAAGTTACTGTCATCAGAATGGAAGGCGTTTTATAGGCTGCATACAGTTATTATACTTATGGATGAAAAACTACTTCGAATGAAGAAAAGGTGCTTTCTCAAAGCTTTATGTCCACAATCGAGCTCCGATCAAAGAATTCTATGAAAATGGGTGGTCAAAATAAAAGTCTAAAAAGGAGTGGATAGTTTTCCTACAAAAATTGATCAGTGTCGAAGTAAGATGGTTGGTCCTGTGGATGAATCGTGAACCTATGCTGTATTAATGTGAAGATAATACTGTGGTCCCATTTTTAAGTTTATGAGGAGCAACAAGTGATGCATCACTTCTAATGAGAAGACAGTTTGGGGTAGAATAGTTCATTCCTATGACACATGGACTTCATGAATTAGATTTCTTTTAAAGTGAGCCAAAAGCATTTCAGAGGATGAATGAGATAATTAAAGTATAGAAAAATCCCCGAAGAGTGAGTCCTAGATCGTTCACTGATAAGGTCACCATTGGATACTTAGTTTGGAGAGCAAAACGAAGACAAAAAATGGTATTCACTTACGAAAGCTCTCAACCACCAATAAGAGAAAAGCTTGAAGAAATACCATCAGAATTGGAGCTTGTGACAAAAGAATTTGAATTCGAAAAAGATAAGTTAGAGCAAGAGATTTAGAAACATTGAGAAAAGAGGGATCAATGGAAAGAAAGAGCCGAAAAACATGAACTCAAAGTTTGCAAGATTGTTAAGAAGCATGACACAGTTATCCAAGACTTATCAGAGTTACACCATGAACATAAGAGGTTGTGTATGAGGGTACAAGTCAAAAAGATAAGAATTGTTGAGCTAACTAAAGAGAATGCAAGATTGAAACAAGAATATGTTGAATTGGAAGAAGAAAGTACCCAAGTACAGAGAGAGAATAACATGTTGAATAGTTATCTAAGCAGGTTAAGACAAAAGCTAAATGAACAAGAAGACCATATTACTGCATGGGTTAGAGAGCATAAAAAATTATCATACCAAGTCTGGTGTGGTAAAAGAGAGAACTTAAGAAAACAGAAGTACATTAAGCACTTAACGACCCAAATTTATAAAGAGATATGTAAGGCAAGAGAGATGATAGAAGAGATAGAGGCATTGAAACAAGTGGTGGCCCTAGTAAGAGAATATGGGCAGCATCTATTAAACTTCATCGAGGAAGCCAAAGCTCAGTATGAGTAGATCAAATGATTTTATGGTTATAACTCTAGGATGATGAACTTTATGTAAACGAAAATTCTTTGAATAAATGAAATCTTTTGGTTGAACACTGTCTTAAGGCAAATGTTTTTTGCATTACATGCATTTTTATTCATTGCATCCTCATTCATTATATTTAACAAAGTAACCATGAGATAGTCATATAAATTTGCTAATTTTAAGATATGGTATTCAAGGTTCAAAGATAGCTTCATCTAGTAAGAACCCTATCTATTGATATAACACAAGAGCCAGAGCCAAACAAATAGAGTAAGAAAACTCTCATAGATTTGAAAAACTGGAAAAAGCACAAGAAAAGATTGAGAATGAGTTAAGCAAGATTCTAGATGCTCTTAATAAGCTGAACATGAGAAAAAGAATAGACAAAAATAAGCCAACAAGGCCCCCCATCGCAAGAATTGGCCGACCCTTTATATCCTCTAGGTTTTAGTCATAATAAGCTCAGCCCACATAGGATATTTCATCACAACAGTTCACATATCCTGTATACCTCGAAATACCATCAGTTTTAAATTCAGGGCATTACCATAGTTATGTAAATCTTGTCTTTACTGAAAAGACAGTAGAACCGATTCAAGTTTCTGATCTAGATGACTTGAAAGAGAAGGGAAAAGAAAAAGCAAAGGTGGTGGAGTCTCAGGAAGATTCAAAAATTAGTATGCTTGAACAAAAATTACGGGTCGTAGAAGGGATTGAATTTTATAGTTCGTTGATGCTGCTGGACTGTGCTTAGTCTTGGATGTAGTCATTCCATTAAAGTTCAAAGTACCAGAATTTGAGAAATATGATGGTACGAAATGCCCAAAAACTCATATCACCATGTATTGCCAGAAGATGGCAGCCCATGCCCATAATGAAAAACTATTAATGCATGTTTTTCAAGATAGCCTTACAGGCTCTGCTGCCAGATGGTATGTCCAACTAGACAAAACCCGCATTCATTTTTGGAGCGATATAGCTCATGACTTTATCAGTCAATATCGACATATTATGGATCTTACTCCTGATCGTTTATCTTTACAAAACCTGAAAAAAAAGGCAAATAAGTTTTTTAAAGAATACGTCCAGAGATGGAGGGATGTATCTTCTCAGGTACAACCTCCTCTGACTAAGAAAGAGACTACAGTGCTATTTGTTAGTAATTTGAAATCTCCCTATTATTAAAAGATGATAGGAAATGCAACTAAAAATTTTACTGATATGATAATTTCAAAAAAAATTATTGAGAGTGCCATCAAGAATGGTAAGCTAGAATGAGGTGAAGCATCCACTAAAAAGGCCTTGAAGAAGAAAGAGACTGAAGCTCAAGCAGTGAGCTTTGATAGGCAACAATGCAGAGGTTATCAATCCTACCCATCTCAAAGATACCCCTCATATTATCTTGATGTGAATAACACCTCTTTTTATCCATACCAACCCATCTCACAGCCATCCTACCCCCAAACATATCAACATTCTTTCAGACCTCAGAATGCCACATACAATCCTAACACTCAACCTACCTCAAGACCTCAGAACAACGAACCACTCGTGAAAAGCCTGTATTTGACCCAATCTCTATGACCTATACAGAGTTATATCGTGAGCTTTATAACAGTCATCTAATTGCTCATAGTAAATTAGAGCCACTCAAGCCACCTTACCCTAAGTGGTATGATCTTACAGCTCATTGTGACTATCACTATGGGATTACTGGTCACTCCACTGAAAATTATACTGTCTTGAAACACAAAGTGCAACGACTGATCAATAATGATGGACTGATTAGTTTTGATACAGGAGGGGTAATTGCATCAAATATTAGTGGCAACCCTTTGTCTTTTTTTTCTTGTTATATATAGAATAGAAAAAAGCGATTGATCATAACGGCATAATAAGGGAGCCCAAGAGGGCAATGGCATCCGTAGTGGCTCCTTGGTCGGCAAGTTTAGGCACAAACATGCCCTTAATCACACCAGATGCCAGAGGTTTTGCATAACTCATTTCGCCAAAGAAACATCCAGCCATTACAAGTACCAACACTGCTATTAACAATTGCACCTTTCTTGCCTGATTAACCAAAAAATCAAGAAAAAAACAAAGTCAAAGAGGATAATCAAAATTTTAAGACAAAACCCTTTGATAATTATATATTTTGTCAATTCCATAATCAAAGTAAATTACAACATCATGTCAGCCTCTACTACTGCTCTTGTTGAATAAAAAATGAAAAAAAAATGAAAAACCTACACCACACAGAGTTGTAAATATATATTTAATAATTAATCATGACAACATCTTCATTAAAAATATTATGACAACATATCAGCAGGTGCAAGTTGACGAAGTATCCAAAAAAAAAAGGAAAGTTGACTTGTGCATGAAAGGGTAAAAATTAATAAGTTTTTTTCAATAAAAATCCAAAATTAAAAAAAAAACTTGTACTTTTTAGTACTTTTCATGGATTAGACCTTGGAATGAAAACAGACAAAAGTTTCCTCATGTAATCTTACGTTATATAATTAATGAAAACAGGCAAGTTGAAATTAATACATACAATAATTTCATTAAATTTATTTTTTATTTGTGCTTAATTCAACTCACGTTCTGGAAAGTAGAATAATAAACAGTGTAGAGTACTTAATTAATTATATAGTAAATGTTTACCTTATCTTCATAAGGAAAAATAAATAAATAAATCCTGGTTTAAACTATATTATTATGTCATATAGATGGAAACAAACAGTTAATTTTGTCCTTGAAATGAAATTTTAATGCTTTAATGCTCCAAATTGAATGTTCATACAAATAAATTACCCCATATCTTTGCAGGCCAAGGAGGAGGAGAGTGCCTAAACTAGTGCAGAGAACTCCAACCCACACAGGGATGTGAAACAAAATATTTAGTGTAAACACCATTATTATTATTATTATTATTATTATTATTATTATTATTATTATTATTATTATTATTATTTACTTAATTTTTTTCCTTTTTTTTTGTATTTTTTCTTCTTCTCTTTTTTCTTTTCTTTTTTCTTTTCTCCTTTCTTTTTCTTTCTTCTTCTTCCTTATCTGATTTAAATATAGTGTATTAAATGCACAATCCCTAAAATCCAAAATCACCGTCGCTAGTTGCCAGCGGCCGACCGACAAGCCGCCAATCACGAACGATAGGTGTGATTTCTCAGTTGAAAAAAATGGGATTCGAATCCCAGAAGATCTGGGATTTGAATCCCAAAAAGCTTTATAAATAGAGCTTCTTATTTGCAAATGAAAAGAAGGAAAAACAAAAAAAAGGCAAAAAGTTTTAGAAAAAAAAAGGAAAAAAATGTTTCTGTTTGAAAAAATTTTAGCAGAAACACAAAAAAAAATACATAGTCTTCCCGTAGGGAAGAACCCAGCGCTAAGCTTCTTGCAAGAAAAAAAAAAGGTCAGTTTCAAAAAAAAAGAGTCAGAATAGAAAAAAAAAACTCACCGAAAACATTGAAAGTAGATCTAAGGAAGTGGGTACTTTTTTTGTGAAAAAGATCTCGGATCTGAACTCAAGAGACCGAGAGGAACTTTTTGGTATTTTTTAAGAATTTTTTGACCACCAGAGAAGGCGGCCGATGACCGACGAACAATGACGACGACGGCCAGCCGACCGGCATTCGGCTGAAGAAGAAAGGAGAGAAAAAAAATAGGGCGTTTTATTTTCTGAGAAAAAAAATGAGTGAAAAATATTTTTTTGAACCTTTTATATAAATGCTGAAAACCAAAACGAGGCCGTTTCGATAAAGTCCAAAACGACGTCGTTTTAAGCACCCAGGATCCGCGCGTCAACCCGCCACCTAACTCGGGGTCCACGCACCCGACCCGTGACATACTTCCTTTATCAGTCTCTGACCGATCTACTAAACCGAAATCGAACTGTCCAGACCGGATCGAACCGTCGGACTGAACCATCGAACTAAACCGTGCGTTGACCAGACCATTGATCGATCCGATTCAGGTAAAAAAAATTTTTTTTTTTTAATTTTTCTTATTTTTTATATTTATTTTATTATAATTATGTATATTAAATATTTATATTGTTCGATTAAATGGATGAAATGTGGTTAACATTTTTTTATATAATTATTTAAATAAACTTAAAACAAAATAAAATAAATTTAATAATAATACTAAGTTAAAAAGTGAAGGACAAGAATTTTTATCAATTGTGAGAATAAAGGTATTTGAGTAGTGATCATACGAAATCTCCTAGGTATAGCAGATTTTTTTTAAATATACCATGTTGGAGTATTAAAAAAAATTTTCAATCAAAAAAAATTTCTTGTCTTGATCAAAAAGTAAAATTAATTATTTAAATTAACTATTAAATAAGGAAAAAAGTGAATTTTATCCAGTGATGGGATTCTAAAAGTATTTTAAGTAGAGATGTTTTAAGAAATCTCTATGTGAGAAGATTTTTTGTAAAATATTACCAGTGTATTAGAATATTTATAAAAAATTTTCAATATAATTAAATTTCTTTTTCTTCAAAATTTCAATTTTAAATAAGAATATTAATAAAATTTCTAACAAAGGAGAATAAAATGTGTGCATAAACATGGTAACATTTTTGCATTACATGCATGACATTTTTTTACGAAAAATAAATTTGAGCCTCTGAAGATGAGATTCTAAGGTATTCCGAGAAGCGATGCCTAAGAAATTTTTAGGTGAGAAAAAATTCTTCTAATGTTACCAATATACTGGAACATTTTAAGAATTATTTAAATAAAAAAGTTTTAATTTATTTTTCTCGAGAATAAATTTTTTTAATAAATAAAAATTATCAAGGAAATTATTTTTCGAACATCGAAAATTGGACTATTTTTATCAAAATCAAAGGATAACACATTGTTAATTGGTACTGTTTTTAACAGGTGCTATAGGGGTGCTAATCTTTCTCCACGCGTAGCCGACTCTCGAACCCAGACTGTTTCGTAGATCATAAAATTATCTTTTTAATAAATTTTAATTAATTTTAAAATTTTTTTAAAAGGATATGTTTTAGTAGGTAGCCAATCGTACCTAGCCAAAAAAGATTGGTGGCAACTCCGTTATTTTTTATTTCGTTTCCAAATTCGTCGGGGGGGCACAAAATCGTTACGACAGCTTGGCGACTCCGTTGGAGACACCTTTTATTTTCGAGAGTCAGGCCAAAATTAACTACTTGTTATCCTCAAATTTTGATTTGAATAGTCCTAATCAATTTCTTAAATTTTTATTCTTTATTTTTAGTAAAAAAAAAAAAAACAAAACAAATCAAAAATAAAAAGCAAAAAAATTCACACACATTTCTTTTACTATGCCTCTTATGTTTTATTTTTCTGTTTATATTGCTTTCAATAAATTAGGATATATTTGCACACAATGGCACGATGCATCTCATACATGAGCTCTATACCTGGGCTCTGTTTTTTATAGGAGGAAATAAAGTACCTATGCTCTCGTGAGGTGATAACCTCTACAATGGCAAGTGAAATACTTCCACTCGAATTGAACCCTTTTCGTTCGTAACCTGTAATAGGTGAGGATCGGGGTACCTTACTAGTCTAACATGGACGACAGTGAGGAACAATTTAGGAACCTTTAAACCCTGTTAACTAGCATATAATAAGCCTAGGAAACTAGCCTTATGTAGAGCCTTATCTATCTTCTTGTAGGAAATACCTAAGAATAAAAGTTGTGTATAATATGAAACAAAACAAAACATAAAAAATCTCAAAAACACTAAAAAACAAAAAAAATGTATTTTTTTTAACCACACTAACTCAATTTTGTTTCATTTTTTGCATTAATCATATCATACAATTTTACATCGAGATATTTGCTCTAGGACATATTTTTCCTAAGAAGTTTTCATGGATCCCGTAGAACTATAAATTTGCTCATCCTCAGTCAGTGTGCCATGTGAATCATATAATGAAGTACATGTTTGGTCGAAAGAAGTTCAACAAAAGAATAGAGATTGTTTGCCTACCGGTTATGTGTCTGAATTACCCGAGAAAGTGCATTTAGATCTCACACAGAATGATTTAAAAGAGTTAGTTGTTGTCTGGGGTCAGTTAAGTGAAGAAAAAAAAGAAAGCTTTTGTAAAAAGTATGAGCAGATTGCATCTCTCATTTCAATAGTGATTGATGAACAGCTAGTTAAAGCAGCTATACAGTTTTAGAATCCATCCTATAGATGCTTCACTTTTAATCGGGAAGATTTGATGCCAACTATTGAAAAATATTCGATTTTGCTTGGGATAAAATTATAGTGTCCAGATAAAGTATTCACCCGAAAGCCAAAATCAGGTTATCGTAAAAAGTTGGCCAAGCTTATGGGGGTTAAAATGGAAACCATTGATTCCTTTACGAAGCCTAAAGGTGAACATCTCGGCATTCGTTGGGACTTCCTCTGAAACTTCATTCAGGAGCACTTAAATGATGACAAAGGCATGGCTGTGTTTGCTTTATCATTGTATGGCATGGTAATCTTTCCAAAGACTTTGGGTTACATTGAGATAACTGTGGTGGACTTTTTCGAGCAAATTGAAACCCAAGCAATTAATCCTGCATTAGCAATCTTAGTAGAAACCATTCGATCATTAAATTTTTATTGACGAAAAGGAAATGGATGGTTCATAGGATGTGCACCTCTATTATATGTATGGGTTAGAAGTCATTTTTAATGTCGAAAGAGTGCATTTTCAAAGCCATATCTACAAAACAAAGCACCAATAGAAGAGTTCTGCAAGAGTCAATGGCCAACATTGAAGATTAAGGAAGAATGGGTCATTTTCTTACGAAAGATTATCGATGATGAAATTGAATGGATGGCACCTTGGATGCCTCGAGTGCCCTTGTTGTATCGTGAAGGAAATGAGTCGTGGATACCGTTGTTAGGATTATGGGGTATTGTAAGTTACGCTCTATTAATGGTACTTAGGCAATTTGGTGTAAAGCAGTTTGTTCCTGCTACTCACGATTTGGTCCAAGTAGAATTCATTTATGAGGAACCGAATCCATCAAGAACCTTGAAGTAGTTGATCCAAGCATGGAAGAGAACACGAAGAATGAGTTTAGGGCCTCTCATCGACAAAGTCACTTTTGATTACCAGATTTGGAAAGCAAGGCGGCCTAGAGACATATTACTCCTTCCTGATGATAGCTCATATCAATTGATTAATCTTTCGAAAGAGTTGCAATTATCAGAAGTTGAGCTTGTCAAGAAAGAATTAGAAGCTGAAAAAAACAAATAAGAAGAGAAAATTTGAGACTTCACGAAAAAGTAGGGTAACTAAAATATGAAGCAGAGATACAAGGGAGCAGATTAGAAAAAGTCATAAAAGAACGAGATCTGGCCAATAGTGATTTGAAAGATCTACACCAAAAAAATAAGAAGTTACGAGTTTAATTTAAAATTGAAAAAGTCACCAAGTCTTACCTTAGTCGATAATATGAAATGGATGAACTCTAGGAGGGAATAAACCAATGGAAAGGCAAAGCTCAAGAAAAGTAAGAGGAAACCACCAGAATTTCTCAAAAATGTCAGAATTGGAAGGGATTATATTCTACAACCTCAACAAGGTTGGTAAAATGTCAAAACGAAAAGGAAAGGTTGAAAGTCATGCTCGTAAAAAAAAAAAAGCACTTCGAAATACTGAATGAAAAAGAATCACTTCACCAGGTGATCCAAGGGTTGGAGCTACAACTGCAAGATCACTAAAACCATATTTCAATAATGATAGATGAGTGGCATAAAAGAGAAAAAGATTGGATCTTCACATGTGATTCAGAAAGAGAAGCTCGCATGATGTGGAAAGCAGAAAGTTTATGGAGGTAATAGTACATAGAGCACATAACTAGTCAAGTTTGTAAGGTAGTAAAAAAGGCACGAGAGATAGTGAAAAAGGTAGAAGCATTAAGATAAAAAGTCAATCCTATAGAAAAATATGGACAACACCTAGTAAACTTTCTAGATAAGGCAAAAGACCATTATGAGTAAGTCAAATGCTTCTATGGATATAATTCTAGGATGATAAATCACATATAATCAAAGTTGTATGGAATCAATGAAAATTTCAAGTACTGAAATTTATCCAGGAGCAAATATTTTTTTTACTTGCATTCATACATCATTTGCACCATTTTTTTTAAAAAAAAAATTTTTAAAATAAAAATTTTGACACATGGCATTTTGATTTTTCTAAAAATTTTATGGTAATAAAGGTTCAAGAATAGCTCATCCTTCAAAAATTTTGACTCAACCCACTCGCCATTCATACAACACCAGGACTCAAAAAAGAATTATGGAGCAAGAACAGACCAGTCGATTTAAGAGAATCGAGAAAGCTTAAGAAGAACTAAAAAGGGATCTTAGTACAATAATGGATATGCTCAGGAAACTTGACAAGGGAAAAGCAGTGGAAGAAAGTCTCAGTTTTCAAGAGCAATCACCAGACATGATGGTTCTGTTTATCCTTCAGGGTTTGAGCCACAATCAACTCAACTTTCTTAAGGAACTAGAGTACAAATTCCTATTCCCAATGGATATCCCAATCCTTATCCAGGAATGACATCTACACCTACTCTGAGACAATTTCAAAATTTTGTTAATCCTATTATGATGAAAAAACCACCCGAGCCAATCTTAGTTCCTGATTTAGATGATCCCAAAGAAAGAGAAAAGCTAAGGATAAATATATCTGAGAAAGTGAAAGATAATAGTGCTCAGAAAAAGATAAAGTTATTAGAAGAAAGGCTTAGAGCAGTGGAATGAATGAATTTTTATGGTTCCATAGATGTAACCAAGCTTTGTTTAGTCTCTGATGTGGTCATTTCGCCTAAATTCAAGGTCTCTAAATTTAAAAAATATGATGACACAAAATGCCCGATGACCCATATCACTATGTATTGTCGAAAGATGACAGCACATGCTAGCGACGAAAAGTTGTTAATGCACATATTTTAAGATAGTCTTACGGGTTTTATAGCTAAATGGTATGTTCAATTAGATAGAACTCATATTCGTTCTTGGCAAGAGCTTACAAAGGCATTTCTTACACAATATTGGCATGTCATAGATATGGTTCCAGATCATCTGTCTCTATAAAGTATGGAAAAGAAAGCAACTGAAAATTTCAAAGAGTATGCACAAAGATGGAGAGACATGGCTGCACAAGTCCAACCTCCTCTCACCGAGAAAGAGCTAACTGTTTTATTTGTGAATACTCTGAAAGCACCATACTATGAGAGATTGATAGGCAATGCAACTAAAAACTTTGTAGATATGGTGATATTGGGTGAGATTATCGAAAACGCTATAAAGAATGGCAAGCTCGATACAGGAGAGACAAGTGGAGTAAAGAAAAGTGGAGCTCTTAAAAAGAAAGAGAATGAAGCCCAAACAGTAAATTATGTGGGGCAACAGTTCAGAGGTTTCACGTCCTACCCTGTACCAATCTACCAAACCCATTACCCTTCCATAAATAATGTTACATCCATCCCTCATCCATATCAACCATACCAACCACTACAACCACCAGCTTATCCATCCCATTTTTAGCCATCTTTTTGGACACCCACCTATTCTTATAATCGTTCTACTGTACCTATAAGACTAGAATGAAGACCTAATAATGGTTTAAGAGCCCCAAGAAATATCTAAGAAAAACTCACTTTCGATCTCATTCCCATGACATACACAGATTTGTATCCCCAACTTGTTGAGAAACATCTACTTGCTCATGTTATTTTGAACCTTTGAAACCTTTGTTTCCTAAATGGTATGACCCCAATTCACATTGTGATTATCACTATGGGAATTCAGGTCATTCCACTAAGAACTATACTGCTTTAAAGCGTAAAGTGCAGGGGTTAATCAATAAAGGGGTATTAAACTTTAATACCAACCAACAAGGGAGTCCAAATGTCAATAAGAACCTTCTACCGAATCATACTAGGCCATCAATAAATGCTTTGGTTTATGGGTAAACAAGCTATGTGAAAAGAAGAATAGAAGAGGTCAAAACTCTTATGGCTAAACTGTTTGAAGCCTTGGTCAAAGCTGACATGTTGAAGCTAATAGAACCTCAAAATTGCTCTGAAACGATTAACTCAACTGAAAGCTGTAATTATCACAAAGGTGCTTTGGGGCATTCTATCAAGAATTGTTATCAATTCCATCAAGAGGTGCAAAAATTGATGGATGAGGGTCGAATAGAGTTTTACCAAGAAAGAGAAAAATTAGTGAAAGCTGAAGTGTCTACCATTAATTTAAAGAATAAGTTTATACATAGACCAGTAACTATCTATTATGATGAAAAGCCAACATCGAAGCTAAAAAAGCCCATTTCCCGACCAGTGGTGACAATTAAAGTTTTTGGCCTTTTTCCATATCAGAATGATAAAGTAGTACCTTGAAAATATAATTATGATGTCGTAGTTAACCCAAATACTGCCAACATAACAGGTGTAGGAGGCATAACTCGAAGTGACAGGTGATATACCCCAAAGGCTCTAGAAAAAGCTAGAAAGGAGAAAGTCAAGGTAAGAGAAGAAAATGAAAGTCAGAGTGGTCTTGACGTAACCCTAGAAAAATAATGTCAGAAGCCAGTATTTGAGAGTGAAGTAGGTGAATTTTTAAAGTTAATAAAGTATAACAAGTACAGCGTGGTAGAACAGCTTAACAAGATGCCAGCTAAAATTTCTCTATTGTCATTATTACTTAGTTCAGAGTCACACCGTAATGCTTTGCTGAAAGTGCTAAATCAAGCATATGTGTCTCACAATGCTTCTGTTGAATATGTGGAACAGCTTGTTGACAATCTGACGATTTTAAACTATATCTCTTTTAATGATAAAAAGATTCCTCCTGAAGGTAAAGGAAGTACCAAGGCTTTTCACATTACTGTGAAATGTAAAAGTTATATAATGGCTAAGGTTTTGATTGATAATGGCTCATCCATCAATGTTATGCCTGTGACTACTCTGGCAAAACTCCCTGTTGATAGATCTTATATGAAACCTAGTCATATGATAGTGAGAGCCTTTGATGAAACTAGAAGAGAGGTGCTATGAGATATAAAAGTACCATTACAGATTGGCCCATGTACTTTCAACGTGAAATTTCAAGTTATAGACATCTTTCTTTCATACAGTTATTTATTGGGTAGACCATGGATTTATATGACAAGTGTTATCCCATCCTCATTACATTAAAAAGTTAAATTCATTGTTGAAAGGAAGCTAACATGTGTGACAAGAGAAGAAGATTTATTGATAATTCAACTGATAAATACTCCTTATATGAAATCAACAGATGAAGCTCTAGAATGTCCTTGTAAATCTTTTGAGATTGCCTATGCAACATATATAGCTAAAAGATCTAAATTGTATTCGTCACACTTGTCTACAACAACTAAAATGGTAGTCAAACAACTTACCAAGATGAGATGGTGACCTGAAATCAGACTTGGGAAGAACTTGCAAGGAATCACAAAGCCATCGACTATATATGAAAAGAGAGACAGATTTAGCTTGGGATATAAGCCAACAAGAGAAGACAGAATAAGAATGGTGGATGAGAAAAGAGATAAGAAATAGTTAATCTTAAGGGATATGAGCCGGAGTCAGAGTTCATAATCATTTCATACCTCTACGATTCTTTTTACTTGGGAGGATACATTTATCCAGATTTACCGGAAGCCTCAAGTGCAAGATTCATGCAAAAATTTTTAGATCTGGCCATTCAAATGGTGGATGATAGAGAAAATAAGAGTCAAAGTGAAGAGCTGTCCATGTACCTTTGTCCTTTAGATTTTAAGTTGGATAATTGAAAAGTTACAGAGCTGCTTGTTGTCTTTAAAATTTTAGAAAAGTAATGTACTGTGAAACTTTAAATCCCTAATTACTTTTTACGAATATTAGGAGATTTTTTATGGTGTGTTTATATTTGTCATTTTAATAAAAGACTTCGAAGATGCATCCGTATTTCTTCTATTGTTTTCATCTTTATTTTACTTTCCATTCTTTTTTTTCCATTATTTTCTTGTCAATTCATTTTTATGTGCCAATATTCTCTTCATCTTAACCTTTGCAAGGTCTCAAACAATGAACATGAAGATAATCACGGTAATAGTCTCAGATTTGATTTTGAAAACTTAATTCATGTTGATGAACTTGATAATGAGGAAGATTCAGATAACTACACATTGCCTCTTGATTTGTTAAAATTAATAGAACATGAAGATAAGCCAATTAAACCCCATCAAAAAATTATTGAATTAGTGAATTTGAGAGATGGTGAAAACAAAAAAAAGGTTAAGTTGGTATATCTCTTTTACCAGCTAAAAGACAGAAGCTAAAAGAGCTGCTTCATGAATATGTAGTGTGTTCGCGTGAACTTACTAGGATATACCGAGACTTAGCACTGATATTGTAGAGCACAAGTTACCTTTAAAACTAGGATGTAAGTCGATGCAGCAAAAGCTAAGGCGTATGAAACCGAGATGCTACTGAAAAATAAAAAGAAAATGAAGAAACAATTCGATGCTGGATTTTTGGAAGTGACAAAATGTCCTGAATGGGTAGCCAACATAGTGCCAGTTCCTAAGAAAGATAAAAAATTGAGAATGTGTGTCGATTATCAAGACTTGAATAAGGCAAGCCCTAAGGATAACTTTCCTCTACCTCATATCGATACTCTAGTGGATAATACTGCAAGGCACTTCACATTTTCCTTTATGGATGGTTTTTTAGGCTATAATCAGATCAAGATGGCTCAAAATGATATGAAAAAAACCACATTTGTGATCATGTGAGGGATATTCTGTTACAAAGTTATACCTTTTGGGTTGAAAAATGCTGGTGTTACTTATCAAGAGTAATGGTGACTCTCTTTCATGACATGATGCATAAAGAGATAGAAGTGTATGTGAATTATATGATCGTAAAATCTCATGAAAGAGATGATTATATAGTCAATCTTAAAAAGCTGTTTGACAGGTTGAAAAGATTTCAGTTGAAGTTGAATCCTGTCAAATGTACATTTGGAGCCAAATCAAAAAAACTATTAGGCTTTGTAGTCAGTGAAAAAGGAATCGAAATTGATCTAGATAAGATACAAGCCATCCAAAACTTATCTCTTCCTCATACCTCAAAAGAAGTGCGAGGTTTCTTAGGGAGATTAAACTATATTGCTCGCTTCATCTCTCGACTAACTTATAAGTGTGATCCTATTTTCAAGCTTCTCAGAAAACATGATCCTGGAGAATGGAATGACGAATGCCAAGAAGCTTTTGACAAGATTAAAGAATACTTATCAAATCCACCTGTGTTGGTGCCACCAATGCCAGGAAAACCTTTAATTTTATACTTGACAGTGCATGAAAATTCAATGAAATGTGTGCTGGGGCAAAGAGATGAAACCGATAAGAAAGAACAAGCAATTTACTACTTGAACAAAAAATTCACTGATTATGAGTCAAAGTATTCACCATTAGAGAAGATTTTTTGTGCATTGACCTAGACAGCTCAAAGGCTTAGACAATACATGCTTTATCACACTACTTGGCTCATAATAAAGCTGGATCCTATTAAGTATATCTTCGAAAAACCCTCATTGAAAGGAAGAATAGCACGATGGCAAGTTATGCTTTCAGAATATGATATCATTTACATGACACAAAAGGCTATTAAAAGGAGTGCAATAACTGAATTTCTTGCTGATCGTGCAGTCAAAGATTATGAGCCAATGAAATTAAAATTTCTTGATGAGGATGTGAAGGCCATTGAAGAAAATGAACCTGTTAAAAAATTATAAAGGATGTATTTTGATAGAGCTGCTAACACTTTGGGTCATGGTATTGGGGTAATTTTGATATCTCCTGATGGACATTATTACCCCATCACCGCTAGGTTAAATTTTAATTACACAAACAATATGGTTGAATATGAGGCCTGTGTTATGGGTCTACAAGTAGCAATTGAAAAGAAGATCAAAGTGTTAGATGTGTTTGGAGATTCAGCTCTAGTCATCTATTAGTTATGAGATAAATGGGAGACAAGAGACTCTAAGTTGATTCGGTACCATAACTACATCTCTGAGTTGGTCAAGCAATTTAAAGAAGTACAGTTTAAGCATCTACCTAGAGAGAAAAACCAAATTGCTGATGTACTGGCTACTCTAGCTACAATGATTAAAATAGATGCAAATACTAAAATCCAACCCATCAAGCTGGATGTAAAAGATATACCGGCACATTGCTCAGGTGTTGAAAAAGAAATTGATGGGAGGCCATGGTATCATGATATCATGCAATACATTAAAAGCCAGCAATACCCAAAACATGCAACAGAAAATGATAAGAGGACTATCAGAAGATTGGCTATGAGTTTCTTCATTGATGAAGATATCTTTTATAAAAAGAGGTCGAGATCAAGTGCTCTTAAGATGTATAAATACAGCTGAAGCAAAGAAAATTATTGAAGAAGTGCATGATGGAGTTTGTGGGGCACATACAAATGGTCATATGATGGCTAGACAAATTATGAGGGCTGGCTATTATTGGTTGACAATGGAGGGCCACTGTATTGATTATGCTAGAAGATGTCATAAATGTCAGATTTATGCTAATAAGATTCATGCTTCGCCATCAACATTACACGTTCTGGCTCCTCCGTGGCCATTTTCTATGTGGGGAATGGATGTCATTGGTTCTATCACTCCAAAAGCTTCAAATGGGCATAGATATATTTTTGTAATCATTGATTACTTCACCAAATAGGTAGAAGTTACATCATATATTAGCATGACCCGATTTGTGGTATGTAAGTTCATAAAAAAAGAGATAATATGCAGATATGGGCTTCCAAAGACAATTATTTTTGATAATGCCAAAAACTTGAACAATAAAATGATGAATGAAGTATGCACTCAGTTCAAGATCCGTCATCATAATTCGACACCGTATCATCCGAAAATGAATGGGGCAATAGAGGCTACGAATAAGAATATCAAAAGAATTTTAGAAAAAATGACTGAAACTTACAAAGATTGGCATAAGAAGTTACCTTTTGCTTTGCATGCTTATAGAACATCAGTCTGAACATCTACTGGGGCCACCCTATTCTTTTTGGTATATGGAATGAAAGCTGTGCTATCGGTCGACGTGGAAATTCCTTCATTGAGAGTCCTGATGGAGGTAGAGTTAGAGGAAGCAGAATGGGTTCAAAATTGCTATGAGCAGTTAAACCTCATTGAAGAAAAAAGACTATCAGCACTTTGTTATGGTCAATTATATCAAAAGAGGATGATGAGAGCACATAACAAAAAAATTCATCCCCGTTGTTTTAGGGAAGGAGACTTAATGCTAAAAAGAATCCTTCCAAATCAACATGATAATCGAAAGAAATGGACACCAAATTGGGAAGGCTCATATGTGGTGAAAAAGGCCTTTTCTGGTTGGGCATTGATTTTGACGAAAATGGACGGAGGTGATTTGCCTACCTCAATAAATTCAGATGTTATGAATAAATATTTTACTTAAAAAAAAAAGAAAAAGAAAAAAATGATGACTTATCTAAGATGAAAACCTGAAAAGACGGCTTGGATGTGAAGTAGAAGCATCATCAGAAGAAAATCCCATAACACAGGGGCAAGTATAGTTTGACGAACTCTGAATGATCAAAGAAATCATCTGATTTAGTTTTAAAAAAATCTGAGAATATTTTTTTCATGATTATCTTGTGATCATTATTTGGGCACCTTTGTTTCAACTCAAACACTTTGCCATGCACTTGTTATCAGCTTAATGAAATACACTTATCCTTTCATTTATCCTTATCTGATATTTTTATTCATCGTACAAGTGAATAAGAGAAATGTGTGATTGCATTTTATTTGTCTTGAACTAAAAATGATGAAAAGAAAAACAAACATGAAAGATCTCAGCATTACTTTTTAAAGTTGACAAAGACAAATGAAAAAAGATGAGAAAAGCATGACAAGACATTGATGTTGCAGACTTTAGAAGAGGAAAAATGAAGAATATAATGGTCAGAAGTTAAGAGCAGATTGGTCATATAGCAATTGTTGAGAATTTTGAAGTAAAAAAGTGAGAGATTTTGAGAACCTTTTTACTACAATTAATAATTTTGATTGCATTACATGCATTGCATTTATAGCACTCAGTACATGCATCCATGAGAAGTTGTAACAAAGATAGAAATCTTCCATTTCTTAATGAAAAACAAGATTTTGGTAAAGACAATGATCAAACAAAAGAATTTAAAAGAGAGAAATTTACTTATTCAAAGATGAGAACTCAAATTTAAAAATATATGAGATTTTAAAGTTGTTGAGCTTCTGCTGAGAGGAGCTTTTTCAAGATAAAAATTTTAAAGTTGTTGAGCCTCTGCTGAGAAGAGCCCTTTCCAAGATGAGATTTTAAAGTTGTTAAGCCTCTACTGAGATGAGCTTTTTCAAGATAAGAATTTTAAAATTATTGAGCCTCTGCTGAGAGGAGCTTTTTCAAGATAAGAATTTTAAAGTTGTTGAGCCTCTGCTGAGATGAGCCCTTTCCAAGATGAGATTTTAAAGTTGTTGAGCCTCTGTTGAGAGGAGCTTTTCCAAGATAAGAATTTTAAAGTTGTTGAGCCTTTGCTGATAGAGGCCCTTTCCAAGATGAGATTTTAAAGTTGTTGAGTCTCTACTGAGAAGAGTCATTTTCAAGATGAGATTTTAAAGTTGTTGAGCCTCTGCTGAGAGGAGTCATTTTCATGATATGAGATTTTAAAGTTGTTGAGCCTCTACTGAGAGGAACTTTTACACTAAAAAAAAATTTTTTTGAGCCTCTGTTAAGAGGAGCCTTTTAAACTTTCAAAAATATCAATTGAACCTTTATTGAGAGGAGCCCTTTTCTATCGAAGAAAAAAAAATTTTTTTCACAATGTTTCATCTTTCCAAACAAAATGGTTGTTTGTTTGTTTGTCTTTGCCTTATTTCTGATTCACAGAAATAGACAAAGAGGGGCAACTGTAAACACCATTATTATTATTATTATTATTTATTTAATTTTTTCCCATTTTTTACGTTTTTTTCTTCTTCTCATTTTTCTTTTCTTCTTTCTTTCCTCATTTCTTTTTCCTTCTTCTTCTTCCTTATTCGATTCAAATCTAGTGCACTAAATGCACAATCCCTAAAGTCTAAAATCACCGCCACTAGATGCCAACGGCCAACTGACAAGCCGCCAATCAGAAATGGCATGCGTGAATTCTCAGTTGAAAAAAATGAGATTCGAATCCCAGAAGATTTGAGATTTGAATCTTAAAAAACTTTATAAATAGAGCTTCTTATTTGCAAACGAAAAGGAGGAAAAATCGAAAAAAAAAAAAGGAAAAAATTTTTACAAAAAAAAAGGCAAAAAAAAAGTTTCTATTTAAAAAAATTTTAGTAGAAACACAAAAAAAATACACAGTCCTCCCGTAGGGAGGAACCCAGCGTCAAGCTTCCTGCAAGAAAAAAAGAAGGGTCAGTTTAAAAAAAAAAATGAGTCAGAATACAAAAAAAAAAATCTCACCGAAAACTCACAACTTGACCCGAGGTCCGCGCACCCGACCCGCGACCCGCTTCCTTGATTAGTCTCTGACCGGTCTAACTGAACCGAAATCGAACCGCCCAGACCAGACCAAATCGTCGGACCGAACAGCCAAACTGAACCGTGCGTTGACCGGACCGTTGATCGATCCGATTTAGGTAAAAAAAAAAATTTTTTAAAATTTTTAAAATTTTATATATTATTTTATTAATATTTATGTATATTAAAATATTTATATTTGTTAGATTAAATGATGAAATTATGGTTAAATTTTTTTTATATAATTATGTTAATTTTTAAAATAAACTTTAAAAACAATAATATAAAAATAAATTTAACAATAATACTAAAGTAATAAAAAATGAAAGAAAAATAAATTTTTATCCAATGATGAGATTTAAAGGTATTCCGAGTAGTGACGCCTACGAAATCTCTAGGTGAGAGATTTTTTTAAATACTACCAGTGCATTGGAGTATTTATAAAAAATTTTCAGTACAATAAAATTTTCTTTTCTTGATAAAAAATAAAATTAATTATTTTAAAAAATAATATAAATAAGGAAAAAGGAAATTTTACCCAATGATGGGATTCTAAAAGTATTCCGAGTAGAGATGCTTTAAGAAATCTCTAAGTGAGAAGATTTTTTTGTAAAATATTACCAACGTATTGGAATATTTATAAAAAATCTTCAATATAATTAAATTCCTTTTTCTCAAAATTTTAATTTTAAATAAGAATATTAATAAAATTTCTAACAAAGGAGAATAAAATGTGTGCATAAACATGGTAACATTTTTGCATTACATGCATGATATTTTTTTACGAAAAATAAATTCGAGCCTCCGAAGATGAGATTCTAAGGTATTCCGAGAAGCGATGCCTAAGAAATCTTTAGGTGAGAAAAAATTCTTCTAATGTTACCAACGTACTGGAACATTTTAAGAATTATTTAAATAAAAATGTTTTAATTTATTTTTCTAGAGAATAAATTTTTTTAATAAATAAAAAAAATCAAGGAAATTATTTTTCGAACACCGAAAATTGGACTATTTTTATCAAAATCAAAGGATAACACGTTGTTAATTGGTATTGTTTTTAATGGGCGCTGTGGGGGTGATAATCCTTCTCCACGCATAACCGACTCCCGAACCTAGACTGTTTCGCAGACCGTAAAATTATCTTTTTAATAAATTTTAATTAATTTTAAAATTTTTTTAAAAGGATATGTTTTAGTAGGTGGCGAATCGCACTTAACCAAAAAAGATTAGTAGCGACTCCGTTATTTTTTATTTCACTTTCAAATTCGTCGGACGGACACAAAACCGTTACGACATTTAGTGCAAAGGCTATCCCAATAACTGCCACAAATAAATGCATCAAAACAACGGTTACATATGTATATACAATTATATATATATAGATGTTTATTTAATCAATTCAATTAATTTTGAACTAAATTATCTAAAATCGAATTATAACTGTAATAAATAAATATATATAATTCTATATCCATGTTTAACTATTATTTTGATGCATACATATATATATATATATATATATATACTATAAAATTGCCTGATTATTTGTTTTGATTTTGAACTAATTTCATTTAATTTTTATGAATAAAACAATTCTGGTTGATTTATTTGCTTTAAACTTCAGACATTACACATGCAGACTTATTTTTTTATAAAGGAAGGTTGTAGTTTAGGGAAAGCAGAAGTGATTACAAGTTTTAAGATATGACTTTTAGACATATTAGGTGTCATATCTTAAAGATACAGAATAAGTCAATTAAATTAAATTATGAATTTATTTGTAGTCTTATTTGTATGTTGCAAAACTTAAATTAGTGAACAATTGGGTAACTGAAACAATAAGAAACCTTCAGGTATATCAGCAGCTATGACAGCAATTTCTGCAAGTATCCATAGGCAATATTTCACAAAATTTGGGTACTCAGCCTTGCACAATTCTGATAAGTGCTTGCCTGAGAGAAAGAAGTAACTCAAAATTACAAGTTAATTAATTAGTTAATCCTAATTAATTATATCAGAAATGAAGTTGATTCATTATTAGTATGAGATATAATTAATTACCAGTGCTGACCCCAAGATTAGCTGCAAGAGACTGGATTATGAGAGCAAAGACTAATCCAATTAACACCACCCACAGCAGCTGAAAATTGCAATATATATAACAGCAAAATCAGCACATTCTTGTATTGGTAATCGAGGGTACCAGAATTTGAATTCTGATCACTTGAATTAAGAATCCATTACCATACGACTGTTGGCAAAATTGGCATATTCTTGCATTCAATTACTTGTCCAAATTAAGAAGTTTATAAGGCTTTCTAATGTTTTTATTCTCTTGAATTTACCTCATATCCATCGTTGGCTCCTGCTTGCAAATCAGTTTCCACTGTGACATGACACCAATCAGATGATGATCATAAGTTGCAAACATTGAAAATGATTGATGGAGGGAGGGATCTGAGAGGTGACTTACTGTTGCCAGGATCAAGATAAGCTATTGAGACAAGGAAACCAGGGCCTACAAATGACAAAAACTTTCTCCATCCAGGTTTCTAAACATCAAAAAAGACCAATCACAAACCATATACACAAGCTATATATAAATCAATGAAATTAAGTAGCAAGTGTATCAAATTCTGAAAAGAAACCAGACCAGACCTGATCATGTTTTGGGTCATCATGATCAAAATGTTTGCTGTTGTTACCAGAGTAGGATTGCGGGGTGGTTCCCTCCACATTGATAGCAGCTATGCGGTTGCTTCCACTACCCCATGATTGAGGAAGTGCAATATCACTCCCTTGCTTTTGCTGCTGCTGCTGTTGCAAACTTTCCATCTCTCCCACTTTAAATCTTTAACTTACTAGCTATATCTCAATATCTATATTATCTTAACAAAACTTTGAAGAATTATATTGACACACATATTGAAGTAACTGAAACTGTATTTATAGTACCGAATGAAGAATCCGTCTAACATTTGGCTTAAAAAGGACAGCTTAACAGTCCACATATATTTTTTAATTTCCTTTCTTCTCTCCCAAACGGTGCCGCATGCCTGACATGTCACTGTCTTTCCCTTTGTAAAGAATGACTTCTCCCAATAAAAGATTAACAGGGAAGAGGGTAACTCTATCTATATCTAGCAAAGCATGAAAAACCTAAATTGGAAGCCTCTAACTTATCTAAATAAAAGAGATACTTGAGTGGCCTAGAATGATAGGCAAATAAATATAATAGTATTGATTTTCAATTTTTCACCTATTAGCTATAAACTTTATAATTTGATGCTTGCATTCTTATGAGCTAAATTATTTAATTCTTTTATGAAATTATTGTAGACACCGGTTTTGTCCGGATCTACTGTTTTTTTTTAATAATAATAATATTTAACAAAACAAACAAAAAACAAAAAATAAACAAACAAAAGAAACAGAAATAAAACAAAAGTCAAGGGGTTGGTTCGGCGCCGAACTGGCCCGACCAACTACCCGATCAGCCTCCCGACAAGCCACCAATCACGGACGGTAGGTATGATTTTTCAGTTGAAAAATGAGATTCAAATCTCAGAAAATCTGAGATTTGAATCCCAACAAGCTCTATAAATATAGCTTGTAAACTAGACTAAAAGGGGGAACGAAAAAAAAGGAAAAGAAGAAGGCAGCTTCTGTAAAAAAAAATTCTGCAAAAACACACAAAAAAAAAAAAAAAACAACAGTCCCCTGGAACGGGGAACCCAGCGCCAGAAAGCCACCTGAAAAAAAAAAGAGAGAGATCAGCAGATTCAAAGAAAAAAAAAAAAAAAAGAAAAAAAGAGAGACCGAAACTTTGAGCCCCGATCTACGTCGATCAGGGCTGTTTCCGGTAAAAAGGACACCGGATCTGGAAAGATCGCGTCGAAGAGAACTTCCAGAAGAATTTTCACCTTTCCCGGTCATCAGAAACCACCGTCCAAGACTGCCGGCGGCGAGCCAGACGGCGGCCGGCACGGTGCTCCGGCAACCGACCGACGACCTCTCCCCCAGAGCTCTCTCTCTCTCCCTCTCTCCCTTTTTTTTCTGAAACAGAAGCCAAATGAACCAAAAAAAAAAATCTTCAGCTATATATAGTAAAGCAAAATCTCAAAACGACGTCGTTTAGATAAAGACCCAAAACGACGCCGTTTCAGCCAAGGAGGATCCGCGCGTCAACCCGCGACCCGACCCGGGGTCCGCGCACCCGACCCGCGACCCGCTGCCTTTATCATCTCTGACCGGTCTGACTGGACCGAACCGAACCGCCGGACCAAACCAACCAGATCGAACTGAACCGCCGGACCGAACCAACCAGACCGAACCGAACCGCCGAACCGAACCAGGAGTTGACCGGACCGTTGACCGGTCCGGTTCAGGTAAAAAAAATTTTTTTTTTTGAATTTTTCTTATTTTTTAAGTATTATTTTATTAATATTTATGCATATTAAAATATCTATATTTGTTAGACTAATTAATGAATTGTGGTTAAATAATTTTTTATATAATTATGTTATTTTTTAGAATAAACTTTAAAAACAATAACATAAAAAATAATTTAATAATAATACTAAAGTAGTAAAAAAATGAAAGAAAAAGGAAATTTTTATCCGACGATGAGATTCAAAGGTATTCCGAGTAGTGATGCCTACGAAATCTCTAGGTGAGAAGATTTTTTTTAAAATACTACCAGCGTATTGGAGTATTTATAAAAAAATTTTCAATACAGTAAAGATTTTCTTTTTTAAAAAAAATAATAAATAAAAATTGATTAATAAATTAAAATATAACTAATAAAAAATAAGAGAAGAGGAAATTTTTATCCGATGATGAGATTCAAAGGTATTCCGAGTAGTGATGCCTACGAAATCTCTAGGTGAGAAGATTTTTTTAAGTACTACCAGCGTATTGGAGTATTTATAAAAATTTTTCAATACAGTAAAGGTTTTCTTTTTTTTAAGAATAATAAATAAAAATTAATGAATATAATAAAAAATATAAGTAATAAAAATAAGAAGAAAAGAAATTTAATCCAATGATGAGATTCTAAAAGTATTCCGAGTAGAGATGCTTTAAGAAATCTCTAGGTGAGAAGATTTTTTGTAAAATATTACCAGCGTATTGGAATATTTATAGAAAATCTTCAATATGATTAAATTCCTTTTTTCTTCAAAATTTTAATTAAAATTAATAAAATTAATAAAATAATTAATAAAATTTTTGAATGAGAATAAAATGTGTGCATAAACACGAAAATATTTTGCATGGCATGCATAACATAATTTCTTACGAAAAGTAAATTTAGACCTCCAAAGATGAGATTCTAAAAGTATTCCGAGTAGAGATGCTTTAAGAAATCTCTAGGTGAGAAAGAGTTCTTTTAATGTTACCAACGTACTGGAACATTTTAAGAATTATTTCAATAAAAAGGTTTTGATTTATTTTTCTCGAGAATAATTTTAATAAATAAAAATCAAAGAAATTATTTTTCGAATACTGAAAATAAGACTGTTTGTATCAAAATCAAAGGATAACACGTTGTTAATTGGTACCGTTTTTTAACGGGCGTTGTGGGGGTGCTAATCCTTCCCCACGCGTAATCGACTCCCGAACCCAGACTGTTTCGCAGACCGTAAAATTATCTTTTTAATAAATTTTAATTAATTTTAAGATTTCATTAAAAGGATATGTTTTAATAGGTGGCCAATCGCACCTAGCCAAAAAAGATTGGTGGCGACTCCGTTATTTTTTATTTCGTTTCCAAATTCGTCGGGCGGACACAAAACCGTTACGACAGCTTGGCGACTCCGCTGGGGAAGCCTTTTGTTTTCGAGAGTCAGGCCAAAATTAACTACTTGTTATCCTCAAATTTTGATTTAAATAGTCTTAATCAATTTCTTAGTAAAAAAAAAGGTAAAAAAGAAAAACCAAACAAAACAAAACAAATCAACAATAAAAAGCAAAAAAATTCACATACATTTATCTTACTATGCCTCTTATGTTTTATTTTATATATTGCTTTCAATAAATTAGGATATATTTGCACACAATGGCACGATGCATCTCATACATGAGCTCTATACCCGGGCTCCGTCCTTTATAGGAGGAAGTAAAGTACCTATTGCTCTCGTGAGGTGATAACCTCCGCAATGGCAAGCGAAATACTTCCACTCGAATTGAACCCTTTCCGTTCGTAGCCTGTAATGGGTGAGGATCGGGGTGCCTTACTAGTCCAATATGGACGACAGTGAGGAACAATTTGGGAACCTTTAGACCCTGTCAATCCAAACCCAGCATATAATAAGCCTAGGAAACCAGCCTTATATAGAGCCCCATCTACCTTCTTGTAGAAAATACCTAAGAATAAAAGTTGTGTATAATACGAAACAAAAAAAAAATCTCAAAAACATTAAAAAACAAAAAAAAACAAAAAATGTTTTTTTCAAATCACACTAACTCAATTTTGCATTAATCATATCATACAGTTTTGCATCGAGATATTTGCTCAAGGACACATTTCTCCTAAGAAGTTTCATGGATCCCATAGAACTACAGATTTGCTCATCCTCGGTTAGTGTGCCATGTGAGTCGTATAATGAAGTACATGTCTGGTCAAAAGAGGCTCAACAAAAGAACGGAGATTGTTTGCCTACCAGTTATGTGTCTGAGTTACCCGAAAAAGTGCATTTAGATCTCACACAGAATGATTTAAAAGAGTTAGCTGCTATCTGGGGTCAGTTAAGTGAGGAAAGAAAAGAAAGCTTTTGTAAAAAGTATGGGCAGATTGCATCCCCCATTTCAATAGTGATTGATGAACAGCTGGTCAAAGCAGCTATACAATTTTGGGATCCATCCTATAGATGCTTCACTTTTAATCAGGAAGATTTGGTGCCAACTATCGAGGAGTATTCAATTTTACTCGGGATAGAACTACAATGTCCAGATAAAGTATTTACTCGAAAGCCAAAATCAGGTTACCGTAAAAAGTTAGCCAAGCTTATGGGGGTTAAAGTAGAAACCATTGATTCCTTTGTAAAGTCTAAAGGTGAACATCTCGGCATTCGTTGGGACTTTCTCCGAAACTTCATTCAGGAGCATTTGGATAACGATCAAGGTATGGATGTGTTTGCTCTAGCATTGTATGGCATGATAATCTTTCCGAAGACTTTGGGTTATATTGAGATAACTGTGGTAGACTTTTTCGAGCAAATCAAAACCCAGGCAATTAATCCTGCTCCAGCAGTCCTAGCCGAAACTATCAGATCATTGAATTTCTGTCGACGAAAGGGGAAAGGACGATTCATAGGATGTGCATCTCTATTGTATATATGGGTCAGAAGTCATTTCAAATGTGGGAAGAGTGCATTTTCAAAACCATATCTTCGAAACAAGGCACCAATCGAAGAGTTTTGTAAAAGCCAATGGCCGACGTTAAAGACTAAGGAAGAATGGGTCCTTTTCTTGCGAAAGCTTACTGGGGATAAAATTGAATGGATGGCGCCTTGGATGCCTCGTGTGCCTTGTTGTATCGTGGAGGAAATGAGCCATGGATTCCGTTATTAGGGCTATGGGGTGTTGTAAGCTACGCTCCATTGATGGTACTTAGGCAATTTGGTGCGAAACAGTTTGTTCCTGCTACTTATGGCCTGGTCCAAGTAGAATTCATTTACGGAGAATCGAATCCATCAAGAACCCCAGAGCAGTTGATCCAAGCATGGAAGAGAACACAAAGAATGAGGTTAGGGCCTCTCATCGATAAAGTCACTTCTGATTACCAGATTTGGAAGGCAATGCGCCTTAGAGATATAGTACTCCCTCCAGATGATAGCTCATATCAATTGGTTAATCTTTCAGAAGAAGTGCAATTATCAGAAGTTGAGCTTATCAAGAAAGAATTAGAAGCTGAAAAAGAAGAAATAAGAAGGGAAAATTTGAGACTTCGCGAGAAGGTAGGGCAATTGAAATATGAAGCGGAGATACAAGGGAGCAAATTAGAAAAAGTCATAAAAGAGCGAGATCTGGCTAATAGTGATTTGAAAAATCTACACCAAGAAAATAAGAGGCTACGAGTTCAATTCAAAACTGGAAAAGTTACCAAGTCTTACCTTAGTCGACAACGAGAAATGGATGAGCTCCGAGAGGGAATAAACCAATGGAAGGGCAAAGCTCAAGAAAAGCAAGAGGAGACCACCAGAATTTTTCAAGAATGTCAGAATTGGAAGGGATTATACTCTACAACTTCAGCAAGATTGGTGGAATGCCAAAATGAAAAGGAAAGGTTGAAAGTCATGCTTGCAAAAGAGAGAAGAAAGCATTTTGAAGTACTGAATGAAAAAGAATCACTTCACCAGGTGATCCAAGGGTTAGAGATAGAACTACAAGACCACAAGAGCCATATTTCAGTAATGATAGATGAGTGGCATAGAAGGGAAAAAGATTGGATCTTTACATGTGATTCAGAGAGGGATGCCCACATGAGATGGAAGGCAGAAAGCCTAGGGAGGCAACAGTACATAGATCACTTGACTAATCAAGTTTGCAAGGCAGTGAAGAAAGCATGGGAGATGGTTGAAAAGGTAGAAGCATTAAGAAAAGAAGTCAATCCCATAGGAGAATATGGACAGCGCCTAGTGAACTTTCTAGATGAGACGAAAGACCATTATGCGCAAGTCAAACGCTTTTATGGATATAACTCTAGGATGTTAAATCCTATGTAATGACAGTTGTATAGGATCAATAAAAATTTCTAATGTTGAAGTTCGTCCAAAAGCAAATATCTCCCACTTGCATTCATGCATCATATGCATCATTTTTCAACACATAACATTCTAATTTTTTTTTTCTCTCAAAACAAAAATTTTGTGGTAATAAAGGTTCAAGAATAGCTCGCCCATCAAAAATTTCGGTCCAACCTACTCGTCATTCATACAATACCAGGACACAGACAAGAATCATGGAGCAAGAACAAGCCAGTAGATTTGAGAGAATTGAAAAAGCTCAAGAAGAACTAAAAGGAGATCTTAGCGCAATAATGGCTATGCTCAAGAAGCTTGACAAGGCAAAAGCAGTGGAAGAAAATCCTAGCCTTCAAGAGCAATCACCAGATATGGTCGATCCTGTCTATCCTCCAGGGTTTGAACCACGACTGAACCAACCTTCACAAGGAACTAGACTACCAGTTCCTACTCCTGGTGGATATCCTAATCCTTATCCAGGAATGACATCCACACTTGCTCCAGGACAATTTCAAAATTTTGTTAATCCCATTATGATGGAAAGACCACCTGAGCCAATCCTAGTTCCTGATTTGGATGATCCCAAAGAAAGAGAAAAGCTAGGGATGCAGACGCCTGAAAAGGTAGAAGATACCAGTGCTCGGGAGAAGATGAAGTTATTGGAAGAAAGGCTTAGGGCTGTAGAGGGAATGAATTTTTATGGCTCCACAGATGCGGCTGACCTTTGTTTAGTTCCAGACGTGGTAATTCCAACTAAATTCAAGGTCCCTAAATTTGAAAAATATGATGGCACAAAATGTCCAATGACCCACATCATCATGTATTGTCGAAAGATGGCAGCATATGCTCGAGACGAGAAGTTGTTAATGCACATATTTCAAGATAGTCTCACGGGTTCTGCAGCTAGATGGTATGTCCAACTAGATAGAACTCGTATTCATTCTTGGCAAGAGCTTACAAAGGCATTCCTTACACAATATCGTCATGTCACGGATATGATTCCAGATCGTCTATCTCTTCAAAGCATGGAAAAGAAAGCAACTGAAAACTTCAAGGAGTATGCACAAAGGTGGAGAGATGTGGCTGCACAAGTCCAACCTCCTCTCACTGAAAAAGAAACAACTATTTTATTTGTGAACACCTTGAAAGCACCATATTATGAGAGATTGATAGGCAATGCAACCAAGAACTTTACAGATATGGTGATATCAGGAGAGATCATTGAAAGTGCCATAAAAAATGGTAAGCTTGATGTGGGAGAGACAAGTGGAGCAAGAAAGAGTGGAGCTCCTAGAAAGAAAGAGAATGAGGCCCAAGCAGTAAATTTTGTGGGGCAACAATTCAGAGGTTTCACACCCTACTCTGTACCAGTCTACCAAACCCATTACCCTTCTGTAAACCATGTTACATCCACCCCCCATTCATATCAACCATACCAGTCATTACCACAACCAGCTTATTCACCCCGTTTTCAGCCATCCTTTCGAACACCCACCTATTCCTATAATCGTCCTGTTATACCTACAAGACCAGACTGGAGACCTAATAGTGGTCCAAGAGCCCCAAGAAATACCCAAGAAAAACTCACTTTCGATCCCATTCCCATGACATATACAGATTTGTATCCTCGACTTGTTGAGAAACATCTGCTTGCTCCTGTTATCATTGAACCTATGAAACCTCCGTTTCCCAAATGGTATGACCCCAATGCACATTGTGATTATCATTATGGGAATCCAGGTCATTCCACTGAGAACTGTACTGCTTTGAAGCGTAAAGTGCAGGGGTTAATCAATGAAGGAGTATTAAATTTTGATACCAGCCAACAAGGGACTCCAAATGTCAATGGGAACCCTCTACCGAATCATACCAGACCATCAATAAATGCTTTGATTGATGGGCAAACAAGCTATGTGAAAAGAAGAATAGAAGAGGTCAAAACTCCTATGGCTAAGGTGTTCGAAGTATTGGTCAAAACTGACATGTTGAAGCCAATAGAACCTCAAAATTACTCTGAAATAATAAACTCAACTGAAAGCTGCAATTATCACAGAGGTGTTCTGGGGCATTCTATCCAGAATTGTCATCAATTTCGTCAGGAGGTGCAAAAATTGATAGATGAAGGTCGAATGGAGTTTTATCAAGAAAGAGGAGAGTTGGTGAAAACTGAAGTGTCTACCATTGATTCAAAGAATAAGTTTGTACGTAGACCGGTAACTATCTATTATGATGAAAAGCCAACATCAAAGCTAGAAAAACCCGTCTCTCGACCAGTGGTGACAATTAAAGTTCCTGGCCCTTTTCCATATCAGAATGATAAAACAGTACCTTGGAAGTATGATTATGATGTCGTAGTTAACCCAGATACTGCCAACATAACGGGTGTAGGAGGCATAACTCGAAGTGGGAGGTGTTATACCCCAGAAGCTCTAGAAAAAGCTAGAAAGGAGAAAGCCAAAGTAGGAGAAGAAAATGAAAATCAGAGTGGTCTTGACACAACCCTAGAAAAAGAATGGCAGAAGCCAGTATCTGAAAGTGAAGCAGGTGAATTTTTGAAGTTAATAAAACATAGCGAGTATAGCGTGGTAGAACAGCTGAACAAGATGCCAGCTAGAATTTCGCTATTGTCATTATTGCTCAGTTCAGAGTCACACCGTAATGCTTTGCTGAAAGTGCTAAATCAAGCATATGTGTCTCACAATGCTTCTGTTGAATATGTGGAACAGCTTGTTGGCAATCTGACGATTTCAAACTATATCTCTTTCAGTGATGAAGAGATTCCTCCTGAAGGTAGAGGAAGTACCAAGGCTCTTCACATTACTGTGAAATGTAAAAGTCATATAATGGCTAAGGTTTTGATTGATAATGGTTCATCCATCAATGTTATGCCTGTGACTACTTTGACAAAACTTCCTGTTGATGGATCTTATATGAAACCTAGTCATATGATAGTGAGAGCCTTTGATGGAACCAGAAGAGAGGTGCTAGGAGATATAGAAGTGCCATTGCAAATTGGCCCATGCATTTTCAATGTGAAATTTCAAGTTATGGACATCTCTCCTTCATACAGTTGCTTATTGGGTAGGCCGTGGATCCATATGGCAGGTGCTGTTCCATCCTCATTACATCAAAAAGTCAAATTCATTGTTGAAGGGAAGCTAACATGTGTGGCAGGAGAAGAAGATTTATTGGTAACTCAACCGATAAATACTCCTTATGTGGAATCAGCAGATGAAGCTTTAGAATGCTCTTATAGATCCTTCGAGATTGCCAATGCAACATATATAGCTGGAGGATCTAAATTGTATTCGCCATACTTATCTACGACTACTAAAATGGTAGTCAAACAGCTTACCAAGATGGGATGGCGACCTGAAGCCGGACTTGGGAAGAACCTGCAAGGAATCACGAAGCCATCGACTATAAATGAAAAGAGAGATAGATTTGGCTTGGGATATAAGCCAACAAGAGGGGACAGAACAAGAATGGTGAATGAGAAAAGAGATAAGAGGATAGCTAATCTTAAGGGATATGAGCTGGAGTCAGAGCCTATAGTCATTCCACACCTCTATGATTCTTTTCACTCAGGAGGATACATTTATTCAGATTTACCGAGAGCCTCAAGTGCAGGATTCATGGAAAAATTTTCAGAGCTGGCCATTCAAATGGTGGATGATGGGGAAAAGAAGAGTCGAAGTGAAGAGTTGTTCGTGTACCCTTGTCCTTCAGATTTTGAGCTGGATAATTGGAAAGTTATGGAGCTGCCTGTTGTTTTTAAAACTTTGGAAAAGTAATGTGAAACTTTAAATCCCTAATTACTTTTTATTAGGAGATCTTTTATGGTGTGTTTATGTTTGTCATTTTAATAAAAGACTTAGAAGATGCATCCATATTTTTTCTATTGTTTTTATCTTCATTTTACCTTTCATTCTTTTCTTTCCTACATTTTCTTGTCATTCCATCTTTGTGTGCCAATATTTTCTTCATCTTACCTTTGCAGGGTCCCAAACAATGAACATGAAGATAATCATGGCAATAATCTCGGATTTGATTTTGAAAACTTAATTCATGTTGATGAACTTGATAATGAGGAAGATTCAGATAACTACACATTGCCTCTTGATTTGTTAAAATTAATAGAACATGAAGATAAGCCAATTGAACCCCACCAAGAAATTACTGAATCAGTAAATTTGGGAGGTGGTGAGAACAAAAGAGAGGTCAAAGTTGGTACATCTCTTTTACCAGCTGAAAGACAGAAGCTAGAAGAGCTACTCCGAGAATATGTAGATGTGTTCGCATGGACTTATCAAGATATGCCAGGACTCAGCACTGATATTGTAGAGCACAAGTTACCTTTAAAATCAGGATGTAAGCCGATGCAGCAAAAGCTAAGGCGCATGAAACCAGAGATGCTGCTGAAAATTAAAGAGGAAGTGAAGAAACAATTCGATGCTGGATTTTTGGAAGTGGCAAAATATCCTGAATGGGTAGCCAACATAGTGCCAGTTCCTAAGAAGGATGGAAAAGTGAGAATGTGTGTCGATTATCGAGATCTGAATAGAGCAAGCCCTAAGGATAACTTTCCTTTACCTCACATCGATACTCTAGTGGATAATACTGCTAGGCACTCCACGTTTTCCTTTATGGATGGTTTCTCAGGCTATAATCAGATCAAGATGGCTCGAGATGATATGGAGAAAACTACATTTGTGACCATGTGGGGAACATTCTGTTACAAAGTCATGCCTTTTGGGTTGAAAAATGCTGGTGCTACTTATCAAAGAGCAATGGTGACTCTTTTTCATGACATGATGCATAAAGAGATAGAAGTGTATGTGGATGATATGATTGCAAAATCTCGTGAAGGAGAGGATCATATCGTCAATCTCAAAAAGCTGTTCGACAGGTTGAGGAGATTTCAGTTGAAGTTGAATCCTGCCAAATGTACATTTGGAGCCAAATCAGGAAAACTATTGGGCTTTGTAGTCAGTGAAAAAGGAATCGAAGTGGACCCGGATAAGATACAAGCCATCCAAAACTTATCTCCTCCTCATACCTCAAAAGAAGTGCGAGGTTTCTTAGGGAGATTAAATTATATTGCTCGCTTCATCTCTCAACTCACTTATAAGTGTGATCCTATTTTCAAGCTTCTCAGAAAACATGATCCTGGAGAATGGAATGACGAATGCCAAGAAGCTTTTGATAAGATCAAAGAATACTTGTCAAATCCACCTGTGTTGGTGCCACCAATGCCAGGAAAACCTTTGATTTTGTACTTGACAGTGCATGAAAATTCAATGGGATGTGTGCTAGGGCAAAGAGATGAAACTGACAGGAAAGAACGAGCAATTTACTACTTGAGCAAGAAGTTCACTGATTATGAGTCAAAGTATTCACCATTAGAGAAGATGTGTTGTGCATTAACCTGGACAGCTCGAAGGCTGAGACAATACATGCTTTATCACACTACTTGGCTCATAGCAAAGCTGGATCCTATTAAGTATGTCTTCGAAAAGCCCTCATTGACAGGAAGAATAGCACGGTGGCAAGTTATGCTTTCAGAATATGATATCATTTACGTGACTCAAAAAGCTATTAAAGGGAGTGCAATAGCTGAATTCCTTGCTGATCGTGCAGTCGAAGATTATGAGCCAATGAAATTAGATTTTCCTGATGAGGATGTGATGGCCATTGAAAAAAATGAACCTGTTGAAAAATCATGGAGGATGTATTTTGATGGAGCTGCTAATGCTTTGGGTCATGGTATTGGGGCAATTTTGATATCTCCTGATGGACATTATTACCCCATCACAGCCAGATTAAATTTTAATTGCACAAACAATGTGGCTGAATATGAGGCCTGTGTTATGGGTCTACAAGCAGCAATTGAAAAGAAGATCAAAGTGTTAGATGTGTTTGGAGATTCAGCTTTAGTCATCTATCAGTTACGAGGTGAATGGGAAACAAGAGACTCTAAGTTGATTCGGTACCATAAATACATCTCTGAGTTGGTTAAGCAATTTAAAGAAGTTCAGTTTGAGCATCTACCCAGAGAGGAAAACCAAATTGCTGATGCACTGGCTACTCTAGCTGCAATGATCAAAATAGATGCAAATACTGAAATCCAACCCATCAAGCTGGATGTGAAAGATATACCAGCACATTGCTCAGGTGTTGAAAAAGAAATTGATGGAAGGCCATGGTATCATGACATCATGCAATACATTAAAAGCCAGCAATACCCAGAACATGCAACAGAAAATGATAAGAGAACTATCAGAAGATTAGCTATGAGCTTCTTCATTGATGGAGATATCCTTTACAAAAGAAGTCGAGATCAAGTGCTCTTAAGATGTGTAAATGCAGCTGAAGCAAAGAAGATTATTGAAGAAGTGCATGATGGAATTTGTGGGGCACATGCAAATGGTCATATGATGGCTAGACAAATAATGAGGGCTGGCTATTATTGGTTGACAATGGAGAGTGACTGTATTGATTATGCTAGGAGATGTCATAAATGTCAGATTTATGCTGACAAGATTCATGCTCCACCATCAACATTACACGTTCTAGCTCCTCCCTGGCCATTCTCAATGTGGGGTATGGATGTCATTGGTCCCATTACTCCAAAAGCTTCGAATGGGCATAGATTCATTTTTGTGATGATTGATTACTTCACCAAATGGGTAGAAGCTGCATCATATGCTAGTGTGACCCGATCTGTGGTATGTAAGTTCATAAAAAGAGAGATAATATGTAGATATGGGCTTCCGGAGACAATTATTTCTGATAATGCCAAAAACTTGAACAACAAAATGATGAATGAAGTATGCACTCAGTTCAAGATCCGCCATCGTAATTCGGCACCATATCGTCCAAAAATGAATGGGGCAGTGGAGGCTGCGAATAAGAATATCAAGAGAATCCTGGAGAAAATGACTGAAACTTACAAAGATTGGCATGAGAAGTTGCCTTTTGCCTTGCATGCTTATAGAACATCAGTCAGAACATCTACTGGGGCCACACCGTTCTCTTTGGTATATGGAATGGAAGCTGTGCTACCGATCGAAGTGGAAATTCCCTCACTGAGAGTCCTGATGGAGGTAGAGTTAGAGGAAGCAGAATGGGTTCGAAATCGCTACGAGCAGTTAAACCTCATTGAAGAGAAAAGACTGTCAGCACTTTGTCACGGTCAATTATATCAAAAGAGGATGATGAGAGCACATGACAAGAAAACTCGTCCCCGTTGCTTTAGGGAAGGAGACTTAGTGCTAAAAAGATTCCTTCCAAATCAACATGATAATCGAGGGAAATGGACACCAAATTGGGAAGGCCCGTATGTGGTGAAAAAGGCCTTTTCTGGTGGGGCATTGATTTTGGCAGAAATGGATGGAGGTGATTTGCCTACCCCAATAAATTCAGATGTTGTGAAGAAATATTTTGCTTAAAAAAAAAGAAAAAAAAGAAAAAAATGATGACTTATCTAAGTTGAAAACCTGAAAAGGCGGCTTAGATGTGAAGCAAAAGCATCATCAAGAAAAGATCCCACAATGCAGGGGCAAGTGTAGTTTGACGAACTTTGAATAATCAAGAAAGTCATCTGATTTAGTTTTAGAGAAAGAATCTGAGAATATTTTGTTCATGATTATCTTGTGATCATTCTTTTGACACCTTTATTTCAACTCAAACACTTTGACATACACTTGGTATCAGGCCATAGAAAATACATTATCCTTCATTTGAAATAATGCCTATCCTTTCCTTTATCCTTATTCGATATTTTTTGTCCATCAGAGAAATGTGATTGCATTTTATTTGTCTTGAACTTAAAATGATGAAAAGAAAAACAAACATGAAAGATCTCAGCATTACTTTTAAAGTTGACAAAGGCAAATGAAAAAGGATGAGAAAAGCATGACAAGTCCATTGATGTTGTAGACTTTTGAAAAAAAAATATTGTGGTCAGATGTTGAAGACAGATTGGTCATATAAGAATTCAGATAAAAGAAGCCGAAAGCGAGAGATTTCGAGAACCTTTTTACTACAATGAACGATTTTGATTGCATTACATGCATTGCATCATGAGCACTCAGTACATGCATCCATGAGAAGTTGTAACCCAGATAGAAATTTTCCATTTCTTAATGAAAAAACAAGATTTTGGTAAAGACAATGATCAAACAAAGGAATTCAAAAGAGGAAATTTACTTGTTCAAAGATGAGAACTCAAATTTGAAAACAGAAGATGAAATTTTAAAGTTGTTGAGCCTCTGCTGAGAGGAGCTTTTCCAAGATGAATTTTAAAGTTGTGGAGCCTCTGCTGAGAGGAGCTTTTCAAGATGAATTTTAAAGTTGTTGAGCCTCTGCTGAGAGGAGGCTTTTTCAAGATGAGATTTTAAAGTTGTTGAGCCTCTGCTGAGAGGAGCTTTTTCCAGATGAATTTTAAAGTTGTTGAGCCTCTGCTGAGAGGAGCTTTTCAAAGAAGATTTTAGAAGTTGTTGAGCCTCTGCTGAGAGGAGCTTTTCCAAGATGAATTTTAAAGTTGTTGAGCCTCTTGCTGAGAGGAGCTTTTTCAAGATGAAATTTTAAAGTTGTGGAGCCTCTGCTGAGAGGTAGACTTTTCCCAGATGAGATTTAAAAGTTGTTGAGCCCTTGCTGAGAGGAGCTTTTCCCAAGATGAATTTTAAAAGTTGTTGAGCCTTCTGAGTAAGAGGAGCTTTTTCAGGATGGAGACTTTTTAAGTTGTTGAGCCTCGTGCTGAGAGGAGCTTTTTCAGATGAAATTTTAAAGTTGTGGAGCCTCTGCTGAGAGGAGCTTTTTCAAGATGAGATTTTAAAGTTGTTGGAGCCTCCTGCTGAAGAGAGCTTTTCCAAGATGAATTTTAAAGTTGTTGAGCCTCTGCTGAGAGGAGCTTTTCAGATGAAATTTTAAAGTTGTGGAGCCTCTGCTGAGAGGAGCTTTTCCAAGATGAATTTTAAAGTTGTTGAGCCTCTGCTGAGAGGAGCTTTTCAAGATGAGATTTTAAAGTTGTTGAGCCTCTGCTGAGAGGAGCTTTTCCAAGATGAATTTTAAAGTTGTTGAGCCTCTGCTGAGAGGAGCTTTTTCAGATGAATTTTAAAGTTGTTGAGCCTCTGCTGAGAGGAGCTTTTCAAGAAGAGATTTTAAAGTTGTTGAGCCTCTGCTTGAGAGGAGCTTTTTCCAAGATGAATTTTAAAGTTGTTGAGCCTCTGCTGAGAGGAGCTTTTTCAGATGAAATTTTAAAGTTGTTGTGAGCCTCTGCTGAGAGGAGCTTTTTCCAAGATGAATTTTTAAAAGTTGTTGAGCCTCTGCTGAGAGGAGCTTTTTCCAAGATGAATTTTAAAGTTGTTGAGCCTCTGCTGAGAGGAGCTTTTTCAATGAGATTTTAAAGTTGTTTTGAGCCTTCTGCTGAGGAGGAGCTTTTTTCACAAGATGAGATTTTAAGTTGTTGAGCTGACTCTGCTGAGAGGAGCTTTTTCCAAGAGATTTTTAAAGTTGTTGAGGCCCTCTGCTGAGAGGAGCTTTCCAAGATTGAATTTTAAAGTTGTTGAGCCTCTGCTGAGAGGAGCTTTTCCAAAGATGATTTTAAAGTTGTTGAGCCTCTGCTGAGAGGAGCTTTTTCAGATGAGATTTTTAAAGTTGTTGAGCCTCTGCTGAGAGAGCTTTTTCCAAGATGAATTTAAAGTTGTTGAACCTCTGCTGAGAGGAGCCCTTTCAAAAATAAAAAAAATAAAAAAAATCAAATCAGGATTTATTCTTCGCGACAAAATCGTCGTCTTTGTCTTTGCCCTATTCCGATTTTTCTCAGTAATGTGCAAGAGGGCATCGCTGTAAGACACCGGTTTTGTCCGGATCTACTGTTTTTTTTAATAATAATAATATTTAACAAAACAAACAA
>NW_019167826.1:5747313-6054080 GCF_002303985.1 Durio zibethinus
GCTTCAGCATTATATTGGTGTTTTAGTCGAAAAGGTAAACGAGAAGGACATTTTCCAAATCGTCTGGTAAACCATTTAATTGTATATTTTATCAGAGATAGTAGTTGATCATGCTAGTGATATAAGTAATTAAATTTTTTCACATGCATGGTTTAGTGAAATATCGGCATTCCCTTGGATTAATCCAAAGGGCCTAATAAAACCCAATTAAGCAATAATTAGAAACACAAAAATCACTCACCATTCGCAACAAACAAGAAGAAAAACGAACATTTTTTTTGACATTTTACCCTTAATTCCATCATTTTTTGAAATCGACTAGCTTAAATCAAGGAATTGAAGTAATGGTCCTAAAAGAGTAGTTTGGAATGTCTTTGAGCTATCTCAAAAGAGTGAGAAGAATTGAAAGATCTCTTCCCTTGCCTTTTTCCATTCATTAGCTACTTTCTTCGGGTAGGCCATCTCTTTTATTTTATGAAGTCAATTGTCCATGTGCCCAAATCAATAAAGGTTATTCATCCTTATAAACATTCCATTTTGTTCAAAGTTATATTTAAATTTCTAGATATATTTATAGGGTTTTTAATTTTTAGGCATTAAAGTAGTGTTTGATATGAGGTGATTACTCTCAAAATCTACACATAATAATTAGATCATTGTGTTTGGTAAATACTTGATAATTCTATATGATGATGATTTTAAATCACTAAAAGTAATTAGATCACTACCTTGGAGGGTGATCTAATTTCTCATATAAAATGATAAAAAAATTTATCACTGAGATGAAATAATATGTAAAATTAAAAATTATTAATTTTACCCATTTAATATGTGAATTAAAATTTTATTACATCTTAAAATTGTAATTATTTGATATTATAAATTTTTATATTTTCAAGCTAATATTCACTATAACAAGTTAAAAATAAGTTGTATATGTTTTTACATTTTTTTAATGTTGTATATATAATATAATTTTTAATTTTTCTTATATTATGAATTTAATAGATTGGTTTCATTTTCTAATTTAAATATTTTTTTCATAATTTATATTGTAAAAATAGATTTACCTATCAATAAATATATTTATTAATTTAACAATTTAATTATTTTTAATTATAAATAATTATAAATAAATAAATATTACTAATATTTTACAAATCATTATCTTTAAACAATCATAAAATTATTCAATTATGTAACTATTACATGGTTATTTTTGTACTTTTAAATAAAATAATATTTAATTTTTAGCAGTACAAAACACAATGATCTTTAATTTTTAAGAATTAATCATTGTTAGCTAAACAAAATGATTTCAAATCATAAATATTAAGATCATTTTGATAATAAAATTATCCCGATAATTATATTACCATGATGATCTTGCAAAAGATACCAATCGGAACCTAAATGGCTAATTGGATCTGGAGTTCGCTTTGAGCATTAGGTCCAGCATTTTGTTTATTTTATTTTTTAGTTTATTATGTTAGAAGTAAAGGTCTGAAATATACGGATTAAGCAAAATTTGTTAGGATCAACTTCTATTACATCTAGACTACTTTTGCAATTGAGTTGTAATTTGTTTGAGCTCTGAATCTGGTTCTTGGGAGAGTTCTAAATTAGAATTGGATTTCAAATCTAAAATTGAACCCTATTGAAATTAAACCAGAACAATCTCTTCGACTTTAGATTTCCACCCAAAATAGAATTAAGTGCCTATAAATGAACACATGGACACCATTGAAAAGGGGGAAGGAAATTGCGATTGTCAAAAGGGATCGTCAGAAGAGAAAAACAAAAATTGGCAATGAAGAGTTTTTGGGATTAGCATTCTTGAAGTATAATTTTGGCATTGGGTAGTTGTTGTTTGGATCTGGATTCGAAAGAGGTGGATGAGGGGATTTTTTTTTTGGGTATATCTTCAAGCCGCACACAGCGGAAGCGGCGGTACTTTGTTGGTTCTAGGCAAGGCTCTTGGTAGTTGGTATCTTGAAGAAGTTACAAGAAAAGGAAAGAAAAGATGCTAGCAGCAGACTTGAAGAAGGAGAGCATAGGATAAAAATAAAGCTCTAGTCGAGAAACAAGATTAAAGGGCAGTGGTGCTTGTTCCAAACCACAAGAAGTTCACTTGACATTGAAATTTTTCTTATTTTGTCATCAATTTGACTCACATTGCCAAGACAAAAAATGCAGAATTGTGGCCGGATGCAGAAAACAGGGTTTATTTGATAAAGGACCTTGATAGGATAACTGGGCTGGGCGAATCTGCTATACCAGCGGATGATACTTTGAAAATCATAGCCTGCGGGGAACAGCAGAAGAAATTATCAGCATTTGAGATGGATCTTGCTGCAGTTAACCAGACACTGATGGGGCTGCTTCAAATCGAAGGCCACTTGTAGTAATAGGAGTTCTGACAAGATTTTGACGCAAGAACAACAGAGATGCAATACGTAAGGCATGGATGGGAGGCGGTGCAACTTTGAAGAAAATGGAGAATAAAAAGGGCATAGTCTCACGATTTGTCATGGGAAGAAGTGCGAACCGTGGGGATAGTTTGGACAGGAGCATTGACGATGAAAATAGGCAAACAAATGACTTCATTATTCTTGACCAAGTTGAGACACCTGGGGAGCTTCCAAAAATTTGCTCTTGCCACTGACAGATGGGATGCCGAGTTTTATGCAAAAGTTAATGATGATATTTATGTAAATATTGATGCCTTGGAAGCTACACTTACATCTCATCTGGCCAAACCTCGTGTTTATATTGGCTGTATGAAATCAGGCGAAGTTTTCTCTAAATCGAGCTACAAATGGTATGAACCAGATTGGTGGAAATTTGGTGATAAAAATTATACTTTCGCCATGCATCAGGAGAAACGGCTTGATGTCAAACATGTAGTGTAGATGACGTGGGTGGATTTCTACCTATTATCAATCATTCACCAATGAGTTTTTTAACTCTTTAACAGGTTATATCGAGTCATTTTTGCTCTCCATTGTTGTTGTTGTTGTTGTTTTTTTCTTTTTTTGTTTATTTAGGCATTTATCCATTTATTTACATATTTAGGTTTTTTAGATTAATAACATAAAAATAAGATATAGATTAGATAACAATTGATAGATTTTTTTTTAGTGTTCCCTTTTTTGTGTTTTTATCATGTAATTTTTATAAAAAAAATTGAAAGCTAAAGATCATTCAATAATAGAAATCCTAAGAAAGTTACAAACGTTTAATTTTTTTTTTGAAAATTTTAGGTAAGATAATTTTTTTTAAATTCGACCAAATCGTTGAAGATTTAGAAATTGATTTTCGATATAAGAATTTTATTTAGTTTTATTTGAGAAATATAAAATTGAAATAAATTGTGATTTCTTTTATGATTAATTATTTGTGTTTACATATATTAAAATTTTATTTGATTATTGTATTATTATGGATTTGACTATGTATATTTTCATGTATATGTATTTCCTTTTTCATAAAATATTTAATAAATTTGATTACAAGCCTCTTTAAGCAAATAGGTGTACTGTGTGTTACTTGAATACTATTGAGATGAGAAATATTTTTAGAGGGTTGATTGTTAGAGAAAACCTAAAAATATTTTTAATATTTTATTATTTATTTATTTATTGTAATGTTTATATATTTGTTTAACTAATTTATAAAATAAAATAATTAGGAATAAATAAAATTTCGCCCAATGATGAAATTCTAAAAAAGCTACATACATGTAATTTTCTTGGAAATTTTTAAGTGGGAGAATTTTTTCTAAATTCAAATAAGAAATTTTATTTATTTTTAATTTGGAAAAATTTTAAATTGGGAACAAAGTATGATGATTTTATTTAATTACATCTTATATAAATATATAAAGGCAAAACTTTTGGCAAAAAAAAGAAAAATATTCAATTTAGATAGTTTATAATGTTGACATATAAACAACATTTATCAATCGTCATGTGTCTTGTATTAAATATATTTATTCATATATTTTTCTTCAAATTGATATGAATTGATTTGATACATAAAAATTTTAAAATATTTTCATGCATTAATTGTATTTATTTTCTTTTAAATTTTCAATTGACTTATCTTTTATTTTCAATAATATATCCTAAATCTTACATCTTATATATTATATATCTTATATAAATATATAAAAGCCAAAATCTTTGGTAAAAAAGGAAATTTTCCAATATGGATAACTTATATTATTGATATGTGGATAATTTTGAAAATCACCACGTGTATTATATTTTATTTTATTTAAATTATTTTTAAAAAATTAAATTTATTTATTATTATTATTTATTTTAAATCATTTTTAATTAAATTCATATTAGAAGTAATAAAACTTTAATTGCCATCATTATAGAATAGTTTTATGTTCTCCTTTTTCAGTTATAATATTCAACTCTTAAATTATATTCTATATAATCTTATATCATATATAAATATATAAAAGCCAAAGTCTTTGGCAAAAAAGAAAAAAATCCAATGTGGTTGTTCAATTTTTTTGACACGTGTATAATCATAAATAAATATCATGTGTCATCTAATAAAAACATTTTTAATTTAAAAAAAATCAATATATTTAGTTTGATTTGATTCATTGTTAATGTAAAAAAAGTAAATTTATTTCATTTAGATTATTGTATTTGTTCTCTTTTAAATAGTCATTACTCTTACCTTATATAAATAAATTCAATTCAATTTGTAATCAAAGTTAATTGTTATTTACCTTAAATTACTCTTAGTTAAATTTTATTTTTAATTTTTCACACCAACTTCAACATTATAAATAAGAATATGTTTTTGTCCATTAGAAATAATAATATTGGACAATTATTCTATAATTTTATTATGTTCCATTTCTCTTTTTTCTTTTTCTTATTTGTTCTATTGATTTGTTTCCTTTTCTTCCACTTGTTTTATTCTTTTTTATTTCAAAATGTGATTTCTTTTATTGTTTTTTAATATTAAAATTTACCTTTTAGCCAAAAAAATAAAAAAAGAAACTATATGTTAATATAGTCAAATATGTTCAAATGCCACAGAAATTAATATTCTTTTGCTTTTAGTTTTTGGAACCAAAAAAAATAAAAAACTAATATTAGTATAATATACAAATATGTTCATACGCCTTAGAAAAAGAAAAAAAACTAATATTCTTTTGCTTTTAGTTTTTGGAACAATATTAGTATAATATATAAATATGTTCATATGCCTTAAAATTAATCTAAACATTTTCATACAAATATGTTGATACGATTTTAAGTTTATATTTTAATGAAGTAATTTATAATTTTTATGTGCAAATGTATATATGTATGCTAGGTGATAACATTGACTACAAAGTTTTTCCAGCTTTTCTAATTGGTAACAAGTTTTTGTCTGGAACATGTTGGGTTTCAAATATCATAGTGAAGGATCATTGCCATGAAGAAAGTAGGATATGGCACACAAGGGAATGTCCAAATAAATATGGATAGCTTGAATGGGATTAACAATTTCTAAATTTAAATTATTCCAATATCAAATGAAATTCAATTATCTTATACATATAAATGAAAACAAAATATTAATTTGTTATCTAAATTATAATGTATTGATTTCTTAAATATTATTATAAGCAATGAGAATTATGCTAATTGATTTGCTCGATCATTTATTTTGAAAATTCAAAACAAAAGTAAAGTTCACATTAATCACTCAACATATGATCTCCATCAATTGCGATTATAATTTTCATTTAAATTTGACAAATGCATTACTTTTGATAAATGCGTTATAATTTTAAATTAATTGGTGTCTATTAAGCTAAATTATCCTAAATTATAGATCAAAACAAAATCAATTATACTTTATAATCAAAGAATTTCTTAATGATTTAAATAATTAATAAATACTATAATTACGATTATTAAACATTTTTTAGTATCTCAAAAAATTTAATAACCACTACAAAACAAACAATAATAAAAGTCAGTTGGCATATAATCTTAATAAATACTTCTTTTTTAAGATTAACCTTAAATTGTATTCAAATCATTTAATCTATGATTGTAAGATTTTGAATAATCATAGATATAAAAATAATCATAGATAAAAATCATTTAGCAAATACTTTATATAAAAAAAAATCATTTAGATGAATAATCATTTAGCAAATACCTTAAATAATCATATTTTATAATCAGTTGACATATGATCTTAATAAATATTTCCTTTTTTAAGATAAACCAGTTGGCAATCAACGGGTTTAATGATTTAAGAATTTCTAAAGAAATATAATTAATAAATTAATAAATACTACAATTACAACAATAAAAGAGTTGATTCTCTAATCAATTATTTGATACAATTATATTTGATTAAATATGGTATCCATTTGAGTAATTGATATAATTATATGTAAATATAGAAAGCCAATATATCAAATTAATTTTCCATAATTAAGTTAATAAAATAAAATATTTCATTCTCAATCAACCAGCCATTATATGGCCATTATTCGCTTATAATTTTTATTATTTCAATATTAACTTTCATAATTTAATGTTGCCTTATTAATTAACCAACAACACATTTTTTTATAAGTAACTCTAAGTTTTTAATTTTGAAAAGCAATGCATCTTTAACTATCTTTCACTAATTTTATATCTTTTGATTAATGTTCAACTCCACTTCAATTTTTACTTAAATTTTCACTTTACATAATTTCTTGATCTGTGTTACTTAAAGTTTATTCTCTCTTTATACTTATATTTTATATCTTTTTAACCATGATATTAGCTATTTTTTTAATACTTTTTAATTGTTTCTTAAGTATCATTTTGCCTCTTTATTGCAAAATTATAATTGGTTTTATGTGGCCTATTTCATATATATATATATATATATATATATATATATAAATATTATTATTTTTTGTTGGATTTACATAGTTTATTTAATAAATTATTTGTAGTTTACTGGTAATTAAATAAGGTTTATATATGTAATATGGACACAAGATTAAATAAACAAAGGAGAATAGCAATTTTAACACAAAAGTAACATTCACAACATATTATGCCATGTAGACCAATTGGATACATATTTTCAAGGTCATATTCTACCATGGAGGTTAGAAATTACTCTAAACATTAATAAAAAACCACTCAAGCAACACAAAACGCCAAAAACATTTTAGGCAACAAGTATATCCTCTCAATAGAGAACATTCACTCAAATTATAGTCCTTACTTGCAAAACAATATAATCAATACAAGCGGCTATTTTCAAGATCGAACCCAACTTAGTAGATCTTCATTAACTCCTATTCATGCAGAAATGACAAATTTCTTTTCTTGGACAATTGCAAATGACAAATGTTTTTTCTTACAGGGTAATTGTATTTTGAAAGAGAATGATGCTTTAAAAAGTATGCATTTTTTTAAAAGTGGGTCTTTTTTTTCAAATTAAAAATATATACATATGCATATTTTATTGTATATTTAATATTTTATTTTTTGTAATTTTTAACTAAGTCAAAGAGCATTATTTTAGATGAAATATTATTTCAATGTAAAATACTTTTATATAATGTCTTTTAATTCAATAAGACTACATTTTAATTTATAAATTTCTTTATTAAAAATTTTGCACAAATCTGTATCTAATCTTTCATTTTTTCTTCTTATTTATTGTTTTTTAAGTATGCATCATTTATATATAAATATCTTTTACATATTTTTGTGCAATCAAAAAGAAAAAGAGAATGGGATGATTTTATATTTATCTTTTTTATTAATTATTATATTTATTATTATATTTAAAAAATTATGCGATAAAGTTTTTTATTATCTAAATTGGCATTATTCAATAGCAATCGAAAAAGGTATTAAACATCAAAATCAACTATTCATGATGTAAATTATTTTTAACATTGTTTTCGTAATCTACAACAAAAGAATTTGCTATTATGAAAGAGAAAAGAATTTGCTATTAATGATGTCAATTAAAGTTTTATTATCTATTATATGAATTTTAACTGAAAGTAATTTAAGATAAATAATAAAAAATGATTTTTTGTTCAAATTAATTAAAAAAATAAAAGTTGACTATTAACAAAATTAAAACTAATTATACCGAAAATATTTAAATTAGTAGTAATTAATCATTTAATATTTTGTCAACCACTCCATAAAAAAGGCAAGCAATGGAAATGGAATCAATGAAAATTTTAATATTTATAATATATTGTTTTCAAATTATTATATTATATCTTTTGAAAATTATTTTTCAGATAAAATGCTTTTGTGTATTTGAATTTTGTAACTGAATTTTCATTTATATATTCATTTAGGTTAATAATTATATGAAAGTATGTTATTATTATAAATCTAAAATATAAGTTTACTTTTTTTAAAAGAATAAATAACTTATCTTGAGTTGAAATAAATACAAATAATGCAAAATAAATAAAGCAATCTTGAGTTAATCAAACTTTTTTCTATAACATACATTCACTTTCTTTTCTTTAACAATATTGCTATTTGAATATTTTAAAAGTTTTATTTTCTTATATATCACCTACATATATGTACATATGAAATTTGTATTTTTTACTAAGCATAATACTTATATGTATAATTATATATATAAAAACAATAACTCATGGATTGCATGGGCCACAAACTATTGATTGATTAAATTTTGATTAAATGATTATTGTATTTTATTGAATTGTATATTTTATTTATGTATTTTATTGAATTGCATATTTTATTATATATTAAATTTCATAAAATATTTAATAAATTCGATGACAGAGTTTTTTCAAAAAAACTAACATATTACTTAAATACTTTTGAAGTAACGAATATTTTTAAGGGGTTGTCCAAAATGTTGGAAAAAACCTAAAAATATGTCCTATATTAAGATATTAAAATTAACAAAAATAATAAATCAATAAAGATGAATTAGGAATAAAAGACTATTGAATTAAGGTTAAGAAGATAATTTAAGATTAATTGATACAAACTTGTGAGCATTGTAAGAGTATTATAACTTTCTTTACATATAATCGAATTTCGAAACCCAATTTTTTTAAGTAGACTAAATCATATTCTTTTTAAGGATCCTTAATTAAACTTAGGACAACTACGAATAGATTCACTTAAATGACCAATTATACCTAAATAAAAAATATTAGAGACGATTCTATATATTGTATCTAATGAGCTAGATCTAAGACTTACACGTTATGATAGTCCTTACCCTATGTTTTATTTTAGCTGTGAAAGTAGTAGAATTCAACAGTAAATAACATCAAAAATCAAAATGTAGGAAGTCATGGAAAACTTAGATGAAGTTTGTAAAATTTTATATTAAAAATGATTAAATAAAAATTAAAGTCTATAAATTAAAAGTTGTTTTACATAAGTTAATCATATAAAATTAAAAAAAAAATAGTAAAATTTTGATATATTTTTAATAGATATTTTTAGTAAAAATTTACAAACCTAACCAAAAAATTTTCGTCTAAATTTTATACATATTTAAAAGGACAAGACGGTGAGTAAAACTGCTTATAATTTGAAACTCAGAAGTCTCAAACAATAAACCAAACTTGAGAAGCAGAAAGGAAATTCAATTAACTCTGTAATACTTACCACCAGAGTGCCTCAACAAACAACTAAATTCTTCTTGTCTGCTGTGCTTTAAATGGTTGAGAACAATTACCTTTTCCTGAAATTAAACCTCCCCACACAATCCTCATTGTCATTATGCGACTCGATACTTGTTTCACCTTCATCACTTGTCCACATTTGCTCTATATACCGTCTCATATTGTTTTATGCAACCCATCATCTATCAAATTGGCCGCTCCTACCGAATTCAGTGCATCACAAACTAACTTATATGTATATTCTCTAGGAATCGATCCCCCTCCGATCAACTTAAAATGAAAATCCTTGGCCTCCAACACCCTTCCTGCTTCACACAGAGCATGTATGCTGGGAGTGTAAGAACTATTTGTTGTTACCCCATGATTCATCTGTTGCATTCTGCGCATCATCTCAACGCCCTTATCAATCTCATTAACAGCACAATAGTATCTAATAAAAGAACTATAATATCTTCAAAAAGTTCCAAAGCCCTTTCAATCCGATTGGTCTACAACAACCATCAATCAAACAGTCATAAGAGACAACATCAGGAACAAAACCCTTAGAGAACATTTTCGCGAAACAAGTGATTCGACTTATAAATTCTCCTCCTAATTGCCTTTCTACAACCAGTTTGCATGCTAAATTTACAATAAGAAATTATCAAAATCGTGTGAGTATACACATCTGGGGGACATCTAAACCCTGGTAACTCCTTTTGTTCCAACAAGAACCTTGCTTTATTAAAATTCCCAGCCCTACAAAGAGCTTGCAATGAAATAGCTTCATTCTATAAAAGCATGCCAATTCTTCAATAACTAACCCTTCTTCTTCTAGTACTTTAATGAAACAGGTGACAGTAGAAGTAGTAACAAAGGCCTCATCTTCTCTTCCGGACATTTCCTTGAGAAAATGCCAAAGACCCTCAAATTATTACCTTTAGCCAAAACAAGGGCCATTTCTTTACAAGTTTTCTCATTATGGGCAAACCCAAAAAAAATTTCTACACACAAAAAGAATACCATTGCTTTATCTAATCCTAAAAGCCACCCTTTTGGGGTTTCTATAAGCAGCAGGGCCAAGAACAAGAACATTGTGGGATTTCTCAAATCTTTCTTGTTTGAGGTTTCTTTGCTTTAAAGGAGCACGTTGGCGGCAGACCTTTCTGGCGGCCGAATGGAACGAGGGGATTAGAAGAAGAATTTTGGAACGGGTCTAAGGTTGCCCATGGATTTCAGGTTGTTGAAGAAGCGAGTTGGGCATCAAAGGGTCGGTTTTGGAGCATAATTGATAATACTTGGTGTACTTGGAGCATAATTGTATAAATGTAAATAGCTTGACAAAGCCCATAGTTATAGTACTTCACTTGGACTTCCTTCCATCAAAGCCTATTGATAAGGCCTGGTCCAATTCTCTGATCGAATCTTACTGAATGGATAACAATGAAGAAGATAGTTGCCAAAATTAACAAGCTTAAAGTATCATCCACTCAAAACTCTGACAACCAAAAACCCTCTACAACAGGATCAAAACATATGGAAACTATAGTAGCTATATATCGGTCAGGAAAAGCACCTCATGAAAACAAGTAAAAATCAATGAGGGGTCGAAAGACCATCTTTATCCAAGGCATATACAAGCGAAGAATACCTTAATTAAGGAGTCTGACTTTGATCATATCATTTTTGAGTTATCATGGGGAAATAGGGGAAAAAAAAGTTTTTAAAACCTCGCTCTTGAATTTACAATAAAAACTTGGGACTACTTCCGTTTCCCTTTAGCATCACTTCATTGGGCTTGCGATAAGGAGAAATGGTAACAAACCCATGTGACAAATAACCAAATTTATACAATACATGAAAAAATTTCTCCAAAAAATTTTCAAAATATCATTTTTATTATTTGATAAGAAATTGAAGCTGACTAAATTGATTATTAAGTATTCATATAATAATTACAAAAATATTTATTCTTTTATAATTTATTTATTATAATACATTACCTAAAAATTTATCAAAATATCATTTTCATTATTTGATAAGAAATTAATATGTAACAAAATTGATTATTCTTCTCTCATATTATAATTATGAAAAAATATATTTTTTTATAATTATTTATTATAATATTCTTAAACAAAATTATGAAAATATCCTTAAAAAATTGACATGTGATCAAATTGACTATTATATCCGCATACCATAATTATGAAAATATTCTTTCTCTTATATTTATTTACTATAATTTCTTTATACCATAATTATAAAAATATCTCTTATAATTTATCAAAATTACTATAATGTCATCTTACCATAATTACGAAGTACCTTTCTCTCATAATTAATCAAAATTATTATAATGATCCCTATTATATTTATAAAAATACCCTTATGAATGCTTAATAAGAAGTTAACATGTGACATTTTGTTTCAAAATCAATCACATATATTAAAACAATCCCATTGATAATTACTATAAAAGCCATTTATTTATTTGATATGATATAGATTAGAAATGTAATCGATCGAGTTTAAATCGATAAAATATTAAGCTTGAGCTCAAGCTTGACTTCAAATTTGAAGTTCGAAACTTAGTTCGAACTCAATCAAGTTTTTTTTTTTAGCTCCAAGCTACTTGAGCTCGCTTGATTCGATATAGAAATTGAGCTACTCGAGCTTGCTCGATTAAGCTTAATTAATATATAAAAATAAGCTCGATTCTTATATTCCATAAAAATTCGATTATTTGTGCTTGAGCTTAAATTCGAGTTCGAGATATTTTATCAATTAAAATAATTAAAATATATTAAAATATAAAAATTTAATTAGGCTCACGAGCAACTCGAGCTGGGTATAATAATACTCGAATTCGGCTCGATCAATAAATCAAGCTACTCAAGCACGAGCTTGAGCTCGGCTCAATAATAATCAAGTCGAATTTAAATTTTATTCGAATCGAACCCAAATAGCTTACAAGTACTAATGTATCATTTATAAATCTAATATAGACACATGCCCAAATTTACTACAATGCTTTTCTATCATAAATGCAAAAATACTTCTCCTCTTATAATTAGTTAAAATTAATATAATATCCTCCTATTATAATTACAAACATACATCTCTTACGATAATTAGTTAAAATTACTACAATACCCTTTTACAAAAATTACAAAATACCCTTAACATAATTAATTAAAAATTATTATAATATATCTCATATCATAATTACGAAAATGCTTTTATAAGTATTTCATAAAAAGTTGACATGTGCCATTTTTTTTCAAAATTATTATAATACCTCTATTAAATTTTATATTAAATTTTAATATAATATAGAATTAACCACATATTAAATTATTAATATATCATTGTCAGTGCTTTATAAAGATTTGATATGTGATATTTTATTTAAAAATTATTATAATATCCCTATTAACATAATATAAAATTAATTACATATTAAATTACTAAAGCATTCTTGCCATTGGTTCATATATATTTGACATGTGAAATTTTGTTTGAAATTTACTATAATACTCGTATTAAATTATTTATTAAATGTTAAATAATATATATATTAAAACAATTCATATAGAAACTACTATAACGCTATTTTATTTATTTAATATGATGTTAACACATATCCATATTTACTATAATACCTCTCACCATAATTACGAAAATACTTCATTTTTCATAATTAGTCAAAATTATTATAATGCAATCATATCATAATTATAGAAATGCCTTTCCCACTATAATTGGCCAAAATTACTATAATATTTTTTTATCATAATTACAAAAATGCTCCCTCCTAGCATAATTAGTCAAAATTACTATAATACGCCTCATACCATACTTATGAAAATGCCCTTCCACCATAATTGACCAAAATTACTATAATGTCTTTTATATCATAATTACATAAATATTCTTATAAGTACTTCATAAAAAGTTGACATGTGACATTTTTTTTCAAAATTATTATAATATCCCTATTAAATTATGTATTAAATTTTAATATAACATAAAATTAATCACATATTAAATTACTAAAATATCTTTACCATTGGTTTACAGAATTAGACACGTGACATTTTATTAAAAATAATCAAAATTAAATGATTAAGTGAATTAAATAATTATAATTTATATTAAAATAAAAAATTTTAATGTTTTATATTTTAAAATAAAAAATTAATCCATAATAGGCTTGTTCAACAAGAAATTGCAAACCTTTGCATAAAAGCATGATTAATTTGATTATCCTAAAAAAAAGCTATACAAACTCATTTTCTCAAAATAGTCCAAAGTAAACCCCTTTGGCATTAGCTACAAGTTGGGGCGATGACCTAAATGATGAAAAAGATGATGCTGGCAAGTTATAGAAGGGTGAAAGTGACCTCCGACTTGACACTGACCACCATGACAACGTGTCAAGATCCAAAACACAATTGTGTTTAGATTTTTGAGTCCTCATATTGCTTTCTTTTTACCTAAGCAATGGTGATGGGAAACAATGTTAATAATTTAGAATACGATACATCTCACGTTGGATAGATAGATTTAATTATTGATAAATAAAATTAATTTTATATTAATTTTATATATATTTTAAATAATTATATTTTAATAGAAATAATTATCATATGACAAATGGTCATAACATTTTATTATAAATAAATTGTTATTTATAAAAGTCATGATTATACATGTAGACATCAAAATTGTCCGGCCTTAATCAAATTTGCTAATAAGATAATATTATTATTAAATACAATAATAATATAAAAAATACAAAAAAATAAAAGCTAAAAAAAAGGAAAAAAAAAGAGTCGGTGGCAGTGGATGCCGTGCACAGCACCACTACTACCCTCTTATTCACCACCCATGACCCTACCCCTGCCCTTGCCAAGACCCTGTGCTTACCCGAGCACAGGGCCAACACTAATAAACAAAAAAAATAAAGGTAGAAGGAGGCTGGAGCCCGGGGTGCCGTACATGGCACCTTCTCTCTACCAGGCCCTGTGCCACTTGCCCAGGCACAGGGCCACGGTCAGAGCACTATAAATAAAAGCTCCTAGTCGATCCATAAAAAAAAAAAGAGGAAACCCTACCAAAGAAAGCAAAAATAAAAAAAAAAACTTGCCAAAAAAAAATCAACAAAAAACACAGTCATCGTCGAATCAACGAGAAACCCAGCGTTAAAGAGGTACTTGCAACAAAAAAAAAAAGATCATTAGTTTGAGCTTTGTTTAAAAAAAAGAGAAAAAAAGAGAAAAGGTCGAAACTTTTAGCCTCGATCTACGGTGATCAAGGTTATTTTCGGTGAAAAGAACACCAGATCTATAAAAAAGATAAAAAAAAAAAAGCTTCGGGGTGTTTTGAAAGCTTTTCAACATCGGTGACCGATGGCTGGTGGTAAAGCATGGCAGTCGACATGACAAACAACCACCGGTCAATCCGTATAGAGAGAGAAGCTCTGATAAAGGGGAGAGGTAGAGAGAGAGGGGAGGGAAAAATGAGAGAAGAAAAATTTTTTTAGCTTTTATAGAAAGCTGAGATTCAAAACGACGTCGTTTCAGGACGTCGTTTAAGAAAATGGCTGAAATGACGTCGTTTTGCTGAAAGAAAAGATTCACGCATGGATCAGGATCCGACCTGGGATCTGCATAAACAGACCTATCGACCTGACTCCCCTTAGCCCCTGGCCTAATCGGTCCAATCAAACTAGACCTTGACGGACCTACTTCAAACCATTGAACCGATCCAGATCGAGTCGGATCAACCCCAAACCACTGAACCCTATCGGACTGCTGAACCGCCTGGATTGACATTGGCTGGACCGTTGACCGGTTTGATTCAGGTGATTTTGTTTTTAATTTTTTTGAATTTTTTTAAATTATTATTTTGATTATTTTAAATTTTATTATTAATATTTATGCATATTAAAATGTTTAAATTTGCTAGAATAAATTTTTGTTGTTTTATAATATTAATAAATAAGAATAAATAATGAAATATATAGTAAAAGTTTATGATAATTTTGTTATTTTTAAAATAAATCTTATAAAAAAATTCAAGAATAAGAAAAAAATAAGAAAAAAAAATTTTTATTCGATGATATTCAAAGGTACTCCAAGTATTGATACCTACGAAATCTCTAGGTGAGAAGATTTTTTTTAAAATACTGCCAATGTATTAGAGTATTTATTAAAAAATTTTCAATACAATAAAAAATTTCTTTTGTTATAAAATAGTAAATAATAATTAACTAATAAATTAAAAATAAGAAATAAAAATGAGAAAAAAGAAAATTTTATCCGATGATGGGATTTTAAATGTATTTCGAGTAGAGATGCTTTAAGAAGTCCCTATGTGAGAAGATTTTTTTAAATATTACTAGTGTATTGGAATATTTATAGAAAATCTTCAATATAATAAAAATTTCATTTTCTTCAAAGTTTTAAATGAAAAAATTAATAAAAATTAATAAAATTTCTAAATAAAAAATATAATGTGTGCATTAATATATTATCATTTGCATTGCATGAATGGCATAGTTTTTTGCAAAAAATAAATTTGAGCCTCCGAGGATGAGATTTTAAAGTATTCCGAGAAGTAATGCTTATGAAATCTCTAGGTGAGAAATAGTTCTTTCAATGTTACCAACGTATTGGAACATTTTAAGAATTATTTCAATAAAAAGGTTCTAATTTATTTTCCTCGAATAAAATTTGAATAATAAACTTTAAAAAAAACCAATTTCAACAAACAAAGAAAATCAAGAAAATTATTTTTCAAACACCGAAAATAAGACTGTTTTTATCAAAATCAATGGATAACACATAGTTAATTGGTACCATTTTAAACGGGCGCAGTGGGGGTGCTAATCTTTCCCCACAGGTAACCGACTCTTGAACTCAACTATTTCGCAGACCATAAAATTATCTTTTCAATAAATTTTAATTAATTTTAAAATTATATTAAAAGGATAAATTTTAATAGGTGGCCAATCACACATAGCCAAAAAAGATTGGTGGCGACTATGATTTTTTTTATTTTCATTTTCCAAATTCGTCAAACGACTCTAAAATCGTTACGATAGCTTGGCGACTCCACTGGAAAAACTATTTGTTTTCGAGAGTCAAGCAAAAATTAACTACGTGTTATCTTTAAATTTTGATTTAGATAGTTCTAATCGATTTTTTAAATTTTTATTTTTCATTTTCAATAAAAAAGAGGGTAAAAAAAAAAACAAATCAAAAACAAAAAGAAAAAGTTCACACATGCTTTTTTTTTTACTACGCTTCTTATGCTTTATTTTTCTGTATATATTACTTTTGCTAAATTAGGAAACATATACACACACAATAACATGATGCATCTCATACATAAGCTCTATACCCAGGCTTTGTCATTTATAAGAGGAAGTAAAGTACCTATGCTCTCGTGAGGTGATAACCTCCGCAATGGCAAGTGAAATACTTTCACTCAAAGTGAACCTTTTTCGTTCATACCTTGTAATGGGTGAGGATCAGGATACCTTATTAGTCTAGCAGATAACAGTAAAGAACAATTTGAGAACCTTTAGACGGATGTTAACCTAAACCCAAGCATATAATAAGCCTAGGAAGATAACCTTAGGCAGAGGGATACCTTATTAGTCTAGCAGATGACAGTAAGGAACAATTTGAGAACCTTTAGACGGATGTTAACCTAAACCCAAGCATGTAATAAACCTAGAAAGATAACCTTAGGCAGAGCCTTGCCCACCAAAAACGTATAAAAATAAAAGTTATGTGTAATACAAAAATAAAACAAAAAAAAATGTTTTTAATTTCAAATCACATCCTCACACTAACTCAATTTTGTTTTGTTTTGTTTTGTTTTGTTTTTACATAAATCATATCATACAATTCTGCATTAAGGTATTTGCCCTAGGACATCTTTCTCTTGAAAGGTTTTTCATGGATCCCATAAAACTATAGATTTGCTCAAACTCATTTAACAAAAGTTGTATGGAATTAATGAGAAATTTTAGTGCCAAAATTTGTCTAAGAGTAAATATCTCCCATTTGCATTCATGCATCATGTGTACCATTTTTGTTTTTTTTCAAAAAAAATACAAAATAAAAATTTCAACACATGGCATTTTGATTTTTTATAAAGGTTCAAGAATAGCTTGCCTACAAAAAAATTTTGACTCAACCTACTCAACATTCATATAATACCAGAGCTCAAACAAGAATCATTGAATAAGAACAGGTTAGTTGATTTAAAAGGATTGAGAAGGCTCAAGAAGGACTAAAAGAGGATCTTAATAGGATAATGGACATGCTCAAGAATCTGGATAAAAAAAAAGCAGTGGAAGGAAATCCTAGCCTCCAAGAACAATTGCCAGACATGGTGGATCCTATATACCCTTCAAGGTTTGAACCACGGCCAACTCAACCTTCTCAAGAAGTCAGAATTTAAATTCTTACCCACGGAAGATATACTAATCCTTATCCAGGGATGACATTCACACCTGTTCCAAGATAATTCTAAAATTTTACTAATCTTGTCATGGTAGAAAAATCATCTGAGCCAATATCGATTCCAAACTCATATGATTCCAAAGAGAGAGAAAAATTAGAGATAGAGATATTTGAGAAAGTAAAAGATACCAATGCTCAACAGAAGATGAAATTATTAGAAGAAAGACTTAGGGCCATAGAGGGAATGGAGTTTTATGGCTCCACGGATGCAACTAAGCTATGTTTAGTTTCAGATGTGGTCATTCCACCTAAATTCAAGGTCCTTGAGTTTAAAAAATATGATGACACAAAATGTCCAATGACTCATATTATCATGTATTGTCACAAGATGGCGGTACATACTCGTGATGAAAAATTATTGATGTATGTATTTTAAGATAGCCTTATAGGATCTGTAGCTAGATGGTATGTTCAACTAGACAAGAATCATATTTGTTCCTAAAAAGAGCTCTCAAGGGCATTCATTACACAATGCTAGCATGTCATAGATTTAGCTTCAGATCGTTTATCTTTACAGAACATGAAAAATAAGGTAACTGAAAACTTTAAAGAGTATGTATAGGATAAAAATATATGGCTGCACAAGTTCAACCTCCTCTCACTGAAAAAGAGACAACTGTCTTATTTATGAACATCCTGAAAGTATCGTACTATGAGATATTGATAGGCAATGCCACTAAAAGCTTTACAGATATGGTGATATCCGGTGAAATTATTGAAAATACCATAAAGAATGATAAGCTCGATGCAGGAAAGACAAGTGAAGTAAAAAAGGGTGAAGCTCTCAAAAAGAAAGAGAATGAAGCTCAAGTAATGAACTATGTGGGGTAATAGTTCGAAGGTTTCACTTTACACCTTACACCAATGTACCAAACCCATTACCCTCTCATAAACAATGTCACATCCATCCTTTATCCTTGTCAACCATATCAGCCACTACAACAACCAGCTTGTACACCTCATTTTCAACCATCTTTTTGGACACCTAGCTATTCATACAACCATTTTACTACACCCACCATATCAGAACAAAGATCCAATCCAGGTAGTGGTCTAAGAGCCCTAAGAAATATTAAAAAAAATCATTTTTAACCTTATTCTCGTATCTTATACAGAATTGTTACCTCAACTTATCCAGAATCGACTTTTGAAACCTATGCATCTAGAATCCCTTCAACCCCCTTACCCAAAATGGTACGATCCTAATGTAAAATGTGATTACCATAATAAAAATCAAGGTTCTCAACAGAGAACTGTCCTACACTAAATACAAGGTTAGAGATCTCATTAAAGCTAAAAAAATAAAATTGGAAACTAACAGTGATCATCGTGTTATTGAAAACTCTCTACCTTGATATATTGGAAAAGAGATAAATTAAGGGTGTTAAAGCATTGATGTGATGACAGATAAGAAATTGGAGAATGATTTTATGGCTTTTCTTGGGAAATGATGGATACTTCATTTGGTGTTGCAAAGAGGTGGATTGATTCAAAATAAAAAGTATGCCCTTTTTGTTTCTTTTTTCACTTTTGTATTAGACATGTGTATGAACTTCATGACTTGTATGAAAGTTGAATATACCTGCTAAGAGCTTTATTTTTTTTATCTCAAGTTTTTTAAAAAAAAATTTTTTCTCTTCATAATAAAAATCTCAAAAAATTTGGTGGTCATTATTATGAACTTACTCGAATAAAATATTCCCATGTCCTTTTCATGTCTCAAAATCACTTGAAAAAGAAACCTTAATGCTCTAAAACATACAAGTTTAAACTTTGTGATACCTTCCTCAAAGCAACAAACACTGAAATGATCAATATGAAAAAAAAAATTGAAAAAAAAAACTTTTGAGTTCATTGACAATCAGGCAAATATGATGCTCTTTTATCTAGATGTTGGTGATTTGATAGGTGTCAAGACTATGCTTCAAACAAAAAGTCATTTAGATAGCCATGAATACACAAACACACCATTTTTTTCTAGGGGGCATACTGACAGAAGAGCATGATTTTTAGTTGCCTCAAGATTACCTAGTTTAGGGCACGAGGTAATTTCATGATGACGTACACAATTGAGATGAAAATAAACCCTTTCAACATGATTTTCATTGTCACATAAACCTTGCTAACTTATCAAGATATAACAAAGATTGGTTGTGATGTGAGTTGTGAAAACAAGAAAAAAAATAAAAAATAAAAAAATATTGATGGTTACATCGTGTGCTCTAGATATTCAAACGATCCCAAAAAGAAAAAGGAAAAAAAGATGTGATAAAAATAAAATTTTAATTTTTTAAGAAATCACTCTTCAGTATAAAGGACCAGATTTGAGATGACAAATGACCATATTTCCTTATCCTTTCACAAATAAAAAATTATTCATTTGCTATCCGTTTGAGCCTAGTTAATTCTTTCTAAATTAACCTTAATCAAGGATCACTTTTACATTAGGAGAAAAATACAAAGAAAGATTTATTTGATGAAGTCATGAAAGAATGCCTTAAATTACAGGGGCAAATGTTAAACAAATTGAGTTTAGAAGTTTTTAACATATTCCAACAAATATTAAAACATATAAGAAAGAGTAAAAGTGAAAGCAAAAAAAAAGAAGAAAAAGAAAGGAAAAAAGAAATGATTGGATGTTACGACTGAAGGAATAAAAAATGAATGTCCAAAAGAAAGTCCTTCACATGGTATAAAATGATCCTTAGTTCGATCACCTTCAAACACATGTTTTGGGTTTATTTATCAATTCTTTCAGAACTTCGAACCCTTGCCCATATTACATACCTTGAAAAGTCCATTTTGATCTAACATGGACACTTGAATTAAAGAATTTATTCCTTGCAGAATCATCGTGACCAATTTCACTTTTGTCTATTTTCTTAGCAAGATTTGTTTTTCACAAGAATACTTGAGTGCATGATGAAATCATCAAAAACAAAAAAAAAAAACAAAAAAAGGTAAAAAAAATGAAAGAATGAAGCTCTAGGGTGAAAACCTAAAATAGACAATCTAGAGCGAAAATGGGATTGCAACACAAGAACTCATCACAACCAATGATTGAGATGTGTATAAGGGTTATCATAAAAAATCTTAGCCTTGCCCAATATGACCTTGAATTTATTGCAGTTGGTCTTGATATCTATTAAAATACCACATTATGATACTAAAAATGGTATCAAATCTGATTTAACCATTATGGAACCTCCCAAAAAAATTTTGTTGTTAAGCTTAGATAAAAATTCAATTTTCCTATGCATACCTTAGTTTGACAATTAATCATCTAAGCCATTTGAAAAGATAGAATTGCCATATACATAATAATGATCACTATTTTTTAGAGACTTAAAAGTCACTTTGATTCATAATGGTTGACTAAGGAAATTTTTTTTTTAAAGAATTTTGTCATTAAAATAAAATATTTTTAGAGCGAAAAAATAAAATTTTTAATAAAATAAGGGGCAATATGGGAACACAAAAGTATGTTTAATCAATTAAGTTTTTACCATGGTTCAAGGGCTCATTTTCTTCAATTCCCTTTCATCAAATTTGAATTGGTCATATGCATGTTTGATTTAAAGATGAAAAATGAAAAGAAAAGTCAAGAAATCCAAATCGTGAAGAAAGAAAGCAAAATTGATGAAAATGAATAGCAAAGAAAAGATTTGGAATTGTAGTGAAAGATTCAGGATTGAATGAAAAGAACTTTGAAGAAAAGAAGATTTTGGGCAGTAGCATATCTTGATTCTTTAAAAAAAAATGAGCATTTAAACCTTTTGACATTGCATTTGCATTATTAGCTTGTCCTTCATTGATAAAGCATATGTATTTATAGAAGAGATATTTGCATTTCATGTGCATCATTTTAAGAAAAAACATTTGTATTTCATCTGCATCTCATGTGCATAATTTTAAGAAAAGACATTTGCATTTCATTTGCATCATCATTTTAAGAGAAAACACTTGCATCATAATGGTATTCACTAATTTTGGAAGCATTAAGAAGAAAAAAAAAAAGAAGGGCAAAAACATATTCAAAAGATCAAGAATTTTTAAGAATTTCAATGAGATGGCACAAGATGAGAGCTTTAAGTCCAATTTAGCTGGTAAGAAGGTTGTTAACCCAGTGAAATCGACATCAGCCAAGAAAAATATTATGATAAATTATTTTCAAAGTTTTCGGTGGTGATATTCGAGTATTAAAATTTACATTTGCATTTTCTTAGTGGTGAAATCCAAGACATTTTCAAAATCACTCGGTGGTGATATTCGAGTATTAAAAAAGTCATTTACATTCTCTCAATGGGGATATCTGAGTATTAAAGCTTGAATTACATTTTTTCAATGGTGATATTCGAGTTTCCTTCGGTGGTAATATCTAAAGTCTTTTGCATATTCTCGATGGTGATATCCGAGTTTAAAATTTGAATTTGCATTTGCATTCTTTCGACGGTGATATCCGAGTATTAAAGTTTGAATTACATTTTCTCGGTGGTGATATTCAAGTTTTTTTAGGTGGTGATATCTAAAGTCTTTTGCATCTTCTCAGTGGAGATATCTGAGTGTTAAGGTTTGAATTGCATCTTCTTAATGATGATATTTGAATATTAAAGCTTGAATTACATTTTTTTGATAGTGATATTCGAGTTTCCTTTGGTGGCGATATCTAAAATCTTTTGCATATTCTCGATGGTGATATCTAAGTTTAAAGTTTAAATTTGTATTTACATTTTTTCGATGGTGATATCCGAGTATTAAAGCTTGAATTGCATTTTTTCGATGGTGATATTCGAGTTTAAAGTTTAAATTTGCATTTGCATTCTCTCGACGGTGATATTCGAGTATTAAAGCTTGAATTACATTTTCTCGATGGTGATATTCAAGTTTCCTTCAGTGGCAATATCTGAAGTATTTTACATATTCTCGACGGTGATATCCGAGTTTAAAGTTTGAATTTACATTTGCATTTTCTTGGTGGGAATATCCAAGTATTAAAGCTTGAATTGCATTTTCTCGATGGTGATATGATAGTTTTCTTCGGTGGTAATATCCGAAGTCTTTTGCATATTTTCGGTGGTGATATTCGAGTTTAAAGTTTGAATTTACATTTGCATTCTCTCGACGGTGATATGTGAGTATTAAAGCTTGAATTGTATTTTCTCTATGGTGATATTCGAATTTCCTTCGATGGCGATATCTGAAGTCTTTTACATATTCTCGGTGGTGATGTCTGAGTATAAAGTTTGAATTTGCATTTGTATTTTCTCAACGATGATATCTGAGTATTAAAGCTTGAATTACATTTTTTCGATGGTGATATTCGAGTTTTTTTCGGTGGCGATATCCGAAGTCTTTTACATATTCTCGATGATAATATCCAAGTTTAAAGTTTGAATTTACATTTGTATTTTCTCGAAGGTGATATCCAAGTATTAAAACTTGAATTGCATTTTCTCGATGGTGATATTAGAGTTTCCTTCGGTAGCGATATCCGAAGTCATTTGTATATTCTCGGTAGTGATATCCGAGTTTAAAGTTTGAATTTGCATTTACATTCTCTCGATAGTGATATTTTATCCAAGTATTAAAGCTTGAATTACATTTTCTTGATGGTGATATTCGAGTTTCTTTCGGTGGTGATATCCAAAATATTTTGCATATTCTCGGTGGTGATATCTGAGTTTAAAGTTTGAATTTGCATTTGCATTTCCTCAGTGGTGATATTCGAGTATTAAAGCTTGAATTGCATTTTCTCGATGGTGATATTTGAGTTTCCTTCGGTGACGATATCTGAAGTTATTTGCATCTTCTTGGTGGTGATATCCGAGATTATTTATCCTTCGATAGTAATATTCAAAGTTATTTTTTAATGGATTTTTAAAGTTGTTAACCCTCTACTAAGGGGAGCCTTTTTCAAGATGAGAATTTTAAAGTCATTAAGCTTTTGCTGAGATGAGCTTTTTTACAATAAATTTTTAAAGTCGTTGAGCTTCTGTTGAAAGGAGCTTTTTAAAATGAATTTTTAAAGTTATTGAGCATCTGCTGAGGGGAGCCTTTTTCAAGATGAGACTTTTTTTAAAGTCGTTGAGCCTCTGCTAAGAGGAGCTTTTTAGAATAAATTTTTAAAGTTATTGAGCCTCTGCTGATAGGAGCCTTTTAAAATGAATTTTTAAAGTTGTTGAACCTTTGCTGAGGGGAGCTTTTTTCAAGATGAGACTTTCTTTAAAGTCATTGAGCCTCTACTGAGAGGAGCTTTTTAGAATGAATTTTTAAAGTCATTGAGCCTTTGCTGAAATGAGCTTTTTAAAATTAATTTTTAAAGTTGTTAAGCCTCTGCTAAGATGGGCCTTCTTCAATATGAAACTTTCTTTAAAATTAATGAGCCTTTGCTGAGAAAAGCTTTGTTTAAAATGAGAATTTTTAAAGTTGCTAAGCCTCTACTGAAATGAGTCTTTTTCATATTTTAAATTTTCAAAAGCTGTCGAGCCTCGAGTAAGAGGAGCATTTCGATTTGATGAGAAAAGCTTTCTGATTAGTTTGTATCATATAAAAAAAAAACTTTCCTAAACAAAATTAATATATTTGTCTTTGCACTATTCTTGATTCTCAGCAATATGAAAAGAAAGGCAACTGTAGACATCAAATTTGTTCGACCTTGATCAAATTTGCTAATAAGATAATGTTATTATTAAATACAATAATAATATAAAAATATAAAAAAAAAACAAAAGCTAAAAAACAAAAAAGAATAAATAAAAGAGCTAGTGGCAATGGGTGCCGTGCACGACACTGCCACCCCCTTGTTCACCACCTATGCCCTCTACCCCTGTTAGGACCCTATGCTTACTTGGGCATAGGGTCAACACCAGTAAATAGAAAAAATAAAGGTAAAGGGAGGCTGGAGCCTGGGGTGCCACACATGACACCCTCTCTCTGCCAGGCCCTGTGCCACCTGCCCAAGCATAAGGCTATGGTCAGAGATCTATAAATAGAGCTCCTTGTGGATCCACAAAAAAAAATAGAGGATGAGACCCTACCAAAGAAAGCAAAAATAAAAAAAACAAAAAAAAACAACAAAATCAACAAAAAAATTGAAAAAAAAACAATAAAATCAACAAAAAAACACAGTCATCGTCGAATCGACGACAAACCCAATGCCAAAGAGGTACCTATAACAAAAAAAAATCATTAGTTTGAGTTTTGTTTAAAAAGAAAGAGAAAAGAACACTAGATTTGGGAAAAAGATAAACAAAAGAAGCTTCGGGTGTTTTGAAAGCTTTTCGGCATCAGCGATCGACAGCGGATGGTGAAGCACGATAGTTGACACAATGGACGGCCACCAACCGATTCGTCTAGAGAGAGAAGCTCTAAGAAATGAGAGAGGTAGAGAGAGAGAGGGAAGGGAAAAATGAGAGAAGAAATTTTTTTTTAGCTTTTATAGAAGGTTGAGATTTAAAATGACGTCGTTTAAGGAAAAGGTTGAAACGATGTCGTTTTGCAGATGAGAGGATCCGCGCGTGGATCAGGATCTGACTTGGGATCTGTGCAAATCGACCCATCGATCTGACTCCCTTTAGCCCTAGGCCTGACTGGTCTAATCGAACCAGACCGTGCTAGACCCGCCCCAAACCGTTGAACCGATCCAGACTAAGCTGGATCAACCCTGAACCGCTGAACCTAATCAAACCATCAAACTGCCCGAATCGACGTTGACTAGACCATTGACTAGTCCGGTTCAGGTGAATTTTTTTTTTTGAATTTTTTTAAAATATTATTTTTGTTATTTTAAATTTTTTTATTAATATTTATGCATATTAAAATGTTTAAATTTGCTAGAATAAATTTTTGTTGTTTTATAATATTAATAAATAAGAATAAATAATGAAATATATAGTAAAAATTTGTGATAATTTTGTTATTTTTAAAATAAATCTTATAAAATAAGAAAAAAAAATTTTTTATCCGACGATGAGATTCAAAAGTACTCCGAATAGTGATACCTACGAAATCTCTAGGTGAGAAGATTTTTTTTAAATACTGCCAGTATATTAGAATATTTATTAAAAAATTTTTAATACAACAAAAATTTTCTTTTGTTATAAAATAGTAAATAATAATTAACTAGTAAATTAAGAATAAGCAATAAAAATGAGAAAAAAAGAAATTTTATCTGATGATGAGATTCTAAAAGTATTCCGAGTAGAGATGCTTTAAGAAATCCCTAGGTGAGAAGATTATTTTAAATATTACCAATATATTGAAATATTTATAGAAAATCTTCAATATAATAAAAATTCTATTTTCTTCAAAGTTTTAAATGGAAAAATTAATAAAATTTCTAAATAAAATTATAATGTGTGCATTAACATATTATCATTTGCATTGCATGCATGGCAGAGTTTTTTGCAAAAAATAAATTTGAGCCTCCGAGGATGAGATTTTAAGGTATTTTGAGAAGCGATACCTAAGAAATCTCTAGGTTAGAAAGAGTTCTTTTAACGTTACCAACGTATTAGAACATTTTAAGAATTATTTCAATAAAAAGATTTTAATTTATTTTCCTCAAATAAAATTTGAATAATAAACTTAAAAAAAAAAAATCAATTTCAACAAACAAAGAAAATCAAGAAATTATTTTTCGAACACCGAAAATAAGATTGTTTTTTACCAAATCAATGGATAACACAGTTAATTGGTACCGTTTTAAACGAGCACTGTGGGGATGCTAATCCTTCTCCACACGTAACCAACTCTCGAACCCAGATTGTTCCACAAACAATAAAATTATCTTTTTAATTAATTTTAATTAATTTTAAAATTTTATTAAAAGGATAAATTTTAATAGATGGTCAATCGCACCTAACTAAAAAAGATTAGTAGTGACTCAAATTTTTTTTATTTTCATTTTTCAAATTCGTCAGGCGACTCCAAAACCGTTACGACAATACAGAGATCATAACCATTTGAATAGAAGTTTATATATGTTCATTCATTATAAATAAATATTTCAGTATAACTATTTTCACTAACCATTTTCACTACTTTTGATTGAAGAGTTTGAGGCTTTGTTGTATTCTAAAGGCATAATTACTTTTAAGAAAAGTGTTTTTCATGCCTCAAAGCTAAAATTCTTTTCTATTATTTAATTTCTCTTATTTATTTTTTCTAACAATTTAAAGACAATTATGATAATTTTATATTTCATATGAGAAAGATACAAGGAAAAAAATTGACATGATTTGGGGATCAATATTAAAGGATACTCAAGGTGTCAAAGGATTAATGTTTCCATGGACCAAAATGTTAATTTTTATAAAGATTTTCATTAGAGGTATGTATTTTATTTTTTGCGTAATTACTAGTAAGAAAATTGACTGAATGAGATAAATATGTTAACAATCAATTTCATTAGTGTGTAAAGTCAAAACACAATATATAAAATATTGATTACATTGTATAAATTTATGCATATACTGAAATTGGCTTCACAATTGGGTTTAATAAATTATGTTATATGTATTTGAAAAATCAATGCTTATAAAGATTGAGATGGAAAATAGCCTAAAAACATTAAAAAAAGGAAAGACATGAATTTATCTACAACCAAAAGAATTATTACTTGTTATCAAGTAATGAATTAAATTAGGTTCTAATGGAATGGCCGATTGTTTAGTTGTCATGTCTTGATTATCTATTGAATAGGCAAATTGTCCCATGATTTTTATGAAAACAATTAGAAATGGGTAAAAGAATTTACCATGAAAAATTATTTATAAGTGGAGAATATATGTAAAAAATAAGATTTGACTGCAAGATTAGTTTTACTTTTAAATCATGGCACCAAAATTGAGATAATAAGTTGAGTTAAGCTATTTATATGGTTCTATCTTTATTGGTTATTTATAGATCAAAGGTTGATATATATATTTTAAAATTTATTATTGGTTCAAATTTTGACTAGTGTTCAATTTTTATGAAAATCAATTAAAATTAAATTGATGTATGTGAATAATTATTATTAAGATATGGTGTTTCATGGATTAATCAGTGGATAATAAACCAAATAATTGTTATTATCAGAAACATAGGCAGTGTGACATGTATTTTGCATGCTAGGTGTGTTACACTAGAAATGATTTTACAAAATAAAATTTTATTATGAACAATCACAAAGTCAAAATCATAAATAGCCATTAAAGAGTTAATCAATGGTTACATAAAAGCATTGTTGCTTTTCGCAAATGGGATATTAATTAAAAAAAATGGCATGTCATTAAAAATATTGAAGCATTCATCAGTTACTAGCATTTTGAAATATGCTCATCAATGTCTAATTAGTCATATTTATAAATTAGAAAAGAACATGCAAATTCAATGTTCCAAAGTCACCAACACATGTATGTGTTTAATTCCATTTTGTGATGGCTTGGAGAATATTGGTATAGTTTGCCATATATTACGAAAATGAACTGAATAAGATGGAATTTTTTTTTATACATATAAGAAAGATATGGACCATGGAGATAGAATGCTATCATTCAATTAATACAGTATTAGTTAAAGACAATAAAGATATTTTTACTTCTTGTACCTGAAAAAATGGCCTTTTGTAGGCTGCTAAAATGAAAAGTGAACAAGTTTTTAAGATTTTCAATAATTTCATAAGAATGGCAAGGATGTGGCTAGTTATACATCTTATCAACATATGGCTTAGATAATAATATTGGTTTGTGAAAGTCATAAGCCTTGGAGTTAGCCAATTAATGATTTAACCAATGCAAATTCATCACAAAATTTTGCATGAAATATTAGTATAACTCATATTATAATTATTGTTTATACTATTATATAAAAATAATTCTTTGGATTCATGTTTCATTACTTACGTTGATATGGTGATCTATATATGAACATATTGATTACAAAATGATTGTGAAAGTATTTGAAATTGGAGTTAAATATACTATGGACTCTTATTATACATAGGCATATTGTTCATATGAGTAAAGTTTGAATTTATTATATATCTGAAAATGTTATAACCAATTAAAAGTGGTAAATAACGAAGATATATAAACTATATAATGGAGGAGAAATAAAGTTCTCATAAAATTTTGAAATCAAGTTTAGAGGTTTTAATAGTCATGAACTTTGAATTGGCCATTGGGCAATTAATATATGCATTGGAAACTCATGATAACATTTGAGAGAGCCGGTTTTCAATAAAAGCTATTACTATAAATGAGATAACTTCAATTGCTAAATCTACATGATTTGTAGGTATGATGTTGATTATTATGGTTAGCTTAGAATAGCCATAAGCCAAAATTGATGCCATAATCTTGATCATGTTGTGATAATTTTTTTTTATGTATATGATCTAATTCATGGATTGTACAAATGATTTATCATCTATGATATTATATAGTTAAAATTTTAAAGTATATTTACTTTGGAAGCCATTAGTGATTCAAAGGTCTTGTGAATATGAAAACTTTTGTAATAGTAAAAGGAATACTATTTAATCTATTAGGATGATGGAAATGGTTTGTTCATGGTAATAAAAATTATTAATGGTGTCCATGATGAAATAAATTCATATAATTATTTATGAATTGACATAACAAGTCTTAAAAGAAGACTATAGAAGCGTGGTTATATTTGAAATTTGCTTATTGATGTAAACTCTTATATTGAGTTAAAATATAAAAGTTTTGGAACTTTTATAGAAATATTAAGATATTTGCTAATTATCTTTTACTAATGGTGGATTTGGAGGCCTCTTACTTAAAAAAAAAAATCACCAAACAGTGAAAAGATAAATGAAATGACAACTTGATTAAATATGCATGATATCTTAACAATTGAATGAGTCATTCTTTAATAAAAGAATGCATACTTACACATAGTAGGGGTAATAAGAATCAAAAGAAATAAAAATTACCACCATAGTGTTGTAAGATTCTAGTATAATTTTATGAGCAAATTATACAAGCTAATAAGTTTAGACATTTATTAAAGTAAAATAATAAAAAGGTCCTTAAAAATCTTTAAATGGTTTGATTTATTCATTCAGTTTATCCAATTGTACTAAAAGTATAATTATATTAAATATAAATATAACAGTATGGAAAAAAATGGTTTAAATTTATGATTACAGAGAGTTATGGCCACAATTAATACCAACTATTTCTTGAAATGATAAGAATGAGGCAACAATGTCTAGAGCATATAAGTGATATGCAAAATGAAAAGTTCAAACATATTAGCTTGAAGTGATTATATTAGAGATTCAATCTCAAATGTGAGTAATTACCATAAAAAAAAATTGAATTCCAAGATATTGGCTAGTAGTACTACAAGTAGAATGGATTTAAACCCTTACTATTAGATATCAATAATGGGAATCCAACTTTGAATTAGTAACCTCTAATTACAAAGTTTAATGGGTAAAAGAAAGTTATTATTCTATGTCTGTTAAGTACTAGTAAAATCCATTCAAATTTTAGAAACTAGTGTGATCCATTGCATGGGGGATGATAAGTATTTATACTTTTAATGGAGTTTTAAATGACTAAAGTAATAGAGATATGATGAAAACTCTACCTAAATAAATATAAAAGTAGTGTTGCTTCAACAAAAAAAATTGGGATATATCTTGTAAATGTTTATAAATAGGATAAGCACATGGCCATAATAGTACTAAAAAGAGTTATAAACCTCTGATAGAATAATAAATAAGTATTATGTGTATTGTATCTTCAATTTTAACATTAGGAGTTGAAATTTAATTTGCGGACACTATCAACTTCGTTAGAATTCTAAGATATATATATACGCTAAATTGAATGTTTAAATAAAAAAATACCTTATTGTATTCATAATATTTATTTGTGTGAAATGTTTAAAAATTAAGCACCAACATTCCAAACTAGTGAGGGATTATTAGTAGTTTAAAATGTAATGCATCTCACCTTGGATAAAAAGATTTAATTATGGATAAATAAAATTAAAATTTGTATTAATTTTATTTATATTTTAAATAATTATATTTTAATAGAAACAATTATTATATGACAAATGGTCATAACTGTTTGAATATAAATAAATTGTTATTCATAAAAGTTATGATTATACAAAAAGTCATAACCATCTGAATTGAAGTTTATATATGTTCATTTATTATAAATAAATATTTTAATATAATAATTTTTACTACTTCTGATTGGAAAGTTTAATGCTTTATTATATCTTAAAGACATAATTACCTTAAAGAAAGTATTTTTGATGCCTTAAAAGCTATATATATATGTTTTTTTATTATTTCTCTTTTTTTATTTATTTTTTCTAACAAACACCCGGGTGAAACACATTCTGATTGGACCCGGGCGGGTTGATCAAACCGCCAACGCTCGGAACGGGCACGTGGGTAGACCTGAAAGAGTGACTTCGAGGCTTCGGAGTTAGGAGCAACTAGGATCCAGCTGGTTGTGGTTTAAGCTTTTGTTGAGGAGGTCCTGGTGGAGTTGGCAATGAACGTAGGTTTATAAAAGGTGATGCTGGTGGCGGCAATGGTGGCGGTGGTTGCTTTTACTTTTGCTGTATCCGCTTCTGTTTCAGTGGTAGCGATTGTTCTTGTTGTTTTTGCTGTTGTTGGACCTTGGGAACACCGGTTGGATCTCCCACTTAAAGGAACAGCTCCAGGTTTTTTGAAGGAATCATCTACTGCCACTTTTTTAAGGGGAATAGCTATCAAAGTATAATACAAAGAGTAAAAGCAACTGATCGTAAAACAAACATCTATCATCCGGGGTGAGTCCATGTCTTTATATATAATTGGGGTGGCAGAAAGTTGAGTCTTGGCGGGATTAAAGAAAGGCATGAAGATGGGGTTGGTGGAATCGATGCACGTATTTGAGTTTGACTTTAGGGTTCATTAGAGGCGAAGGCTGTTTCAATCATAAAAACAGAAGAAAGTGAATGAGACAGAAGATTCAAACATCTGCTAGTACTTGAGCTAGACTTTTCACCATAAAATTCGAAATCAGATGAGGGATTTTCCTTTGATTTGGGATAATGGGATCTAATTTCACTATCAAATGGAACTTGCAGCTCTGGGTTTTTTGAATTGTCGTATTAGAATAGTAAAAAATCCAAAAAACTGTTTCTCGAAAGGGGCAATCTTAGCATCAGAGACCAAACCTGATAACTGCCATAGCTAGGCCAGCTATGGAGATTTGAAATTTGGGTTCCACCAGACATTATCATTAAGAGCTGCACTGGTATTGTGTTCCATTTAAATATATTTGTCATGTTATCCTACGATATCAGTGACAAGCCCGTTGCAAACGGTAGGATTGGCTATGAATTGAATCATACGCAGCAATCATCATGCAGGAAACCCCAAGCAACTGTAGTCGTCGCCTGTTAATTGAATTGCCACAAAGATAACGATCACTACAGTTCACTGTCAAAAGTAATGTCTCTGGTACAAGTCTATATTCTTCACCCACGCACAGTTGAAGTCATAAGGCAATTCTAAATGAGAAAAAACTGCACATTATAGTAAATTATAGGTCTTTGATGAATTTCTTGCTTTGGTTGGTGATGTCGCTAAGAGCTGGTCTCTTCTTAGCCAATTGTGGTTTCCCTGCAGCCTTTAGGTTGTCTAGGATCGGCAACTTTGGTGGACATTTCCTTGGAACTTAGGCAAGGTTGGGGAAGAGCCTTGCCGCTTTTTGTCCGAAGACTTGATAAAATTAAGAAAAGAGTAGTTATTTCATTTAAATAGCTAAATAAAAACCTTTTTCCTTTGATATAGGAGTGTTGAATAGGTCCAACAAAAGAACTTATAACATAAAAATGGATTGTGTAAAAATTTATAGATTTTTTTTATTATTTATCTAGTTATTATGGTAAGATAAATGTAAATAAAAAGAAAGAAATGAGAGGCGAGGGGGTGACTCGTGAGTGTCGCAGGGGAAGGGAAGTGCCTTTTTGTTATTTGATCTTCACTCTTTTCAGTAAAAGAGGAGTGAAAAAGTGTTTGGTTGATTTCAAAGGTGAAGAGATCTTTGCCGTTCGTATGGAATGAATGGAGTAATCTCGGCCATCTATTTCGGTTAAATACAAAAATGGCCCAATCAGGCCCAATGCAATAGATGACGTATCTATGATTTCGTGCTTTCAGACCTTTAGGGCTTTCAATCAAGAAAATACTAAGTGGACCAAAAGTTAAGAGAAGCAATTTTTTTACGATTTTATATATGGGATTTTTTTTATTTAACTGTTTATCGATAAGGCAGTTGAGTGAGGAGAACAATTTCTCTTTGCTTTTTAATTAAGATTCAATCATGGTAAAGAGCATTTTAAGATTTAAATTTTAAATGTATTGGGTTACTGTATGAGAATATACTTTTAAAATTACTTAAAATTGAAATTGTCGTAAGTAAAACTTGAGAATACTCCGTCATATTATAAATCAGATTATATTATGTTGTTTTTCAAATATATACCAGTGGTTTTAGAGTCAAATATTCATAACAAAAAATCTCGTAGAGTTTTATATCATTTCATGGTCAATTATGAAATTATCTTTTCTATATAGCATATTAGCCATTGTTATTATATCTTGATTCTTCATTCATATGGTTACGAAAAAATTGCAAGATGAATAATAAACTATACGATTGAAATCATTAAAGGATAATATTTATTGTTAAAAAGTATTTTGAGAATATGTTAGTTTTAAAACCTTTGTTTTATTTGCCTTCCATATAAAAAATTTGCTATATTACATTTCATATGATCGGGTGTCTATTGTGTTATTTTGATTTAAAATTTAAAATAAGTATCATTGGTTATTTTGTAATATAGTAGAAGGTATTTATCAAACTTTGTTTTGAATATAATTTTCTCTCTAAATGATCTTAAAGATGTATTCCCTCAAATTGGTCTGATGCAATCAGGATTTTATTTTTAAAATACTTCTCACAAAAGATCAAACCTAAATTGACAAGGAAATAAAAGTCTTACCCCTTACGAATTGGGCTAACCCTGTTAAATATTGACTCAAATTTTAATTGAAAATTAGTTTGATTTTCAGTAAAATTTTATTAGTTAAAGAATTACTTTGATAATTAAGTTTATTTAAGCATAAATATTCTTAATAGGTAAGAGTTAGTAATAGGAATTCTTTGTGATAAAGCAATGGAGCTTTATAAACATAGAGTAAGTATTAACTTTTAGACTTATAAGAAAAAGTTATGAGATCTTTATATGAAAGATGGTTTGTTGGGATGTGAAAAAAAGTTTGTTTGAGAAAACACCAATTGTATAGGATCAAGGATATTTTATAGGTTATACACTAGAGAGTATGGAAACTAAAATTGTTTCAGAGGCTCGAGATTAGTGCTTATGTATAGTATTTTGTACTTTTTATAATCTCCACATTTATAATAAATTTTCTCTTTCATTCGTGGATGTAGGCAATTTGGTTGAATCACATTAAATATTGTCTTTTGCATGTGATTTATTTTGTGTTGATCTTAGTGTGGAATTTGTTTCTACTTTAAAAAAATTTCAACAAGCGGTATCAGAGCTAGGTCGTTAACATCTCTTCATGAACCAGGTATAAAAGCTTTCCTTATTGCCCGATATATGAAAGGGAGAGATTATTGAAGTTATCCTACATTGATTGTAAAAGGGGATTTTTTGTTGTAAATTGTATTCGTGAGATCAAAGACATGTAAGAAAAGATATTGCAAGAAGGTGTTAGTTGCAGGTGAAATCAATTGGATGAAGTTGATTTTGCTACACATGAGTATTAACCATTTATGTGAATCAGGTAGAGTCAGTACTGATTCAACTATGTGTAGTCAAGATTTCTTGAAGGTTAATGTGATGGTAAAATTTGTGTCAAAGTGAAAATTTATTAGATATTAACTTAAATTCTAATTGGAAATCTATTTGAATTCCAGTAAAATTCTATTAGTTAAATAATTATTTGACAATTAAGTTTATTTAAAGATAAATATTCTTAATGAGTAAGAGTTCTTAGTAAATAAGAATTCTTGGTAATCAAGTAATGAAGCGTTATAAATATAGAGTAAGTATTAACTTTTAAAATTGTGAGAAAGAGTTATGAGATTTCTATATGAAAGATAGGTTTGTAAGGATGTGAAAAAAAATTTATTTAGGAAAACATCAGTTGTATGGGATAAAAGATATTCCATAGGTTATACACTAAGGAGTATGGAAACTAAGATTGTTTCAGAGGTTTGAGATTAGTACTTGTTTATGATATTTTGTACTTTTTATAATCTCTACATTTATAGTAGATTTTTTCTCTTATCCATGGATGAAGTTAATTAAGCTGAACCACGTTAAATATTGTCTCTTACGTGTAATTTATTTTGTTTTGATTTTATTGTGAAATTTATTTCTGTTTAAAAAAAAAAACCCAATAAGTGGTATCAACCCTAGGTTGCTAACATCTCCTCATGAGCCATATATAGAAGCTTTCTCTTATGGCTTAATGTGTGAAAGGGATAGATTATTGAGGTTATCTCACATTAATTATGGAAAAGGATTTGCTATTATAGATTTTGTTTGTGAGATTGAAGAGATACAAAAGAAAATGCTACAACAAAGCATTAGTTGTAGGTGAAGTCAATTGGATGAAGTTGATTTGGCTGCACATGGGTATTAACCACTTATGTAAATCAAGTGGAGTCAACACTGATTCAACTGTGTAGTCGGGGTTTCTTGAAGGTCAACATGATGGTAGAATTTATGTCAAGATAAAAATTTGTTAGATATTGACTCAAATTCTAATTGAGAATCAGTTTGAATTTTAGTGAAATTTTATTAGTTAAAGAATTAGTTAGTAATTAAGTTTATTTAAGGATAAAATATTCTTAATGGGTAAGAGTTCTTAGTAATAGGAATTCTTGGTGATAAAATAATTGAGTTTTATAAATATAGAGTAGGTATTAACTTTTAAAATTATGAAAGAAAGTTATGAGATCTCTATATGAAAAATAGGTTTGTAGGGATGTGAAAAGGACTTTGTTTGGGAAACATCGATTGTATGGGATAAAAGATATTCCATAGGTTATACACTAGGGAACATGAAAACTAAGATTATTTCAGGGGTTTGAGATTAGTGTTTGTTTATAGTGTTTTGTACTATTTGTAATCTCTACATTTATAGTAGATTTTCTCTCTCATTTGTAGATGTAAACAATTAGGTTGAACCACATTAAATATTGTCTTTTGTGTGTGATTTATTTTGTGTTGATCTCATTGTGAAATTTGTTTATGTTTTTAAAAAATTCTCAACAAATCCCTTTTGGTTAAATATCGTAGCATTTAACTCACAATTAAGTATGTTATCTTTTTGCTTAACAAGTTGAGTTATAATCCTTTTTTTGAAATAAAGAAAAAAACAAATATAAAGAAAAATGAAAAATAAACAAAGGCATGCAAGAAAAGGATGTTCCATTGTTGTATCCATCCTTAATTGCAATTTTATATAACTTAATTAGTTCATTATATCTTTAATATTTTCGACATTTTCAACCCAAGTCAAATAAACTTGGTTTGTGGATTCCATAATTTAATACATACAAATACCAAAATTTTAATTTTTTTTTGTACTTGAAATTGTCAAGATTTGAATTTTGATATTAAAATTAAAATTTTAATATTTTTATCAACAAACTATGCAATTATTGGTAAAGTTTCATTTTCAATTTGAACTTTATATGTACAAAAGAACAATTAAAGGAATACTAATAGATACAAAGAGCGAAGTTGTATTTTTTGTTGTTGTTTACTATTTAAGTAGGATCAAAAAGTAATTTTCAAATACAAAAGTTAATTCAACAATAATACTAAATTAGACCTCAATAGATCTAAATAATAATGTTTTTATTTTTTTAATATTTAAAATTAACAAAATTCAAACTTTGATCAACAATACTCTAATAGACCATACTATTATTAGATCCTAATTAACCAAACTATTATTGGATAAAGTGTCATTTTTAATTTGAACTTTATATGTACAAAGGAGCATAACGATTAATTAAAGGAACACTAATAAAGTAGAAAGCCTCAAATTTTAGGTAAGAATTTGAACTACTTCCTTGTAGACAAAAAAAGAAGGAGAAAGAAAACTTTTTTTCATTTGGGAAAAAGAAACCAACAAAAAATTCTTACAGTAACACTGATAATTCTCTAAAATTAAATAAAAATATTTTGGGTCCTCTACATTAAATTTTATTATTATTATATCTACTTCTTTCTATGCAAAAGACCTGTCAAAGTTCAATTATTCAAAAAAACTTTTTGTTTTTTTGTATGTTTACCAGGTTACTACACAGTGAAGACAGATCTTGTGACCGTTTGAAATTCGAATTCAAAAATACCTGAAACCTAACTCACCCGGCTGTGACTTTTGCTCCCAATAACACACCAATCAAATCCACTCAACCCATTGAAAAGACCAAAACCCCAACTTGTAGTTCAACGTGTCATTTCTTCATTGGTGACCGTGACCACGGATGAAAGAGGTCGAAACATGGTCCGTTGTCCCCACATCACGCTCCTAACGATAATCGAGTGGAATCAACGGCTATGATCTTTCGACAATTCAAATCAACCAACTCCCCGCCTCAAAAGGATCGTTAAGAAAATATAAAAATAATTAATTACACGCAAGAAGAACCTCTCAAATAAAAACCCCAACCAAATTTCTCTGCAATACTCTCTTTCGAAAAAGAAAGCTGACAATGTCGACTCAAAATGGCAATCGGCGATCGTCGTTTTCGTCATCTACGACGTCGTATTTGGCAAAACGGCATGCGTCGTCGTCGGAGAATGTGGGAAAAGCCACGGCTTCTTTGGCTAAAAAGAGAGTCCCTCTTAGTAACATTACTAACCAAAAGAATACCTCAAGAAGCTCGGTTTCGTCCTCTTCTTTGGTGAATCTTGAGTTCTTTTTGCATACATTTTAATCTGTTTTAAAGTTTTTATGATCTTTTTTCTTTGTTAATCGTTTCTGGATTCTAATTTTCTGAGACAATGTAAGAAAAGAGAAGATAGAAGGTGGTGAAATTTTAGTTGTTTACAATGTTCTTGGAGTTTGATGGGGACTTCAAAGCCTCCCTATTTAAAATTTTGCTATAAAGCTAGAATTGTTAGAGATTTAATTTCAAGATTGGAACCTTTTTATTTCTTTTTTGGCATTCTAGGCACATTGGTAATCCAATTAAAAACTATGCCTAGCAACTGGCTCTGTTTACATTTAAGTAGGAAGCCGTGGGTTTGATTGATTATGGCACTAGTATGTTTTGTATATTTCATTTTGGTATTCTTGTTTGCTCCAGCTTTAGATTTTTGATTTTCAATTTCAAATTTGAAGGTACCATGTTCAAACAAAATCCCCAAGCCAAGGAAGACACAGCCTACAAGTAATGTAGGTTTCTCAGGACATGTAAGAACCAGTTCAGTTTTGCCTCCCAAGGTTGTTACATCTTTTCCAAGAGGAAATGAAGTGGTGTTGCCTCCTCCTAGTATCTCAACTGTCCCTCCTCCACCATGTAGCATGGAGTTTTCTCCTAGGAAATCAGACGAAGTATCTGTTTCTATGGATGAGACAATGTCTACTTGTGATTCTTTCAAAAGCCCTGAAGTCGAATATATGGACAATCATGTTGTCACAGCGATTGATTCCATTAAGCGAAAGACGTGCAGCAACCTCTACACATCGGACCATGTAGAAGCAACAGGTTCAGTATCAAGTGCAAAAAGAAAATTTATTTCTAATCAATTTCATTGGTTCTTATCTTTTTCCTGATTTACTCGTTTAGTCTCAAAGTGATTTGTTTTGCAGGAAATATCTGCAATAGAGATGCACTGGCAGAGATGGAAATGGACGATAAAATAGTTGATGTTGATGAAAATTACATGGATCCACAGCTTTGTGCAACATTTGCTTGTGATATTTACAAGCACCTACGTGCATCAGAGGTTTTCCATCTTTTTTCTACCTCCAAGTTATGCTTTTGAAGATTTGGTTAACAAATCAGCATAGTTCTAAAAGTTACAATCAGAAAATGTATAGGAAAATTTTAGACAAAGATATATACATCATGTTAAACACTCTTGACTGAGAACAATTAATGGTTACCCATGGAGTATGAATGTATAATGTCTTGGTCCTCTTGGAAAATCTCAAGTGGAATTCTTAGGAGATAGGAGGCCAAAGTTGAAGTGTTTCAAAGAGATGTCTGTCCTGCTTGAGTCTACTTCCTGATTAGATTGGGAAGCTCTGGTTCCTGTTGTGTGCTTCTATATGTTTGTCCTCCTTTTGCCTGCTTTGATTTTCTCTTGAACTTTCTTATTTCTTTGGTTTTCAGGTGAAGAAAAGACCTTCCACTGACTTCATGGAGAGAATTCAGAAAGACATAAATTCCAACATGCGTGCAATACTTATTGATTGGCTTGTAGAAGTAATTTTCTGTCTGTTTATAAAGTTATATGGTTATTTAGAATCCAATACACAAGATTCAATAACTATCTCTGCTAGCATAATCTCTGCTGCCAGTAGCCAGTACCTTCTTGTTTTCCCCTGTTAATGCTAAAGTTTTTTTAGAATCCAATATACAAGATTCAATAACTATCTCTGCTAGCATAATCTCTGCTGCCAGTAGCCTACCTTCTTGTTTTCCCTTGTTAATGCTAAACTTTCAATTTTAACTGCAGGTGGCTGAAGAGTATAGGCTTGTACCCGATACGTTATATTTGACAGTGAACTACATAGATCGGTATCTTTCAGGGAATATGATGAATAGGCAACGGCTACAGTTACTTGGTGTTGCCTGCATGATGATTGCTGCGTAAGAAATAACACTTCCACTACTTTCTTTTGTTTCTTTTACATTATATCATTTCTCAATTTTCATCCAAGATTTTTCCAGGGATACAATGTTTAACATTAGAGTGTTTAATTTAACAGAAAATATGAGGAGATTTGCGCACCTCAGGTGGAGGAGTTTTGCTACATCACTGATAATACATATTTCAAGGAGGAGGTTTGTTCTCAGTCAACTCTCAATAATTTTTAAGTTGCTACTATATAAAATCTTACCAAGGCATTATTAAACTTCTAACTTATAACAGGTTCTAGAAATGGAATCTTCTGTTTTGAATTACTTGAAGTTTGAAATGACTGCCCCCACAGCTAAATGTTTCTTAAGGTAATTGTTAAGCTCATTATTATTAAAAAATTATTTTCTGGTTTTCATGTTTAACATTCTTGTAGTAACTTTTGATCACTGATATGACATTCAGACGGTTCGTTCGTGCTGCTCAAGGGATCAATGAGGTATTTGTCTTTGAGTTTCAGTGATTCAGTTTCTGGCTCCTCTGTCTTTCCTCTGTCATATGCAAATAACATCACCTACTTAGATACCATAATAACACCATTTGTGACTATGTTTAAAGTGGTGGTCAATTGAAATCAAACAAACCATGGTCATTTCCACTGATGAATAATTGGTTTTCCTCCCCTAACTCCATGATTTCTTGTGTTGGTTTTCCTCCCCTAACTCCATGAATAATAGGTTCCATCAATGCAATTAGAGTGCATGGCAAACTACATAGCTGAACTATCTCTGCTCGAGTATTGTATGCTTTGTTATGCTCCATCACTTATTGCCGCTTCTGCAATTTTCCTGGCCAAATTTATGCTTCTTCCTTCAAAGAGACCTTGGGTATGTTTTCATGTATAATTTAAATAAAAAAAAAAAAATTTTGTTAGTTAATAAAAGAACTCTTTTTCTTGACTTTTACTATAAGTCTGATCTCCATTTCTTATGGGTGCAGAATTCTACCTTGCAGCATTACACACTTTACAAGCCCTCTGATCTATGTGACTGTGTTGAGGATCTTCATAGACTATGCTGTAACAACAACAATTCTACTTTACCTGCAATCAGAGAGAAATACTATCAGCATAAGGTAAACAAAAGATTGGCTACACCAAGTTGGCTCATTATTTCTTCACTAACTATGACCAAATGATATTAAACAGTTTTAGGAGTTTCTTTGACTCCTTTTATTTTTTTCCCTCAGTACAAATGTGTTGCAAAGAAGTACTGCCCTCCATCAATACCTTCAGAATTCTTCCAGAACTAAACATACTCGACATCAGCGCAACTGTTCCAATTCTTTGTTGGATAAACTGTTCTACACCCGTCATGTGCTGCTTTTTCCAGTTCTGAGAAGAGCAGTTCACCTCGTATCACTTTTATTTAGACTAGATAAACAAATTAGGATCTTCCATGTGTAAGACAGAACTTAACTTTAGTTTAGTGTAATCAATGTAGTGTTCATTTTATTAATGGATGCCACGTGGCAAAACTTAGCCATGTTTCATTGTCCATGTGGCCAAATTTTGCTACTTCTTGTAATATTTCTTTTTTAGTTTTGAAGAATTTTAAAATGTAATAATTTTTATATGCGTCAATTTAAGAACCATCCCATCAGCACAAAGCATCCCTAGTCCCTACACAAACAAACCTTCTGATCACCCCGTTACCCCATTAATTCGTTGAAAATTTCTCACATATTTTACCTGATTTTGCAAGGAAAATTTGTGATAAAAAGATTGGATGAATTGATGAATCAAATGCCAGTCTCCAACTCATAAGTTCACGAATCACAATTCCGAAGCCAAATAATAACCATGTGTGCGTGCCACCAACTCTGGTGCAAAGATGAGATGGTCGAACTCTGCTTTCCTAATCTGAAATCAGAAAATTTTGCTTTCATTTCTGGGTCTAGAACTAGATGTTAGTTCCCTTTTGCAAGCACGATAAACCCTGCACCACATAATGGATTATATTCTTACCGTGAAGCCTTCGTAGTGTACGACGTTCCAATTCCATGTTTGAAAAAAAATGAGAAAATGATATGATATATAAAGACTTAAACTGTAAATAGAGGTGAAGACAAAAAATTGATAAGGGGGTTAACAATAATTTCAATAGAGAAGAGGACGCCAAGGTAAGAATGAGGTGAGGTTGGTCACTATATTATAAGAGAAGTAAAAAATTTTTGGGGAGATTATGGCTTTTACCTGTCCCCTTTAACTTTGCACTTGTATAGAAGGCATTTTTATAAAACAAAACCTTTGAGAGTTTTATATTAAAATAGATAATACTTCACAAGTTGATTGTAAATCTTTATAAATGATATCAAAACAATCACTAATCGAAAATTCGAAAATTAAGTGCTATACTGTAAGAGTTACTTTTAAAATCTTAACGTTTAATGTGATACTGATTACAATTCTATGTCAAGTTGGTGTGATACTAGTCATCATTTTATATTAAATTTGAAGAGGACATCAAATTTTAATGAGAAATATCGTAACACTTCTAATCTCGTACAGGAAAAATGTATTTTGGTGTGATACTAGTCATGATTTTATGTTTCGTTTGACAAAAACGTCAAATTTTAATGATAGAGATTGTGATGCTTGTAATTCCACATAAAAAAGATATCAGGATAACCGCACATAAAAAAAGTGTGAGTAGAGAATATATTATATATATTGAGATTTAAATTTATATTATATTATATATGTAAAAATTTAAATTCATACTTGTGAGATTTTTTTATAGGACAAAACTATAAGAACTTAAATTGGGTAAATTCCTTGTCTATCGAATGCGGATCTGAACATAGTATCATTGAAGATACAAAGCTGAGACTGATACAAATTGCTTCGTCATTTAACTTGAAAAGAAAAAAACCAAACAATGAGACGAAAGTTTTATAATTCGCCCATTAGTTTTATAAAATTTGAATCTTTTCACATTTCTTTCTGTTATACCTGATGCATTGGAAGCTGGATCAGGGCAAACAGGTATCTCGATACTCGGCATCGGATATATTCGGACTAGTTGCCACTTGCCATAGTACTTGCACAGCCGATGATCGTGACAAAGAAGAATGTAACGGCCAAGATAATCGAAATGACCAAACCAAAGCAATAAGGACTTGTGTAAATAAACACCAAAGCATCGCAGGGGGTAATTTGGGTGCTTACTCAAAGCCTTTTCCAGATAATTATTAGTCTGCCAATAGATTATACCAGCGAGCAACTAGAATAAGGAACACGCAGCTAGGGATTCAATTTCTATGTCCTCTTCTTCATCACCATTCAACACTTTCTCAAGAATTACAAACAACCGTGTAATTATTGCTTCAACCATAAGAATGCAAATTGCAACGGTTGTGACAAGACTAGCACCAAGGAAGAAGCAAGAACCCATCATTGCTCTGAGGCTCAATTCTTACTTTTATTTTGATCATCCCCCCCCCCCCCACCCCCCCCACATTAAGAGCGCAATTACCAATAAAAAAAATGTAAAATGCATTAATCCTCAAGCCAAACACAAACATCGAATGCCATGTTTTGCTGCTTATTCTTTAATTTAAACCCAAATATAATTTATTAGTGCTTTTAGAGTCTGTAAGCGAAAGATTAATTTTATTTAGTTTTCTTTTTCCTATATATGTAGAAAAATATTTAATTCTTGGTATAGCTACCGTGCAATAATAGTAATATTATTATACATCCATCTTACAGATATTACCGTGCATTTGAATATTAAAACTACGAATTTTTCAAAGTGTAAGTTACCGTATCTACAAAGTAAGGAGCACTCAAAACTAATTAGAAGGCATTTGGTTTCCAAATCGGCCGATTGTTGATTACAATAAATGTATTTACTAATTATATACCTTATATGGTCATAGTCTCTGCTACACCATCACTTGTTATTCAGTAGTCAAAAAGGTAAACTTCTATACTCGTTAAGCTAATATATAACCGATTACCATATCATCATTAAAAATGATCGACATCTCTAGACTCTTTGCTACAGTATGAATTCATCAACTATCACCACTAATGTCTTATTCATCATCTCACAATAGATAAATTAACTTTCGATTTATCTATAATCGTTAAATGTGACTCATATTAGTTAGTAATCATTAATTATAACATACACTTAATAACATAGCCCTTCATTGAGTTTCGTGTGGATTTATTATTAACTGTTAACAACTTTAGTTACATCACTATTTTTTAGTGACAAATCTAAAATTTTAAGTTAGAGGGGACAAAATAAAATAAAATCAATAATTAAAAATTTTTATTTAATATATAATATGTTATTATTTTATAAAAAATTATCAAAAACATATGTGAAATATTAAATTTGATATATGTAATTATAAACAAAATACATAAAAATTCAAGTATTAAAAAAAAAAAACTACTAAAAATGAAGGAAACTCAATTTCTTTTATTTAAAATTGTGCATGGCAATATTTTATGAAAAAAATAATTTGAGTGGAAAGTTTCGTCAAAATTTTTTTAATGTATAAAATAAGATTATTTTCAGGGAACTCTTCTTACATTTGTTACGAAATTTTGTTTTAACAATTTTTATCATAAAAATATTTTTTAAGTGATGTAGTAAAAATAAAGAGGTACAAAAGATTAATCAACATAAAAAAAAAAAACTCCTTAACTTAATCTTTCTTCACAAGTTAATCTAAAATAATAAACAAAACCTGAACTTTATTAATTAATTAATTATTTTAAAATTTAAGTAATATTTTGTATAATAATATTTATTTAAGGAATAAGACAACAATGAAGTGAATTTATGATATTTTTATAAGACTGTAATAATCAAATAAATATTTAATAATTTTTTTTAACATTATCCAATGCAAAAATTTAAATCAATAACGTATATAAAATAATTAAAAAAACTAAAATAAAAAAAAATTTATTTCATTATATAAAGCAATAAAGCAATTTATTTTTTAGTTTTTAAAAGAGGATTAAACTATTAAATATTAATATATTTTGCAAATTGATTAGGATTTGAGACTTGAATTTTTTATCTTAAAATTTAAGCTTTTTTAATCACAAAGAACTTTCTTTTAAGGCCATCTTTATCTATTTGAGGAATCTTGTAGATTAAAACTTATCTAAATACAAGATTTCAAAAATGTTGGGGGAGCCATGGCCCCCTCTAGATTGAAAGTAGCACCTCCAATGCCACCTTTGTTTCATATATAAAATAAAAAAGAGGTACGGGTACGGCAACAACAAACTTTCTCATTTAAGCTTCTTGAGCATTCTCTGCAACTCAACTTTTTCCTAGATAAATCCTAAACAATTGACTGATTTGAATGTCGGAGTGTATCCCGAAAAACTAACTTCGATGCTCTTTAACTTTGTTTTCCTACTACAGGTATAGATCGTTCTCAACACAACTTTCAAACCATCATCCAGCTTACTCATACCCAGAAATCACTAACAGTCTCATAGACCAATTCACCGACCGAATTATTCATTCGATCCATGAAAGTGGTCTAATTTGAATTTGGTTCTGGACATAAGTTTTAGAGTTTAGACTAAACTCGAATTTTATTTGTTAATAAATTTCACTTGAATTTTAATAAAATATATTTTTATTTAATCTTAAAATATAGTTAAATATAATAAAATTTTTATATTTTCATATTTTTAAGTATTAAAATAATTTTTAAAAAATTCGAGTCTCTTGAATCCACAGACCAAGAGGCATTGAATCACCAAAATTACTATATTCAATTAATTGGGATAAAAGAAAAACTTTGCATACATGTCAACAAAAGCTGCGATCTGTTTCTAAAACTTAATTCTCAGTTTTCTCATAAAAAGGGTTTGTTTAAAATGTAGTTTAAAATGAGAGAGCTATAAAAACATTGAAGGAGAAGCATTATTCTTGATTAGGGAATATTATGTGCAGCCTCAAAACTGACATAAATCACGAAACATACTTTCATCTTTGGCCTCTACTTTTTCCCAGACTTTGCTGGTGTTATTAGTTTTTGTTCAAGGCTCATAATGTTAAGTTATTTTGTTGCTTTGGTATTTTAGGTGTTGAGTTTGCTTCTCTTTTCTTTTAATTACTTTAAATCTACATATACAAAAGAAGTTCACTGTCTAGACCATTTGTCTGAACTTTAGAGGAACCTAATCATATATGACTTTCATCTTTTGAGATCGATATTTTATGTTTAGACAACCTATCATTATTTCAATCTAACTATCATATTGTATGTGGAACATGTAGACACTTAATTTTGTTTTGATTGATTGAAATAGGTTCGAATTGCATTTGTTTGTCTGATTTAAACCTATTTGGATATTTTGATCATGTTTTTGTTATATAGATTATTATTATTTCATTAATTAGTTTAGAAAAATAAAGAAGAAAAGGCAAAAAAAAAGAAGTAGAAAACTTTGAAAAATTTTAATCAATCGAATTGCTTGAATTCGGCTGTTGAATTTTTTTTTATCACCCATCATGTCACTGCCTAACTTGGCAACACAAAAATTAGCCCTAAAGTCTTCTCCAAATCCAAGGAAATCTAGGATGAATTGGCTTTTTAAATTGAGCCTAAAAAAATCGCTAAAGAAGGGGGCAATTAAAAAAAATCTTGCAAAAATAATAAAAAAAGTTTCTTTTAAACCAAAGCCTATCCCCATTAACGCTACCAGCAAGTTGCCAAAAAATTATATCCAGCCAAACACAGTCCTCAACTCCCATTTACAATATCAAGACATTGCCTAGCACTAACCCAGCTGCAGCAAACCTCTTTTTTGCCCAACACCAGCCTTGCCAGTCTTTTCTTCACCAAACTCGAGCCCATACCCAGTCACGACCAACCCAACCGTACTAGCCTAGCTCACCAGCGCACTCGAGACCATACCTAGCATCGACCCTTGCTCAGCATAGCCCCACATCAAGCCTTCCAGTTTCCACTAGCCTCGTGCCAAGCACCATTAACTTTCATTGTCAAAACGTAGCACTATGCCACTAAACCATTTCCCACCAACAACCTATTCTACCAAAACTAAAAACCAAAAAAAAAAAATCACCAAAAAAGAAAAACCAACAACAACACCACATAGATCTAGCAAAAAAAAAAAAAAAACTAAGGCAAAAAAAAAAGTTTTGCTGGGAATAAAAACTTTGATCCGAGCATTTTGAGATTTTTTTTTTTTAAGAAAATCAATTTAGGAAAGATGTTTAAGAGATCAAGGGAAACATTTTAGGATTTTTTAGGAATTTTTGAATTTCTTTTGGTCTCGTTGAAAATTGAAAAAATTTAAATTTTTCGATGATCGTTAAATTTTTCAGTCACTGGCATCTAGGTTTTTTTTTGAATTTTTTGACAAAAATTGAATTTCTTGATCATTGTTTTTTGGAAAAGCTATTGGATTCTAGACTTGATTGAAGTTTTTGACCAATTTAGAGGGAGAAAGAGAGAAAATCTCAAGGAAGAGAAAGAGAGGGAAAAGAGAAAAACAAAAAAAAAAAGGTCAGATTTAGGCTATTTATAACCTAGCAAAACAATGTTGTTTCTACTAAGGGAGGTCCGCGAGTTTACTCACTACCTAGACCTAGGATACGCACAACCGACCTAGAAACCTATCTTTTTTTTAGCCAAATCGCCCTAAACCGGTCCAAACCAGTTTGAATCGCACTTGACTGCACGATTCATTTGCAAATCACTTTGAGCCTCCTAAACCTCTCCAAATCGATTGAAATGTGCTAAACTGATCGGATTGCCTCTAAATTGTAGACTAAAGTTGACTAGTAGCATTTTCAATATTTCTTTCATAAATTTTTATAATTTTTATTCTTAATTTTTAATATATTTTTATTATTTTATTTCTAATTTTTGTGATATTTTTATTTATTTTTGCATGAACTTTTGTTGTGAGAATAGAATAAATGTTACAAAAGACTTAGGTAAAATAAAATAACTTTTAGTTGAAATTTAGTAAAAATAATTAAATATATATAATAATTTTAAAGAAATATCTACTTTCTTAAACACTTTTAAGATGAGAATAAAAATGAAAATGAAAAAATAAAAATAAAATTTATGAATAAAAAGTAAACATTGATGAATAAAAATAACAATAAGTAAAATCACAAGTGGTGATTTTACTAATAATCTTAAATCAAGAAATTTTCTCAAAAAATTTACCAAAAATGTTGGGAATATTTTGAGAATTTTTTAAATTAAACTTTTATAAGATATTTTTAACTATTAAAATAAAATTGCAAGTGGTAATTTTATTAAAAATATTTACACAAAAGAATTTTCTAAAATATTCTAAAAGTGCTAAAAATATTTTAGAATTTATCAAGTATAAAAAAACATTATTAATAAAAATAAAGTCACAAATGATGATTTTATTGAAAATATTTATACAAATAAATTTTTTAAAATATTCTAAAAGTGTTGAAAAGAAATTTTCAAACATAAAAATAGTAGCAATAATATTCACTTCGAACAAATAGTAAGAATTAAATAAATACATTAAGAAAAAAGTAATAACAAAAATAATAGAATCACAAGTGATGATTCTTAAAAAGGTATTTTTTTTCAAGGAAGGAATTGAATGATTTTTCTTACAGAATGCAAGTTTGCACTCTTGGTTGAAGAAGGGATCAATCACCCTATATAGGATATCGATCACCCTCTTAAACCAATCGATCCCCTACATAAAGTGATTGATCGGGTACTATTATTTGTAAGGCGTAATTGGCTTCCAAAAGTGAACCAATCAATCCCCTCATAGAAGGGATCAATTGGGTATGCCTTGAAACAACTCCAATGGCTAGTTTCTTATGCTTTTAATGGTCATTTTCTTCTCCCAAGCATCCCCAATGGCTAGGTCTTCAATTTCTCTATATATTGACCACTCTAACACACCAAGAAGGTTGATGAATCAAGATAGCAAGATCAAACAAGTCATATATTCATTCTCTAAAATAAATTAAGAGTTTTAAAGCTTTAAAGTCTATATCTTTGTATTTGTTGTATCCAAATCATTGTTGTTATTCATTCATCAAATTTTTTTTTACTTCATTAGGCAAAAACTTAGCCTTTGAGATGTGTTTTTAGTTTGCATTTTTATTTAGTGATTTTATAATCAAGAGGTGAGGTATCCTCTTGAATTTATGAAATTAAAAAGTTGCTACTTAGCCTAAAAAGTAGATTGTGTAAGGTTTCTATCTTAAGCCTTAGAGAAAAAAATATAGGGTTGTAATTTTCATTCAAGATTAATGGATTGAAGCCTTGGTGTGGACAACTAAGAGGAGAGAATGTAGGTTCCTTATGAAGAAAGATCGAACCTCTATAAATCATTGTGTTTGATTTCTCTATCTCTATCTTTTTACCTTGCATTTGGTTTAATATTATCAATTTATTGTTATTTGTATCATATTTTGATATTATTTTTAATTTTCCATTCAATTACTTTGAAATCATTGTTTGGGAAAAATTTGAAGAAATCTAATTCATCTCCCTCTTGGATCACCATCTCACTTATAAAACTAACAATTAGTATCAGAGCTTTGGTCTCCTTTTGTAGATTTAACCACGTTGAGTAAAGATCCTATGGCTCAATTTACATTCCGAGATGGTGAGAAAGTCCTCAAAGCTCCTATGTTTGATAAATTTAAATTTTGTAAATGAAGAATAAGGATGAAGATGTTCATCATGTCACACAATTTTGGAGCTTGGTTAATGATAGAGAGAGAGCTTGTAACTCCTTTAAATGATACAAACTATTTGAGGCAAATAATGGATGATACAAAGGCCAAGTACTTACTTTATGGAGCTCTTGACTCCTCTAACTTCAACTTGGTGTCAAAATGTTTAACTTTAAATGAGATATGGAGAAAGTTAGATGAGATATATGAAAGATAAATTTACAACTAAAATGCATCGTGTCTCATGGCTTTTAAAAAGCTTATGGCAACTTCTAATTCTATTGATTCAAATTCATATACTTTGATGAATTACAAGAGGCTTACAATAAGTTGTATGATGAATGTGAATCAATAATGAGGAATTATAACAAAATGATTTCAAAGTTGAATGTAGAAAATAAGTTTTTGATGAATGCAAAAACTATTTTAGAAAAAGAAAATGAAAGGGTGAAAATAGATTTAAAAAACTCTCAAAATATGTATGAAATTTAAAAAAAAAAATGTTGATTTGAAAAGGAAATTTGATGTTTTGATGAATGTAAAACAAGAGTTTTTAGATAAGAGTTTAAGGGCTAAAATGATCAAATGCAAATTTTATCATTTTCATGGTCATACTTCACTTACTTATCTTATTAGAAGAAAAGTCCATTTTGAATTAGACAAGTATGGGTTTCTAAAGGAACAAGAGACTTGGTGACTAATTTCCAAAGACTCAAAGTAATTTGGGTACCAAAAATCAAATGAAAATATCTCTTGTAGGTGTGCTAGAGTAAGGAACTATAATATGATATTGAAGATTGGAACTATATACACACAATGGAGAGATGGGTAACCTCTAAACTTTATTTGAAGAGAATATGAATTTAGTTACATATTCTTGATGAAATTTGAATGCTTGATTGATTATGCAAATTTTAGTTGAAATTGATTACAAGACCATAATCTTGAGAAAATGTGAGCTTGAATTGAATATGTATTTATTTTTTCTCTTGAATGTATAATTTTAATAATTTCTCATGCTTGTTATTATGTATAATGCTTATTTGCTTTAGATACATCTTTAGGAGAATTCATGAATGCTTTAATGAATTTATCGGATTACATGTGCATGATTTTGATATTTGAATATTATTTGTGAAATTGCTATTGGTGCTTGATGTGATTAATTGTGTGCTAAATTATTTTTATATTTATGCAAAACTTAGGGGGAGCACTTAAAGTTTAATGATTTTGAAATTTTGTGTTTTGCTTTGAGAGTGATTTTTGCTAGACTCAAGCTTTAAAATATGAAATATTATTTTAGCAAGTTTTTAATTGTAAAATGAATTTGAATATCTTGAATTCAATGATTTAAACTTGCTCAAACAAAGAAAACTTGAAAACTTGTATTGGTTTTAATTTTTCATAGTGTTACATGCAAGTTTCAAAGGATTTTTTAGCTTAAAATATCAAATCTTGTTTTTGAACATTTATAGGCATAAAAACCATTTGAACTTTTTCAAAGTGTGATATAAAACTTTTTTAAATGGCTTGAAGAGTTTAAATATGTGTTTAAACATATTTGCCTATCTTAATAGCCTTTTTCAATGAAATATGAGGATTAAGAGTTGACATTTTGATTTTCTTATTTTCAATGCCAAATGATCACTTGAACAACTTTAATGCTCACTTGAACAACTTTGTTTTGTCATTTGAAATTTTTTGGAATGGTTCAAGTTGGTTAAATATGAGCTTGACTAATTATGAGATTTATTAAGGTTTTTTTCAAGCAAAAATAAGCTTCAAAATATCAAAAATAAAAATCTTGAAAATATTAAGCTTTAAATGATTTATCATATTGTATTTTGGATAAATATATTTGTTTGAATGATTTTGACATGTTGGAAATGATTTTGTGATTTTTATATAAATTGATTTGTAATTATTGAACATGCTTATATGATTATGATGTTTAAAATTACTTAATTTGTTTATACTACTTGGATCTTATGAATTCTTTAAAATAATTTTTATAACTCTTGATTTGTGATTTAGAAATTGATGATCATCTTATGCTTAAATCATAAATATTGATGTTTGATTGTTCATCTTTTGATTTCTTATGAAATAGTCTTGAAATATGCTTTAATTCTTTATCCTTATTAATTCAAGATTTATTTCTTCTCTTTTGTTGATGAATTGATGAAATTTATGAGCTTAAAAGATATATATTGATTATTTGTTCATCTATATTTTTGGTCAAGATATGTGCTCATATGATGATTGATTCAATTTGGCCTTAATGCTTGAATTGTTTATCTATTGATTGTGAAAGATATTTTGTGAAATATGCTTATTTTTGTGCTTAAATGTTTTAGTACTTTTGTGAAATATTTTGGGTCTTTGTGCTCAACTAATATATCTCTTGATTTGTGATTTTGAATATGATGAAATACTTGTTTGTAAATGAAATATCTTGTTAGTTCATCTATTGTTCTTGTCAAGTGTATGCTTATGTGATAAATGTTATTTATCTTTACTTGACATGCTTGCAGCATAACTTAAGTGAGTGATTTTCTTATAATGCTTATTTTTAGCTTAAGTGATTATTGATTATGGCCCATAATTTGTGTAGAAATATTTATGCTTTTATGCTAAAATTTTCTTAAATATGTTTTTGATGATAAATATATTTTCCTTGAGTTCTTAGTTTTTATATAGCTTAAAATTTATTTTAACATATTCTTTGGTGATTTCTTGAAAATATATGAATATTGAATATGTTTATTTTGTGTTCATGAATGATCTAAAAAGTTTGATTTTTGCACATTACATGAGAACTTTTGCTTTAATGCCATTTTTGTGCTATTTGATGCTAAATTGATATATGACCTCTAACTTAAGTATATATCTCCCTTACAATTGGTAACTTGTACTTAGTGAATAAATTTTTTTTTACCTATATTGACTTACAATATGGAATTGTTTTCTAACAATTGGTATAATTTTTATCAATTAATTTTTTTGATGCTTTTAATGAAAATCTTTTATCAAGAATATTTTCTAAATCTATGCTAAGAGAACTTGAAATGAGCATGAATAAGCCTATATTTTTATAATTTCAAGTATAGCAAGTAAAGCATGTCATCCTCATCGATCAAGCCCAAATACATTAAAAACTAGCTCAAATGATGTGAAATGGAGGATTCAAAGCCTCACTCAACTATAATGAGTACAACAACATAGCTTGATAAGGATGGAGGTAATTATATTGAATATATGCTATGTGCCTATGATTTATAATGTTTAATGCATAATTTGATAAATGCTTGCTTTTATATGTGCAAAAATGAGATATTGTGTTTGAATTTGTGAACACTTTGCACAAATTAATCACCAAGCTATTTGATAGAATTTATCTTAACTTTGTTAAATGCTTGGATTAATTAATATTCGTGCCTAGTTCTTGATTACTTTGATTAATAGTTTTTATAGCATGAATATTCGTTTAAATCTTTGAACATGGCTACGAGTTAGCTATATTGATTTCTTGATTTTTAAATTGATTTGACTCATAGTTAGGAATAATAAATTTAAAATTTATATACATGTTCATTGATTGAGATCATTGAGATGGCAAGTGCCAAACTATGCCAAAATGCTTGCATATATATTTTTTAATTAGGTATATTGCTTATGTATTTGGCATATGCTTGTATGATTTTGATTGAAATATATGATTGAATACTTGCATATGTTTGAGTTAAGTACATTGCTTTGCATTGAAATAATTTGAAATATATTTGAAATTATACTTTTAATATTTCTTTGCTATAGCTTATGTGTTCATCACGTTTGAAAAATGCTTGAATAATGTTTGTTATTACATGATGATAATTGAACCTCATTACTCATTAGTATTTATGATTTATTAAATACATATAAGCTTTTGGTTCTTGTTTGGATAAGATAGTTTATGAAATATTACTATTATCATATATGCATGTATTGAATGAATCCTTCATATGTTTGAAGTATGTGTGCTCTATGAAAGTTGTTGAATAAAATTGCTAACAATTGGTAACAATTAGTATCAAAATTGCTAAAGAATTTTTTAACTTTTATGGACACTTGTTTATGTGTCTATCTTTGATATAGCTTGTACCTTTCATGTAAAATTGTGTGTGTCTTAATTGATTAATCATTATTTTGAAAATGAGGAAAAATCTTAGAATATAATTTTGCTTGATTTATTTTATGATAACAATTGGTATACTTCTTGATAACATATCTTTAACAATTAGTATCCATAACAATTGGTATGAGCTTATATGCATGTGCTTGAATTTATGCTTAATTACCATTGATGTTTTAAGTTCTAAGCACATCTTATGATAACATGATTTATGAGTAGGTTGCATATCATTTATTATCTTTTACTTATAAATTTTATGTAGTTAGGTTGAATGAATGATTTTGTGCTATAACATTTTAATTGGATACACTTATGCTTTTGTACTTGAATACATGTATGTGAACTTCATTGTGCATATTACACTTAATTACATACATTTAAAATACTCTTGATATTATTGGTATCAAGTATTTTGTCCCATGCCTTGAATTGATCTCTCTTTCTTTTGAAATGACAAAAAAATGAAGAGAGTTTAGAGATATTTCTTCTTACATGCTTATAGCAGTTGATATATGAGCATAAACATTTGATATAAAGAGCATAAACAAAAAAGAAGAGAAATGTTTCATGAATATATTTGCTAATGATGCCTCTTTGTGTTTATTTGCTCATCAATATGCTCACGCCTTTTTGCTATGACAAAAAAAGGGAGAAATATCATATGGACAAATTTGCTTATGTTTAACATGCATATGTTTTATTGTTCTTATTTCATATATTTGAGTAACATATATTTGTTGAGTTGTGTTAGATTAAGATGCATTAATTGAAGAGGAAGTTTGCCTTGCATTGTTTAAGGGAGAGTTTTTCAAAATGTTTTTCAAAATCTTAAATGTCTTAAAGAAAGTTTTTTATCAAGTAAATTTATCTTTAAGTTTTGTTATATCAAAAAAGAGGAGATTGTTAGCCTTGAATTGATCCTTATTTTGAAATGACAAAACATTAAGCTAAATAAGATTGATCAAAATTTTGAAAAAGATTTATTTAGTACATGTTCTTAAGTTTTATATTTTTGTACTAAATAAATAATATATTTTTCAAAGTTTAAACAAAACTTTCTTTATGTTTTCTTATTTCTCAAATCAGAACTATCTTTAAACATTATTTATTTGAGCTTAAATGAAAGTCTAATTATTATTTTTAAAGTGAACTTTTTCATTTTAGACTCCATACAATTTTAATAATTTTGATTTTGAGAAATAGATTAACTTAAGAAAGTTGTTTTACAAGAACAAAGTTTTCCAACATGGAAAATTTTTAATTTTTTTATATTAATTCACAAAACTTTAATACTTGAATTTTATATGGTTGGAAAGCTCTTTGAGTATACTTTCTAATGGATTAAACAAAATCAAAATCCAAATTTTTTTAGAAAAGATTTTGAACTTTTATTGGACATTTTATGATTGTTTAAAAATTGCACAAAGGATAGATTTGAAAATTCACTATAATTATTACACAATGAATTTGGTGATGAATTTTATATGGATAGAAAGCCCTTTAAGTCTAGTTTCTAAATCTTTAAACGATTTGTGATTTGGATTTGTATAACTTAAGATATGATCAAATTAGTGAGTAGAGTGCAAAATAAGAAATATGCACCTAGATGGACAGGATCGATCCCCTCAGGGAAGGGATTGATTGATTTTTCTTACAGAATGTAGGTTTGTGCTCCTGGTTGAAGAAAGAATTGATCACCCTATATAGGAGATCAATCACCCCCTTGAACCAATCGATCCCCTACATAAAGGGATCAATTGGGTAGTGTTATTTGTAAAGCATAATTGGCTTCTAAAAGTGAACCAATCGATCCCCTCATGGAAGGGATCGATTGGGTCTTGTTTTCCAGGCATGAAATAGGTTGAAAAAGTGAACCAATCGATCCCTTCATGGAAAGGATCGATCGAGTATGCTTTGGAACAACTCCAACGGCTAGTTTCTCATGCTTTCAATAACTATTTTCTTCTCCCAAGCATCCCTATCGGCTAGCTCTTCAATTTCTCTATATATTGGCCACTTTAACACACCTAAAAGGTTGATGAATTAAGAGAGCAAGATCAAACAAGTCATATATTCATTCTCTCAAAAAAAATCAAGAGGTTTAAAGCTTTAAAGTCTATATCTTTGTATTTGTTGTATCCAAATCATTGTTGTTCATTCATCAAATTTCTTTGTACTTCATTAGGCAAAAACTTAACCTTTGAGAGGTGTTTTTAGTTTGCATTTTTATTAAGTGGTTTTGTAATCAAAATGTGAGGTATATTTTTGAATTTGTGGAATTAAGAGGTTGCTACTTAGCCTAAAAAGTAGAGTGTGTAAGGTTTCTATCTTAAGCCTTAGAGAAAAAAATAAGGTTATAATTTTAATTCAAGATTAGTAGATTGAAGTCTTAGTGTGAACAACCAAGAAGAAAGGATATAAGTACCTTGTGGAGAAGGACTGAACCTTTATAAATTTTTGTATTTAATTTCTCTATCCATTTCTCTTTACCTTACATTTGATTTAAAATTATCAATTTATTGTTATTTGCATTATATTTTGATATTGTTTTTAATTTTCCATTCAATTACTTTGAAATCATTGTTTGGGAAAATTTTAGAGAAATCTAATTAACCCCCCTCTTGGATCACCATCTCACCTATAAAGCTAACAGGATAGAGCCATGTCCTTCCTTGCTGGAGAAATAAACAAAATTTAGGTCACATGCCTATTTTTTTACATAAGTTATGTAATAACTTGTTTTATCTTTTTTGTTATTTATTTATGCTAACTCTATTCTTGTTTGTTACTCCCTTTTTGCATAAATCATGTTAACATCGATAGGTTCGCAATTATTTATTTATTTGTTTGTTTGGTTGTCTATTTTCATTTATTTCATTCATTTCACTCATTCATAGATCATTATCATTCATTCATCATGTCATTGCATAATAAATAAATCTTTTGCTTTATCAGGATTAGCAATTTAAAAGACATGGGAGATCAATTAGAAGCACAGATACAGGCCTTGAAACTCAACCAAAAGGAATTTGGTCATGACATACGAGAAATAAAAATGCAACTTACCAAGTTGGTGGAAAAGCTTGAAACGACCCATTCTCAAGAAGCCTTATCACACCCAATTTGTTTATGCATCACATAAACACTAGGTCAGGACCAAAAAACTTCTCACAATACTAATGGTACCAATGCATCTGATGGCTTAAAAAAAGATTAAGTTAAAAAGAAAGCAAAAAAAATAGGACCTTCTAACTTAATCCAAACTCCACAAATTGGTTCATACCCAAATCTACATCCTTATCTAGTTATCCTTCAACAATCATTTTTGAAAGCCTAAATAAAACTGGCTCCTATTTAATCCTCACAAATCAACCTAAACCTATACTATTTTCCAGTTATGAACAATGTGTCCCAAAACTCTAATGCTTATCAATCCATCTAGTAGCCAAGTTTCCTAACAAGCCATCCAGTATATACACTTAATTCTGTTTTGAGGCCTACAACATTGAGACAAACAACTACTCAACCTAAAAAATTATAGAGTAAAAAGAAAGAGACAGCCATCATTAATCCAATTTCCATTACTTACATTGGGCTATTCCCACAACCCTTTAAAAACCATCTGATCGCATCGTTTCCTTTAGAGCTACTAACACCTCCTTATCCTAAGTGGTATAATGCTAATGCTCAGTGTGATTATTATTATGAAAATGTAGGCTATTTTATAAAAAAACTACCTCACTTTTAAACATAAAGTGCAGGGTTTTATCAAAGTTGGTTGGTTAAGTTTTAGGAACAAAGGGGAGCTCAAGATTGCTGAAAGTTTATTGCCTAATTGTATTAGTTAAAAAACCTATCAATGGCAATATCATGATCTTGAAGTTGAAATATAAAATTAGGCAATAGATTTTAGGATTATTTAAGAATATTATTTGAAGATTCTTATTGTTAGGATAATTTTCAATTTTTAAAAGCTTTTTTATTTGATGGCATTCAACACGTGCATCTATCTATTCATTCATATAAATCTATTTTTGTTTGCATAAATTTGTAGCTACCCATCATCCTAATTCTTCATTGTGATAATAATGGTTCAAGGGCTTAATCATTAAAAGTTTCAAAGAAATCTACTTGCCATTTATCCAATACCCATGGAGTAAGAACAAAAGAGCTGAATTGAGAAATTTGAAAAAGCTTAAAATGAAATGAAATGATACCTGACCCAAATAATGGGAATGTTGAAAATTTTCAATGGATAAGTGCAGGAAGCCCACGATCAAAGAATCGGAGATTCCTCATACCCTGCTAGGTTTGGCTCACATCAAGTCTAAATATCCCAAGGAGCACAATCACTACAAGCCTCACTTTTTGGGGCATACTCTCATCCGAAAATACCTTTAGTAGTTGCACAAGGATAGTCCCAAGGATACACTATTCTTAGAGATAAATCTGATCCAATCCGAATCTCTAACGATTATGAAAAACTAAAAAAATTAAAAGAAACTTCATTTGAAGTAATAAAAAATTAAAGCACCTAAAAAAAGATAGATCTCATAAAACAGAGGCTTCAAGTTATTAAAGGAATAGATTTTTATGGATCTATGAATGCATCGAAGCTTTGTTTGGTGCTAGATGTGATTGTTTCGCCTAAATTCAATGTCCTAAAATTTGAATAGTATGATGGGACTACATGCCCAATGACCCATGTCACTATGTACTATAGGAAAATGGTTGTCCATGTTCGTGATGACAAGCTCTTAATTCATATATTTCAAGATAGTTTTACGAGGTCTATTGCTAGGTGATATGCTTAGTTAGACAGAACTCCATACTTCATAAAAAAACTAGTTAAGGCATTAGCAACCCAATATAAATACATTGTAGATTTGGCTTCAGATAGTCTGTCATTGCAAAATATGAAGAAAAAAAAAACTACTAAAAGCTTTAAAATATATGCTTAAAGATGGAGAGATATAATCGCCTAAGTTCAACCATTGCTCATAAAGAAAAAAATCATTATTTTGTTTATTAACACTTTTTAAGTACCTTATTATGGCAAGATGATTGGGAATACCATAAAAAAAATTTACAAACATGGTAATTTAGAGGGAGATAATTCATAATGTAGTTAAGAGTGGAAAACTCAATGTAGAGATATGAAAAAAGATGATGCATCCTAGAAAGAAGAAGATGTGCAAACTATAACTCATAAGGAGCAACGGATAATGGTTTTGCCTCGTATTATCCTCACCTAATTTACCACCTTTACTACCATTCTATAAATAATGTCTTATCAAATTTTTACCTGAACCAATTAAAGGTTCAACCAAGCTTTTACCTCCAAACACCTGCACCTATACCCCAACTAGTTAATCAATCAAATCTCTTTAGAAATAACAAAAAAATGTGGCAAAACAATAACAAAGAGAATCATGTCAATCTTATTCTTATATCTTACATTGAATTGTTACCCCCAACTTATCTAAAATCAACTTTTGGAACCTTTGTGTCCAGAATCCCTTTAACCTCTTCACCTAAAATGGTATGAACCTAATACAAAATGTGATTACCACAGTCAAAATCAGGGCCATTCAACAAAGAATTATCCTGCACTGAAATACAAGGTTAGAGATCTCATTAAGGCTAGAAAAGTAGAGTTTGAAAAGAAGAGAGATTATCATGTCATTGAAGGCTTTTTACCTTGATATATTGGAGAAAAGGTGAATTGAAGGTGTTAAAGCATCGATCTAAATAATTTTGATGCAATGGTTAGATGAGGAATCAGAGAAAGGTTTTATGTGTTTTTATGGGTAAATGATGGACACTTCGTTTAGCATTGCAAAAAGGTTGCTAGATTCAAAAAAAAAAAATGTGACCCTTTTGTTTCCTTTTTAATTTTTCACTTTGGTGTTAAACATGCATAGGAACTTCATGACTTGTATGAAAGTTTGAATCTGAATGCAAATTGAGATATTGTTTTTCCATTTCATTTTCGTCTCAAGTTTTTTTTACAAATTTTCTTTTCTTTTCATAATAAAATGTCTAAAAGAAAATTGGTGGTCGTTGTTATGAATATATCCAAACAAAATATTTTCATGTCCTTTTCATGTCCCAAAACCACTTGAAAAATCTTAATGCTCTAAAGGATACAAGTGTGAACTTTATGATGCCTCTCGTCAAGGCAAGAAACATTGAAATGATCAATTTGAAAATACCTTTTTAGTTCCTTAAAATTAGACAAATATGATGATTTAATAGGTGTCAAGGCTATGCTTCAAACACAAAGTCATTCAAATAGCCACAAATACACAAATGCACCATTTTCATATCTAGGTGTATATTGACAGAAAAGCATGATTTCTTATTACCCTAAGACTACCTAGTTTTGCCACTATCTAATTTGATGATAATATGTGTAATTGAGACCTAAATAAACCCTTTCAACATAATTTTCATTGTTACATTGTTGGCCTATCAAGATAAGACAAAGACTAGTTGTCATATGAGTTATAAAATAAGAAGAAAAGAAAAAAAAAAAAAGATCGATGGTTACATTATGCACTATAGATATTCAAATGATTTCACAAAAAATAAAAATAAAAAAAAACTCAAAAAAATGATGAAACAAAAAAAGAGAGGTGATAAAAACAAAATTCAAATTTTTCAAGGAATCATGCTTCAGCATAAGTGACCAAACTTGAGATGACAAATGACCATCTTTCTTCATCGTTTCACAAATAAGAAATTATTTATTTGTTACCCCTTTGAGCCTAATGAATTCTTTCTAAATCAACATTGATCAAGAATCACCCTATATATGAGGAAAAAAAATAAAAATAATGATCTATTTGATGAAGTCATGCTTTGACAATAGAGGAATAATGCCTTATGTTGTAGGGGTAAATGTTAAATGAATTAAGTTTTAGAAGTTTTGAACATATTCCTGCAAAAGTTGAAATATGCAAGAAAGAGCAAAAGTGAAAATGATGGAAAAAAAAAAAAAAGAAGAAGAAAAGAGATGATAGGATATTAAGACCAAAGAAATAAAAAGGATAAATGCTCGAAGGAAAGTCCTTCACATGATATGAAATGATCCTTGGTCTGATCACCTTCAAACACATGTTTTGGGTCTATTTATTCATTCCTTCATAACCTCGAACCTTGGCCTATGTTATATACCTCGAAAAGTCCATTTTGATCAAAATGGATACTTGAACTAAAGAGTTTGTTCCTTATAGAATCCTTATGATCAACTTCACTTTTGTTTTTTTTCTTTGTAAAATTTTCTCTTTCATAAGAGTACTTGAATGCATGAAAAAATCATAAAAAAATAGAGAAAAAAAATGGAGAATGAAGTTTTAGGGTGAAAACTAAAAAATGAGCATTCTAGAGCAGAAATGAGATTGTAACATGAAAACTCATTGCAATCAATGATTGAGATATGTGCAAGAGTTATCATAGAAAATCCTAGCATGATCATAAACCTACCACAATTGGTCTTGACATCTATTAAAATACCACATTATGATACTAAAATAGGTGTCAAATCTGATTACACATCAAAAGAAACTTCCAAAGGAATTTATTGTTGAGCTTGGATAAATAGAAATTCAATTTTCTCCATCAAGTCGTGAGGTTTCTTTTGATAATCAAGACCTCAATATGATAATTAACCATCCAAGCCATTTAAAAAGATGGAATTGCCATTCTGTCCAAACATGTGCTTAATAATGATCATCATTTTTTTTAGGACTTAAGAGTCACATCATTTCATAAAGTTGACAAGGCAATTTTTTATGAAAATTTAGTCAATGAAATAAAATGCTTTTGGGAAGAAAAATAAAATTTTGAAAATTAAAAATAAACAAATTTGAGAAAAATAAATGGCACCATAGGAAGCATTTTTTATTACAAAAATATGTTTAATCAGTTGAGTTTCACCATAGTTCAATGGTTTGTTTTCTTCAATTCCTTTTAATCAATTTCAAGCTGATCTTATGCATGTTTGATATGAAGATGAAAATAAAATCCAACTTGTGAAGAAAGAAAGCAGAAATTGATGAAAAATGAGCAGCAAAGAAAGGATTTGGAATTGGAGATGAAGATTTGGGATTAAAAGAAAAAGAATTTTGAAAATTAAGAAAAGAAAATTTTGAGCATTTACATATTTTTGACTTTATTTTTGCATCATTAGCTTGTCCATCATTATTAGGGATGTATGCATTGGCATCTTCATAAAAGATATTTGCATTTCATTTGTATCATCATTTTAAGAGAAGACATTTGCATCATGGTGGTGTTTGCCAATTTAAGAAACATTAAAGAAGAAAAAAGAGAAAAAAAGGGCAAAAACATATTAAAAGATCAAGAATTTTTAGGAATTTTAATGCAATAACACAAGATGAGAACTTTAAGCCCAATCTATCTAGCATGAAGGTTGTTAACCCAGTGAAATCGGCATTAGTCAAGAAAAATGTTGTGATAAATTGTTTTCAAAGTATTAGGTGGTGATATCTGGGTATCAAAATATGTATTTCATCTTCTTCGATGGTGATATCCAAACTCTTTTCAAAATTACTTGGTGATGATATCCGTGATATTAAAAGTATAAATTTCATATTCTCGGTGGTGATATCTAAATGTTAAAGCTAAAATTCCATTTTCTAGGTGTTGATATTCGGGTGTTAAAGTTGGAATTCTATTTTCCCCGTGGTGATATTCAAGTGTTTAAAGCTTGAATTTAATTTTCTTAGTGGTGATATCTAAGACATTTTCAAAATCACTCAGTGGTGATATCCAAGATTAAAGTTTGAATTTGCATTTTTTTCTCTACATTTGTATTTTCTCGAAAGTGATATCTGAGTTTTTTTCGGTGGCAATATTTAAAGTCATTTATATTTTCTCAATAGTGATATTCAAGTCTACTTTGATGGCAATATCCGAAGTTATTTGTATTTTCTTGATGGTGATATTCAAGCATTTTTCGGTGACAATATCCAAACCCATTTGCACTTTCATGATGGTGATATTCGAATTTCTTTTGATGGTGATATCCAAAGTCATTTTTATTTTCTCTATAATGATATTCAAGTTCCCTTTGGTGGTAATATCCGAAAACATTTGCATCATTTCGGTGGTGATATCCGAGTTTTCTTTTGTAGCGATATCCGAAATCATTTGCTTCTTTTTGGTGGTGATATTCAAATTTCCTTTGGTAGTGATATTTGGATTATCTTCAATGGTGATATCTGAAATCATTTGCATCCTTTCAGTGACAATTGTCATAACATATCAGTCCAAAAACTTAATCACTAGATATAAAAATTAAAATTGTGAAAAATGCAAAGAGTCGCTACTAATTTTTTTAGGGTGTGATTGATCACCTAAAAAATTTATTTTTCTAATAAAACGGGTTTAGAGTTTATTAAAAAGATGATTTTGGTCTACAAAAATAAGATTGGGTTTGAAAGTCGATTATATGTGGGGAAGGATTAGCACCCTCACATCGCCCACAAAATTAGTATCAATTAATTATGCGCTATTTATAATTCTAGATAAAAATGATTTCTATATGAAATTTAATTATAATTTCCTTAATCTTATAAAAAAGAAAATTAATTTAAAGAAAACTTTATTTAGGAATATTATGAAAATCTTTATATTAAAAAAAAAATACTTTCAAATTTTTTGACATAAAAGTAAAATTCAAAAATAGCCTTTTCATCTAAGATTTATTATATCATTTCTTAAAAAACAATAATAAAATAACATTATTTCTAAATGATAAATATAGGCAACTCTCCAACATTTAGATAGATTACCAACAATTATTTTTACGAAATACTATTTGAATTTTATTTGTTTAAAACAGGTTTTTCAAAAACTTTTTATGTAGTAAAAAAATGAAAAATGATATAATTAATATTAAACATTAATAATTAGAATAAACATATATATGCATTATAAATGTACACATTATTTTAAAAATGAGTCGGATGCAAATGATGATAAAATGCGAATTTATGAATCAAGTTTTCAAATATAAAGAGATTACCTGAACTCTCCAACCTTTAAGTAGAGTTTAAATGCAATTATTTATATTTAAAATCTTATTTTATTATTTATTTATTATTTATTTTTTAGTAAAAATTTTATTTTAAGTTATGGAAATATATGAAAATTCTTAATGAAATAAAATTTCTTAAATACCCTATCATCTAGACAGCGTTCAAGAATAAATTATTTCATAAAAGGGTTTCATACAAATCCTTAAAAATTTAAAACGAAGTTAGAGTTTTGAGTAAGTTTAGGATTGTAAAGTTTAATTTAGGTGTTCCACTAAGGCTTTGAGATTCGGGTTAGGATTTAGGGTTTCAGGTTTCACTTAAAGTTTGGATTTTTAAGGTTTCATTTAGGGTTTTGATTTCACTTAAGGTTTTGATTTTAAGAGTTTCATTTAAGGTTTCAATTTATCGAGTTTCGATTTTCGAGTTTCGGTTGTGGTTTTAATTTTGAAGTTTCATTTCACAAATTTACAAGTGTCTCTAAAAATTTTCAATATCTAAGCAAACTTTCTTGAGCAAGCTTTTTTTTTTATAATTTCTAAAAATTAATTTTTATATATATTTTTCTATACAAGCTTGCTTTTTATAATTTTTCTAAAAAAATTTATATTTTATATTTTATATTTTTAATTAAATTTATTATTATTATTATTATTTATTAATCTTTTATCTCTATTATTATTTAATAATTCCTTAACATATAAGCGAAATTATTTTTTTAAAATACGTTTTTTATTTTCTCTAACATCTAGGCAAAGAATTTTAAATCTTTTTATTATTATTTTGGCATAAACCTAAGATATATGGGAAGTAAATTATATTCTAAGTAAATTAAAGCATGAAAAATTAAATAGCATTGAAATTAGAAAAAAGTATTAAAATTTTATACACAATGCAAATTCATATAAAACAAACACAAAATTATTAGAACATGGCAGGCGCCATTGAATCACCAAAACTAATATATTCAATTAACTGGACAGCACATAAAAAATACAAGGTCACTTTAGACTTTTCCTATTTTAGATAATTATGTTTTTGTTAATTATTTATATATCTATAACACAATTCTCTCGGGAATTGTATTCCTACTCCTTGTTTTGTTGGGAGTTCTAATGTATATATAGAGAGAGATCTTTCACGATGGAATTGTAAAAACAAAATTAGGAAAAGCTACAAATTCTATTGATAGGAATTCTGGTTTCAGGTACTTTTTCAGAACAAGGGAATTACATCGACTGGAGAATGATCAAATCCCAGATGACGACGACATGGATTTAGAGGCCCATTTTCGTTGTTGCCATGCTTTGATCAATCTCTACCAACTGGATTCCCAGAAACTCATTGAAATATTCGAGCGAAAATTTTTCCACCAGTTGTCTTATCTCACTTCTGGCGGCCAACGAATGCCAGAAACGGTCAGGTACGAGTGTATTCTGGACATCTTGGAGTTCACCGAGTCCATGTTGAGTGATGAACGCATCGTGAACCAACTGATTGCCATGACATTTGGAGCCATAAGATATAATGATGAGGCAGAGGAGGATGAAGCTGGAGAGACATCAATGGAAGTTAGTTTTGTTCCAGCTAGTAAATCAGGCATTGAGGCATTGAAGAAGGTTTCTGGTTTGGGCTGTGAATGTGTGATTTGCCTTGGAAATTTTGCCAAGCAAGCTAATGGAGACTGCAATGTTCAGTGGCCGGAGAAGAGTCATTTGTGTCCATTCGAAGACATTTTGCACTTTAATCTTTGAATAATACATGTTTCGTGAACTAATACTCTTTGACCAAAGCAGATATATTTAACAAAAGAAACAAAATCTTTCCCTATTTAGAAATTTAAACATCTATTGACTTATATTAAATAGATGACTTTTTTTAATAACATGATTATAATATATATATATATTAACGTGAAATAAAACGTTTTATATAATTTTTTTATATTTTAATTAGTGGACAGGATTCTTGAAAGTTTAAATATTAGTTAGCACAAAACTACATGTACTATAATTTAATTTATGAACCGATCGGACCCAAAACAGTGAGCCAGGGAATCCCCTTTATGGATTATAGGGCTGTTAGAGGAAACTTGAAAGTGTAGTTACGTCATACTGTTGAAATTTGGAAAGGACAACTGTCGCCTGCAGGAAACTGCTATTACTTCTTTGTGGGGGTTAACCCGGATTGGTTGGAAAGATTTGTGATAATTTTTATGTTTTTTACGTGTTTGGTTAACGGAAGTTCACGAGCAATGATTATAAATAATTAAAAAATTTGTTGCATATATATTTGTTAGTGGCATTTTTTGTTCGTAAATATATAATTATTTTTTATCTTAAGAGAAGCTCATAATTAGATTCGAGGTCTTTTGATTTTTAATCCAAGTAAATTTATATAAATATTCCCACCCCCTCTAAATAAAATAGGGATTAATTCTTCTTTTAACTCTCATTTTTTTTAAAGTTCCTTTTTTCAATTCTTTCATTTTTATTTTTAAGTTTATATTCAATCCCTTCCTATAATCAAAACTTAACAAATGGCACGCGAGATAAAAGCCTTTTTCGATTGAGTTCAAAATGACATAACAAAAAGGTAAAAAAGCTCACATTCAACTCAACCAAAAAAATTCGAATTTACAAAATACTTTTATAAAAATTCAATTCAACAAAACAGTTCGACCTAAGAGTTTGGATTCATCTTAGTTAAAAGAATGTGGATCTACAAAATACATTCATAAATGCCTAATTCGATAAAATAACTCGACCTATGAACTTGAACTCAACTCGATCAAAAAAGTTTGAATCTACAAAATACTTTTATAAATGTCCAACTCGACAAAATAGCTCACTCTAAAAATTCGAATCTACAAAATGCTTTCATAAAAGCTTAATTGGACAAAACAGCTCGGCTTAAGAGCTCAGACTCAACTCGACCAAAAGAGCTCAGATTTACAAAATACTTTCATAAAGGCTTAATTTAACAAAATAACTCGACGTAAGAGCTCGAACCCAGCTCAATCGAAAAAACTCGAATTTACAAAATAACTTTGTAAAGGCTTAACTTAACAAAATAGCTCGACGTAAGAGTTTTATCAAAAGAGCTTGAACTCAATTCAGCCAAAAAAGCTCAACCTAACCAAATTTCATTGATAAAGTAACAGTTTTGTCACATTTTCTTAACAAAAGATTAGCTCGACCTAAGAGCTCATGTCGATTAAAAATTTCAGCTTTACCTAATTACTTAGTTAGGTAAAAAAACTAACTATAACAAAAATTGACTTCAAAGAAATTCACTTTGATAAATTTTTTTTTAATAAAGCTTCATTCAACAAAATTATCTTTGCAAGAGTTCAGATTCATCAAATTCACCTCAATAAAAATTATTTCGGCATAAATTCATTTCAATAAAAATCACCTTGGCATATTTTTTTCAATGTAAATCGCCTTACACAAATTCACTTCAATGTATATAAATTCTCTCAACACAAATAAATTTAAAATTTCATTATAAAATTTATTAAATGTCACATCGATTATTGAATAACTAATTTAAACGAGCTAAATGCCTCGGATCAGCCGTTACAACTGTTCCTTCCTTCACTTACAGGTTTACCTAGAAGTCAAAGTCATGATCCCGTCCCTTCAACTATCAGTCCATTGACTAAGAAGTGGACCTGGAACAAAAACTTCACGAAAAGGAAAATACATTAATTATATTCTTCTTTAAATATCACCTTGATCCGCAACATTCGAATTTCATAATCTGAAAAAGAGAAAGATGCAAAAAACGCATAGTATTAGTTATGTCATATTGAGTTTTTAACCTACTCTCTGTCTTTTTCTTTTTTTTCTGTTAGTATTAGTTGCAGCTGCACCATTCTTACCAACCCATGGAAGTTATATATACTCACTCACATTCTCATTTCTTTAATCTTACAAATTTAATTCAGCTGCGGATTCTCTTTTGTTCTTAGTTTTCCATCTCCTAGAAGTCCTTGGTCTCAATCTATTTGTGCTGTTGTGACTATTGAGAGGTGGTTACACTAACAGTCCTTAAATTCTGCTTCTTTGGCATAACAAATTTTGATTGGTTTCTTTGTTTAACAGAGATGGGAGAGAACGGTGCTGGAGTGAACGATCTCCACGACGATAAAGTTTTTGACCTCTCTATTGATGCGCTTCCACAAGGCGGCTCCAAATGCCTTGATGATGATGGCCATCTTAAGCGAACTGATTAGTTCAAGGAAGTTTTATGACAACATTCCTTTGGTTTTTTGTTGCTTTTGTTACTTTTGTTGAAAAGTAAATTCACTTGGAATTCTACATTTCTACTTGATATAAAGTTCAATAGAATTCTACTCTTATGTTACTGATTTTCCTGTTCCAGGAACTGTATGGACCGCAAGTGCTTATATTATTACAGCAGAGATTGGTTCTGGTGTCCTGTCCCTGGCTTGGGCCACAGCTCAGCTTGGATGGATCGCTGGTCCAGCAGTGATGTTTTTGTTCTCTTTTGTAACTTACTACACCTCTACTCTTCTTGCTGCCTGTTACCGCTCTGGCGATCCTGTCACTGGCAGGAGAAACTATACTTACATGGACGCTGTCCGATCAAATCTTGGTAAATTCACTTAACCTTTCTATTGCATTAGCAAATGGCATCGTTCTAAATCTTTTGCACTTAATAATATCTTATTTTTCTGTTACTTTTCAGGTGGGGTTAAAATCAAAACATGTGGGTGGGTTCAATACTTGAACCTTTTTGGAGTTGCTATTGGATACACGATTGCATCATCGATTAGCATGATGTGAGTTTGATTTAATAAAAGAATCGTATTACTCGTATTTGCTCGGTTTACAAGGTCAACTTTTTTGGATGTTCAATCATTGCACACTCAATTATCACATCACCTCATTATAGAATTAGCTCGTCTATTATATCCACTAACATCCCATTTAAATATCATTTCATAATTGAATACTTTGATTCTAATTTACTTAAGATTATTAAATGTAACTCACACTTACCTAAAATCATTAAATATAGTTCATAATAACCTATGCAGAGCTTTCTCGAGCTCTACATAAATTCATCATCAATTGTTAATTATCTCATCTAAGTCATCGCCTTTAATCTCATATATATATATATATATATATATATATATATATATATGGTAAATAGGAAGTCCAAGTATGTAAAACTTAAGCATTTACCCTCAAGTAGCTTCTTTAACACACTTCACCTTCTTCCTCTCCAAACCCTAAATATATTACTAACTTGAGCATAGAAGTACATTAAGACGAACCAACTTTGATGCCCTTGACCATACTTTTTGGTTGCAGGTCCAAAACACCTCACCTTCAACCTTCATCCAGCTCCTCTCTGGTTAAAACACTTTAAAACACCATCAACAAATCCCATGATGTAAACATCTCATTTTGTCCAAAATTTTTATGATATTATTGGGCTTTGAATTTTAATTTGATATTGGGTTTTAATTATGAAATTAAATTTTAAAGCCAAATAAAAGAGCTCAAAAATTTTATTCATTATTCTTTTCATATTGAAATAACAAATTGAAGATTGGAAAGCTTGATTCGTGATCTTTTTGAAAGATTTAAATGAAATCATACAAAGCTTGGATTTGACAATACTTGGACATTAATGTAATGCAAAAAACAAAGGACATTGAAAGAAATCAAGAATCATATTTTGAAAGATTTGGTTTTCTTTAAAATTTTCCTCAAAGCTTTAGGATTTAATTCAAGAATAAAATGAGTTCATGGGAGCTCAAAGGAGAATCAACAAAGGTAATAAGCAATTTTGCATAATAATTAGCCTTAATCAAACATTGATAAAAATAAATAAAGTAATCAAGCATACATAGGGTAAAGAAAATTGGCAAAAAAATTATGGTGTTTCAAGTTAGAAATCTTGTGGTTTTAAAAAAGAAACAATTGGCAGACAAGGTGAAAGCAGAGAAAGAGCAAAACAACAACAAGCAACAATTCAAATGTTAACAAAGCCCTGATACAAACAATCGAATCAACAAGTCAACCTAAAACCCAAAGTCTAGAAAATCAAGCAATAATAGGAATTAATCGAGAACACCCAGACACAAGCAAGAATAGAGAACTTCAACAAGCAAAAACAGAGTTAGCAACCTTAAAAAGCCTATAGGTAAACCAAAATCTAGACAAGAAACAAATCCAACACAACAATTCAACAAGGTAGAAAAACAATCAAAACAAGCAAGCCCAAAATAGAGGTAAAATGTAGAAGTAAAGAGGGATTCAAAAGAAGGTTTTGGTAGTAAATTTTGAAAGATTTGGTATTAATTTTGTGAGATTTTTGTCCAAGAAAGGCATCACAAAACAATCAACAATTGACTCAATTCATCAACAATCAATAATAGTTCAATCAAGTACAAAGAAAATTAATAAGGAATCAACAGTTAATCTTATAGATTCGAAAACAGAAGCAAACATAAAAGAAAACAAGTTAGAACTCCAATTTAGCAAATAGCCTCCCATAACTTGAAAAACCTAGATTTGATCCCTAAAATACATTGAAACTAGCAAAAATTTCATTCCCAGAAGCATAACCCAAACCTAAAAAGTCAAAACTATAATTCAGCAACACCAAGAAACAGATCCATAATCAAAGCAACACAAACAACTTAAACAGTTAGACACAACAACACAAAGCAATAGAAACCTAGGATTAAGCCAGCAAGCATTAACAATTAGCAACTCAATACAATCAATCCAATAGACCATATAACACAAGCAAAAAACATTGTCAATGGAATCGCCCGAAAGCAAAGTTAATTTTTTGGGTCTTTGGTTTAGCTTGGTTTGAGATTTTTTTCTTTTTTTTGGGTTTTAATCTTTGTAAAACAAGATGATTGATTTTGGGTTACCAACAACAAAAATGGTGGCTTAAATAGTGGCTGAGCTTAGGTAAGGCTTTTTAAGAACCCTTAGCAAAGCTTAGGGTAACCTTAAATATAATAAATTTACATAGATGATTAATCATACCTAGATAAAAAAGATTAGTGATAAATCTATATTTTTGTATCTAATGGATAGGTTCTCAAATTTAAACATTATGACACATGATATTTGTTTTTCTTGTTTAATTGTTTTGCATTTGTTCGAGCTAATAGTTTTTTTTTTTTTTTGTTCTTTTTAAAGTTTTGATATAACAGGACTAATAAAAAATCTAATTGCTTCTATACTAGTGGTGGCAACAACAATGCCATACAAATGGCAACCTTTATATGATTGCTTTTGGAATTGCAGTAATAATTTTCTCTCAAAGCCCTGACTTTGATCAATTATGGTGGCTTTCCATTGTTGCTATTGTCATTGTCATAACGGTTTTGAAGCTGCTAGACAAATTTGAAAAAAATAAAAAAGAGTCATCACTGATCTTTTTTAGTTATGTGCAATTAGCCACATATTAAAATTTACATTTTTAATAAAGTCTTAAAATTAATTAAAATTTACTAAAAAGATAATTTTTGGGTTTATGAAAACAGTTTGGGTTTTTGAATCAATTATGCATGAGGAAGGATTAGTACCCCCATAATACCCAATAAAAAAGTATCAATTAATTATGTGTTATCGTTTAATTTTGATAAAAAAAGATCTTAATTTTGGTATTTACAATTAATTTTCTTAATTTTCTTTATTGTAATAATAACATATTTTTATTTTTAGTTGTTTGCTTGAAAAATAAATAAAACATTGCATATTGAAATATTCTTTAAAATATTCTAATACTTGACAATATTCAAAGGAATTTTGTTACCTAAGGATTTCCTAAAAATTACTACTTAGACGTTTTAAGAATCCTATCATTGACGGCTCGTATTTGTTTTCCAAGAATTAGGTGCATGCAATGCAAATGACAAAATATTAATGTTCATATTTTATTTTTCTTTTTTAATTAATAATATTTTTTGTTAGTTTTTTTTTATAACTTTTTTTTAGGAAAAAGAAAATTTTTATTGTATTGAAAATTTTTACAAATACTCCAATTAGCTAGTAGTATTAAAAAATACTAAATGTTCAAATTGGGATTAAAAGTTTGTGCGATTACTCAATTCAAGACTAAACGTTTTAATTTGTTTCAATAAGGATTAAATATTATCAAATATTTACAATTAAGGATAAATTTGGATGAAATATGTGCGTGTGAAACATGCACCATTAATTTTAATAAAACTAATAATTAAATGAAAAATGCCATGTGTCACTTTTTAGTGGTTAGTATTATTTTAAATAAAAAATTAAAAATAATCCTAAAATTGAGATTTATTTTTTTATAAAAAAATAAAAAAATTCGTTTCATTCTTTTTAATTATTTTAAATACATTTTAAAAATAAAAAGTAAGAAAAAAAATTCAAAGGTTTGGTTTTTTTACATAATAATTAAAATTTCAATTATTCAATATTAATCTATACAAAAAAAAAAAATCACCAATCCATATTATAATACCCATGAAATTTAAAAACCCACAACTAAACCAAGAAATTTTTGTTTGATTTCAAAATCCAAAATTTTTTCCCTACTATTGAAACCAAAAAATTTTTGTTTGTTTGATTTCAAAAACCTAAATCCTTTCCCTACTGTTTGAATCAAGAATTTTTTGTTTGATTTTGAAAACCCACTTCCCCTATTTTCGCTTTTAAACCCCCTTATATTGGAACTTGATTTTTTCAACTACAGGCCTCTCACTTATGTGTTTCACCATATTATTTTCCTTTTCAAACAGAGGACTACACCAGCATCTTTATTATACTTTGCCTCAAACTCTTCAAGGAATTACCTGAAAAGAAGGATAAATAGTGAAGCCAAGTTTTAACTTTTTTCCATAATCTATAAAATAGCATTCCAAAAGCAATGAGCCTAAATCAAAACTAGTTCCACCACCAACAGCATTACATACCAAAAATCCTTACAAACCAGTGCGGTTGTCAGCCAATTTTCTTTGCCCTCTATATAAGAATTCACTCGATATATGCCTCTGCAAGAACAAAACTATAGGAGCTTTCGTAGAAAAACAAGAGTTAAAAGGAGAAAAATATGAAGCTAGGACAAAAAACATCTAGAAAGAAAAAAGAAAAAAAATTGTTTTGTTCTTATAAAACTAGTGTTTTTATGATTTTATTATTTTTTTGAGTTTTGGGTATAAATCAATGTCAGTTTAAAACTTTTGGGTATAAATCAGTGTTAGTATAAAACTAAACCATGCAAATAAACCACGCGTAGGAGACACTCACAAATTTTCATCCAAATTTATCCTTAATTATAAATGTTCAATAACGTTTAATCTTTATTCACATAAATTAAAACGTTTCGTCCTAAATTAAACAATCAGGCAAACATTTAATCACAAATTAAACATTTAGCCATTAAAAGAAAATCTTTTCACTTATATGTTTCTTAGGCCTCACTACTCAAACAACATTGAGATGTCATCGTCGAGTAAAGTTTTTTTTTTCATTTTTATTTTATTTTTTCATAAACATTTGTTTATCTATTTCTCTCTTTTTCATTTTATCATTTTTTTGAAGAAACAAAAAAAAAAATTTATCACATTAAATATTCCAATATGCTAATAGTATTTTTTTAAAAATTTTTTCTTATAAATTTTTAGGTATTACTACTCATAGTACCTTAAAATCTCATTATGAATTTTTTTTTTAATTCTTGGTTCACCCTAAAATTTATATAAAAATACATTATCTATAAGTTCATTTATTTCCTAAAATGTATACTTTTATACATATTTTATATTTTTATTTCTTAAAAAAATTATTTAAATTAAAAAATGATAATCTTTGTATTGAAAATAAATTTTAAATATTTTAATAATTTGATAATTTTTAAAAGTTCTTTTTCATCTAAAAAATATTTGAGAATCACCACTCAAAACTTTTTGAAATCCTATCATCTAAAATTTATATTTATTTTATTCATCATAAAACTTCATACAAAAATATATATGTCCATGAACTATTTTATTTCTTAAAATTATCTTCACAAAGTAAAACTTAAAAAAAAAAAAATTAACGTGCATGCATACAAAAACGAGTAAATGAACATAAATGATGAAATGGACTAAAAGATTTAGTAATTATACTTCATTAAACCTTGGGTTGAGCCCTAAAACAGGGGTCCAAAAAATGGCCCAAAGCCAAGTCCGCGACAAATGGGCTAGAGCAAATCAATGGGTCACAGGCCAAGTCAAAAGGCACAGGATCGCTTGTCTGGTTCGGGCAATAGGGTTAGGTTGACCCGCTTCTCTTTTTGTTTTTTTTTTTTTGTTACAACAGATAAACCTTTTTTTTTTTTTTTATAAAATCATTTCCATCTTCTTTCTGAAAAAAAAACCTCCTTGCTCTTAAAGAAAACAACCCCCCCCCCCCTTTAGATAATCAGAGTCCGATTCCGATGGCGAACCGGCGACGAACTGCCGCCACCCGTGCTACAGCCAACAAGGCTGTTTCCTCTTTTTTTATTTTTGCTTTTTCTCCTCCTCCCCTTCCTCCATTCTCTTCTCCTATTTTCCTTCGCCGTACATCAAGCCTCCAAAATTCCCTTTCTCTTTTTTTTTTTTGGTTTTTGGCTTCCTCTTATGGCAATGGCACTGAGGTTTCTCCCCTCTGGGAGAACTGTGATTTTTTATTTTGAACTTTTTGTATGATTTTCAAAAAGAAACAAGGGATTCTTTTGTTTGGGGTTTGAGGCTAGAAATTTTGGTTTTTTCTTTTTGTGGTGTCTTTTTTTATTGACGGTGGGGATGAATCTCAAGTGGTTTTATTGGTTTTTTTTTTTTTTTTTTGTGGTCTAGGGGTTCGAATGGTGGGTGGCTCGGGTTTTATTTGAGCCGGATTTGTGAAGGGTGTTGGGGTCGGTCCGGGCGAGTTTTTGGCTGGGGTTGACGCGGCAATGGGTACAGTCTTGGCTGGGGTTGGTGTGGCAATTGGTGGGGTCTTGGCTGGGTTGGTGGCTTGGGTACCAGCGAAGGGGAATGGGGTGTTTTTGGTCTTGGTGAGGGCTGGGTGCTGGTAGGTATGCAGCTCTCTGGTTTTGGGGACTCGTTCGGCTAGCCGGGGTCTAGGGGCTATGACCGGGGGTTGTGCTGAGAGGCGCGGGGCTTGGTGCGTGCAGCGAGGCATGGGGATTGAGCTGGGTTCTAGTAGGGATGCGGCTCTCTGGTTATGGGGACTGATTTGGTTGGTCGGGGTCCAGGGGCTGTGACTGGAGGTTGTGCTGGAAGGCGTGGAGCTTGCTGCATGCAGGGAGGCGTGGGGCGTGGTGTGTGCAGGTTCGGTTCTGGTACTAGGAAAGGGCTGGTGCTTGGGGGTGGTGCTAACAGGGGCTGTGTATGTGTGCGTATAGGGGCTGTGTACGTGTGCGTGTAGGGACTGTGATAGTGATTTTTTTGTTAGAGATTGGAGGATTGAAAATTTTTTTGTTTTTCTCTTGGAATTCTTGCTTGTCGTTTCAAGATTGATCCCCCTTTTTTGCATTGAATTCATCTCTATATCTATGAATTTTTGGGTTGTTGCTGAACCATATAGGACATAGGCATTCAATATTTTTCAGAACTGTAGTAATAAAGCTGTTGTATCTGAAGCAAATTAAAAAAAAACTTTGGCTGCTTGTGGCGTAGAGTGGAAAAAGAAGCTCATGTACTGCCGGCCTCTTCAGTTTGTCTCTTTCTTTTTTCTTTTTTTTTTAATTTTAATTAATTAAAATAATTACTTTTAAATAAAATTACATTGGACCTTCAAAATTAAATCCAACTCACATCAAATTTTAGGTCTTTAAACTTAAATAATCAAAATTTGAATCAATTCAAATTAAATTGATTTGAAAATGATTAATTTGAAATAAACTTAAATAATTTAATTTAATTAAATCTAATTAAATTAACATAATTTAAAATGTTAAAATCAAATTTTAAAAAATAAAACAAATTCAAGTTGATTCCACTAAAATTAGGTGCTAATAATCAAGTCCTTCATTTAATAATTGCACTTGGTTTTGAAATTGCTAAATTAGCAAATATTAATAATTTCCTTTATTTCATTCTTTTTTTTTTTTCTCTTTTAAATCGATTTCTAATTTAAGTGTCGGAGTACAAACACTAAAACCCCCTTCACCCTTTGTCAATAATCACTATCTTTTTCTCTCTTGTGTTTTTAGGGTTTTGACTTCCTCAGATAGTTTAGCACAAACATTTGGTGTGTCAAGTAAAGACTAATTTTCATCCAACAAAGTTAAAATGCCTAAAAGAAAAGAGAAACTGCTACTAGGATAGAAATCCAGATCAATTAGCCAAATTTCAGATCGACGTGCCACAATATTCCCTACCATAGAACAATTTGAAGCTTTTACCCAACAATTCCAATCCCTAAAAGAAATGATAGAAAACTTGACCACAAACTTTAAAGGCACCAAACCTAATAAATCCCAAAAACCCACCTATGCAAAAGCTGCCAACCTATGATAACACATCAACATTGTCGACATCAGATGAGCATGAAACACTAATAACCTATTATCCACGCACACCTCAATACAAGCAACTACCCAAAAGTCCAAACAAACCACTTCAAAATCATAGTCTAACAGAGATTTAGAGGCTTGGATGGAAACTATGGAAAAAAAGCTGAAAAACAAAGCCCTCACCTTTGACGACGATCTAAGGTTTGGAAAAGCTCATATTAATACACAATAAACAATTTTATCATCAAATAAAAATACAAATATAATAAGATTAAAACTTATAAGAAATAAAGCAATTATACGAGGTTTGTTTGCTTATTATTGTAAAAACAATTGCACATATAATTTATGTTGATAAATAAATTTATTAAAAATAATCATAATTAAGTCAGTATGTTTATATTTTTTCTATTTTTTGCTTTTCAAATTTTTTTTAATTGATTTACTAACTATATATATATAAACAATTATATCGGGTTTGTTTCTTTATTGTTGTTAAAATAATTGCACATGTTGATAAATAAATTTAGTAAAGATAATCATAATTCAGTCATTAAAATATATTTTTTATTTTCTATTTTTTGCCTTTCAATTTTTTGTTTTAATTGATTTACTAACTATATATGTATGTTAATGATTTATTGTTTGTATGTTTTACAAGTTGATCATTTGACCAATGATAACATAATTAAATATTTTTAGTCACTTAAAATATTTTTTTCATATATATTATTCTTCTAACTTAGTATGACCTCTATAATTAATTTTTTTTTATATCTTTTCCTCTAGAATTTTATACTTGTTATTCTCATAAACAAAAACTAATATCAAATTAAATACAAATCAATTGTACACATTCTAACAACAATTAGCACCATGTGAATGATTTATTTAACACTTTGAACAATTAGCAAAAAAACGAGATGAAAGATTAATTGATTATACATAGCTTTATCTTCTCTGTATGATAAACAATGTTAGTGCTATTTGATATTTCAATTAAAAATATATAAATATATTGATTTCAAATTTTTTAGGATTCATATGAAACTTTTTTATTAGAAAAAAATTGTATAATATTTTTTAGGGTTCGTATTAGGGCTTATTTAAATAAAATTATAAAGTTTAAAAGCTTTTTTTTTTTTTTAATTTTAGTCATGCTTCATTTTCTTTATTATATCAGTTGATGAATTGTCACATTATATCTAAATATTTAAGGTTACCATATTAGATAATATTGTTCAAAAGTATTGAAATTAATCAAATTAATTATCATTATTACATTTAATATAAAAATATTATTATAAATTACAATTTAACTAAATTTAAAAGTGATTAAAGAGCATTCATTAGTAAAATTTATTTGATAAATTTTTATTTAATTGTGTATCTTATATTTCAATTATTTTGAATTTTGATTTTTCATAATTTTGAGTAGGTTTTAAACTTAGGATCAATAGTCAACTAAATTAAGCTAAGTTTTATCATCTACTTCTATTTATAGTATATTTAAGAGTTAATGTCATAAATGACTCTTAAATTATAATAAAATATTTAATGTAGTACATGAACTTTAAAAATTTCCATTATGGTACCTGAATTATAAATATATTAACTAACTTGGTACTCGCTCCTAATGTAGTTAGTTTCAAATGATAATAAGTAAGGGGAAAACAATTCTCCAAGTACTATATTAGTTAATAGATTAATAATTCAGGTATTACATTAGAAATTTTTAAAGTTTAGATACCACATTAATTATTTTACTATAGTTTCATGCAAATGTAGTGCATGTATATAATTAGTCAATTATTCACTACACTCAATTTAGTGCAAATTGAACGTTTTGAACATTCACAACATTAACCTTGTGCTCAATTATTCACTTATGCTTGTCTTTATTTAAAAAGATGAATTCAAATTATCTTAAATCTAAATAAAAAATAAAACATACTCAATTACTTATAATTGTAATTTCACTTTAAAAATATTATTTAAAATTAATTAACTAATTCAACCACAAAAGAGAATAAAAACAAGACATTGAAAATGAAAGAAAAAAATTTTAAATAAAGAACTTTTAAATTGTTATGGAAAATAAACAAGAATATTGTATTCAGATTGGGTTACTATTTTAATTCAAATTTTGGTTATGCTAAAATCATTTCAAGTTTTAAAAAACTACTAAGTTGTTGACTTTTGGAAATAAATTGAAATCGAGTTAAGTTAGTTTATTTTTATAATTGTCATAACATTTTATGTTGGAAGAACCTACCCATTAGATACAAATATCATGGAATTGCTACTAATCTTTTTTATCTATGTATGATTGGTCACCTATGTGAATCTATTCTTTTTAAGGTTGTCCTAAGTATAAATTAAGGGTCTTTAAAAGAAATAGGTTCTGGTCTACATTATCAAAACTAAGGTTTAGGAGTTGGTTACGTATAGGGAATGTATTAGTATCCCTTTACACCCAAAATTGGTACCAAATTAATTATGTGTTACCTTCACTAAGTCTCATCAAAGATAGTTTTATTGTGCAAATAAATTAACTCCAGTCCTTTTATTTATTTACAAAATATGATGATACAAAAATTCTATCAAAATATCAAGCAATCATATAATAAATATTAAATTATACCATGCAAAAATTATCATGCAAATATAATATTATAAAATCATACCAAATATCATGTAATAATATCATGCCTAAATCTGCTAAAATATTCATGCAAGAGTGTCATGCAAATATATTAATTATCATGCAATAATATATCATGTAAATATATAATATCACGCAAATATATTATCATGCAATAATATAAAATACCATGCAAATATATTAATAACCATTTATGCAAATATATAATCATGAAATTAAATATAATCACACAAATATATTATGTATAATCATGCAATTATGCACATAATAAATATAGAAACATGCAATTAAATATCATTCAAGAATAATATTAATGATGTAATAACATGTAATATCATATCATGTAATAAATATAAAATCATGTAATAATAATAACTAAATAAATAACTATGTAAATAAATATATTAATAATCATACAATCACACAAATAAATAAATTAATAATCATGCAAATAGACATGCAATTAAGTATAAAATCATGCAATTAACAATGTAAATCATGTAAATAAACAAGCAATTAAATATATAATCATACAAATAAAAATATAAATAATGCAAATAAACATATAATTAAACAAATAATAATATAAATCATGCAAATAAACATGCAATTAAATATATAATCATGCAAAAAAATACAATTAAATATATAATCATGCAAAAAAATGCAATTACATATATAATTATGCAAATAAATAGATTAATAATGAAGCAATTAAATATATTAATTATCATACAATCAAATTAAATATAATCATACAAATAAATATAATAATGATAATAATGCAAATACATTAATCACAAAAATAAATATATTAATAAAATATATTTGGCAAATAAATTATCTTACAAATATATTATTAGTCATGCAAAAATAAATACCGTGCAATAAATATAAAAATAAGAGTAAGCAATTAAATATTATAAAAATTATTCAAAAATCACAAAAAAATGAAAGCAAACATTACCTCAATTAGTCCCAACAATTCTTCACTTTTTAAAATTGATACTTCCTACTATAAATATTAACTTTTCTTTCAAAAACCTTCTTGCAAACTTTTTTGCTTGATTGTTTCTTCTTTATTAATTCAAACTGTGCCCAAATTTTCTCTCTTTTCAATGACTTCTATTTAATCATGAAGTGAATTGCTGTGAGGTTCCCATTTTGATCATAGATTCAAGGTCCTTATATAAAGATTTAATCCCTTTAAATTTAGAAAAAATTATTTCAACCGAATTTAAGATTTTTCTTCTAATTTTATTCTCTTAATAATCTTTCCTTTTTTCAATAAATTGAGCCAAAGTCTTTTCAAAATATTCAACCATTAAAGTTAAAATTTGAGATAGAATTTAAAAGTTGGATTGAATTTAAGATTTTTCATACAAAATCCCACATTTTTTTCAAAAAATTTTCACCCATTTTTTTTTACCAATTGACTTTAACTCTTTTGATTAAAAAACCAACAATTAAACAAAAAATTAAAATACAAATAAAATTTAGGGTTTAATCTTTTGGCAAAAAATTCACATTTCCAATTAAGGCCTAATTGCTCAATCAAAATTAAAATTCGAAGCCTAATGAATTTTTAAAAAAATCCACAGACAAAATGGGGTGTCTACAGTTGCCTTTCTTTATGTATTTTCTGTGAAACAGTAATTGTACAAAGACAAAATACATCCATTTTATTCGAGTCAAGAAAATAAAAAAAAAAAAAATCTCAAAGGCTCTTCCTCAAAGGTTTGAAACTTTTTTTTGTTAAAAAATGTACCATCACAACTGAAGTTTTAGAACTTTTGAAAAATAAAATACTCCCCCACAATTGAGGCTTTGGAACTTTTGAAAATAATAAAATGCTCCCTCACAATTGAGGCTTTGAAACTTTTAAAAATAAAATACTCCCCCACAACTAAGGCTTTGAAACTTTTGAAAAATCAAATGCTTCCCCACAACTGAGGCTTTGAAACTTTTAGAAAATAAAATGCTTTCCCACAACTGAAGCTTTGAAACTTTTGAAAATAAAATACTTCCCTACAATTGAGGCTTTGAAACTTTTGAAAAATAAAATGTTCCCTTACAATTGAGGCTTTAAAACTTTTGAAAAATAAAATGAGATCATTCTTACCTTCAAAAAAGCTCCTCCTTGATAGAGGCATTGAAACTTTAAAAAATCTTAGCTTAAATTTAGTTTTTGCATCTCATCTGAATCATCATTGATTGCCTTCCAATGTATCTTCTCAAAATTATTTCCTTATCTAGTTTTTCCTTTCTGCATTCCAAACATATACAATGAATGAAAAGATTATCCACAATTCTCAAATTCAATTTCAATATTCAAACTTTAATTTTTCTCCTTTTAAAACATGCATAATGTATGGGATGAATATGATGAACACGATGTATGCATACAATGAATACATGAGCCAAAGATTTTTCAAAATTCCATCCTAATTTCACAACCTAAACTTTGATCTTTCTTTTCCAAGCATGAAATGCATGAATGCAACAAATGTGATGATGTATGCAACATGTAATGAATGCAGTGAATACAACGCATGAATGCAAATTTTCTACCCAATTTCAAACTTTAAACTTTCTTTTTCTTTTTCAAATATGCATGATGAATGCCAAGAATAAGTGCAATATTCTCAGTATAATGCATACATGTAATACATGTGGTGAATGTAATATATGTTATGCAATCTGTTTATCTTTTCAATTGTGGTAAATCAAAGGGAAAACTCTTAATTTATCTTCTCACTCCTTTTAACTCATCAACCCTGTGGTTTTCAATGTGAGCTATCATGCATCATTAAGTAGTTTCATCCATTATATAATCTAAATCCAAAGTTTCCTTCTTTCAATGGGATCTTAAGACTCTTTTTCATGTCTTTCTTTTAGTTGTTCATCATGTTTTTCTTCGACTTTTTTGGAACTAGCTAGCAAATATATCAACCGATTTGTGACTCAAAATTCCTCTTCATTAGCTTCATCATTTTATCTCAACATTTGGAATGCTTTTTTTTATTTGTAAGCCATAAAGATCAACATTATTTTAAACTTCTTTCATCTTTCACATTTTATTTTCAATATGCCCCAGTCATTTCCAACTGTTTTGAAATAATGCAAGGATATTTTATAACAGTTATTTATTCAATAATCATCATTTCAATTCAACGCCAAATGTAATCCATCACATTTCTTTAATTCATCATGGGAAGAAATAAATGGTAAAGAACAAGAAAAATAATAAAAAAAAGATATTAATTATAAGAACAAGTTTGGTAAAGAATAAATAGGTCAAGAAATCATTTCAAGATGAATCATCAAAATAAATGCTGGAAAAGGTATACAATATCTAAAATAAAGAATATTTATACAATTTTAAAAAAATTAATTCTGAATCTTTTTTAAAAGCTCATTCCATTGATATTCTTGACCTTTCATTAATTCAAGCATTATCCTTATTTCTTGGGGATCCTCAATAAGGCTCTTTTTTTCAAATTTACTTTTTTATTACTTAAACTACCATTTCGAGTTTTCAGTTTAAGTTTTCATGCAAATAAACATACAATTAAACATATAGTAATATAAATCATGCAAATAAATATGCAATTAAATATATAATCATGTAAATAATAATATATAAAGCATGCAAAAAAAACATGCAATTAAATATATAATTATGCAAATAAATATATTAATAATCAAGCAATTAAATACGTTAATAATCATGTAATCAAATTAAGTATAATCGCACAAATAAATATATAATAATCATGCAAATATATTAATAAATCACACAAATAAATATATTAATCAAATATATTACGCAAATAAATTATCTAGCAAATATATTATTAGTCATGCAAAAATAAATATCATGCAATAAATATAAATATAAAAGTAAGCAATTAAATATTATAAAAATATGCAAAAATCACAAAAAAAAAATGAAAGCAAACATTACCTTAATGAGTCCCAACAATTTTTCACCTTTCAAAAATTGATACATCCTACTATAAATTTCAACCTTTCTTCCAAAAACTCAAACTGGATCCTTTTGTAAATTTTTTGCTTGATTGCTTCTTCCTTGTTAATTCAAAACTTTACCCAAATTTCACTCTTTGCAATGACCTATGTTTGATCATAAAGTAAATTATTGTGAGTTCCCCATTTTGATCACAGATTTAAGGTCCTTATATAGAGATTGAATCCCTTTCGATTTGGAATGAATTAATTCAACTGAATCTAAGATTTTTCTTCTAGTTTTATTCTTTTAGTAATCTTTCCTTTTTTCAACATATTGAACCTAAAGTCTTTTCAAAATTATTCAACTATTAAAGTTAAAATCTGATATAGAATCTAAGAGTTGAATTGAACCTAAGATTTTTCATACAAAATCCCACATTTTCCCCTTTTTTGTTTTTTTTTACCAATTGACTTTGACTCTTTTAACTAAAAAAAAAATTAAACCAAAAATTAAAATACAAATAAGATTTAAAACTTAATCTTTGGGCTCAAAATTTACTTTTCTAATTAAGGCCCAATTGCACATTCAAAATTAAAATTTGAAACCAAATGAATTTCAAAAAAATCTCTAGACAAAATGGGGTGTCAACACTAATTATCTGTACTATATTAATTTTTAATTAAATTAAAATTTAAAATAAGTAAAAAATTTATGTATACTCAATTTGAGTTTTGAATTGTTTCAAATTTGAGTTAATTAATCATATTATTTATAGCTATACTTTTATGATATTGGTAATAAACTTCAAAATAAAATGAAAACACAATACAATGACAAAAGTTATGAAGAAACAAATGATAATTTTAGAAGAAAATTTATATGTCCAAATCTTATAGAGATTAAATGATATATCTTTTTTTTTGGATTTTGAAATTCGTATTGCAAAAAAGTTAATCGAAATCAACGAGTTTATAATTATTCATTTGTTGATCAAGTTGCTACTGTATATTGAAGGAAACAACTCAAATATTTCATTTAAAAAAGATATTATAATTCATACTTATTTAGGAAAACAACATACAATTAAACATTATTTGGATTGTTATGACCCTTGCAATATTCTTTGCTCTTTACAAATGGAAAAATTGATTGGTATCAAAATATCAAGAATGATGATACTAAGAATGAAATAACAATTGGGAATATAACATCTTTTCGTTTTATAAAAAAAAATTGAAAAAGAATATGAATGTAATTACTACTAACCTAATATTTTAAAAAATTTTGTCTATTTATTTTTATAAATTTTATTTAGTAATATTTTAGTACTTTTATCATACATATAATAAAAATTTCACCCTAAATTATATATTGAAAAATAGAAATAAAGAGCAAAATTTATTACTTTCATTGTTAGTAGAACATTTCAAAATTTTCAATCTTTTATATACAATCATATTTTGCTAACATGTATAAAAATACACATTAATAATTACCAATAAAACTTATCTTAATATGTACTATTTTACCATCAACCAAAAATTTAAAAAATATCTTAGAAATATTGCCTTAATATATATTGTATATATTTATTTAATTTAATTTTAATACATACATTATAATAGAACTTATGATTTTAATTTATTATTACATGTTAAACTATGTATAGCAAATTAAGAGCATTTATTCATTGCTTTTCAAGTTGTCTATGCTTCAACTTTTTCTCACTTTTTTTTTTATTGTTAAATTATATCATCTAGTATACATTAAAAATTTTCAACATTCCCATTACAAGTTTGTCTTAGTTCAATTCATGATTTTCCACTTTGGGCATTCACATTCAATTAAAATAGACTTTTAAGGGACATAACGTAAACTAGGATGAAGGGTTATGAAAGAAATGGATAAAGTAGACCTAAAATTAATTCAAAGGGTTATAAACCAAATGATCATTTATTATCATATGGAGTAGCTTGGTTTTTTGCCCTATTCTTCATCAATTCTCTCTTTTCTTTTTTTTTCTTCATATTTTTTCGATTAGCATTTTTCATCCTCTTTTAGGAAATATCTGAGAACCAAAAAGGATTTTTTTTTCTTTTTTGCCCTTGAAATCATTAGGGACCTTCACTTTCTTTGTTTTTCTCTTTGTGATCAAATTTGTTTTAAACTTTGCCCTTTAGTATGGAAGGTGATCCTTGATTAGGGTTTCTTCTAAAAAAATTCAATATGTTCAAATGGCATAGCAAATAGATAATTTTACTTCTTGTGTAAAGGGTAAAAGAATGATGGTCACTTTTCATTTCAAATATAAATACTCTCAATGAAGAACATTTATTAACTAAAAGCAAACTTATGAGTGAACTATCATAAAAAGACCACACACTATATTATTTTTGTCTATGAATGAAAGAAATCATATGCTAGTTTAATTTCATGAAACTTATCCTTTTTTACTTCAATGATCCTAACAAATTAAAGCATCAACTTATCAATTCCATCAATATGAATAACGCTTTCAAAATCGAGTCCTGAATTATTGTCATAATTCTCTGAACATTCATTATTTAAAATATAGGAGTGGGTGAAATATGAAAGGCATGTATATAAAAGCAATGAAACAAATAAGGAAATGTAATAAAAATGCATCTATCACTTTATTGAAATGATGAAAGATAAATAAATGATTGACATAAAAGACTCTCAAATGTTCAAAACTTACATTATTTCTTAAGGTTCCTAATGTGATAGACATTTATAAAATGTTTTTCAAAATTATGCCCCAGTGTGGTTAAGAAAAGTGTTCTTGATGACACATATCCTTGCTTCTTGATCAAAATTCACCAATCCATTTTTTATCAAATTTTACACTTTATATTTTAATACTATGCAATTTTTTATAGAATAGCCAGCAATCCTAGGATGAGAGTCATAAGTAGTATTAGCATCATACCATTTGAGGTAAGAAGGCTTCATATGTTTTAAATAAATTGATGGGACCTAATAGTTCTTAACGAGTTGAAGAAGTAACTCAGTGTATGTCATAGGAATTGGATATGTAAGAACTCTTTCTTTTTTCACTCAATTTTTAAGTTGAGTAACTAGCTGAGAGTTAGGTGACTGTATGATTGGTTGATGAGTATAAGAACTTAGGAAGACATTGTTGATGGTTGGGTGTAAGGTTGGTACATCGGGTAAGGAGAATATGGGGTGAAGCCTCCAACATGTTGCCCTTCATGAATTACAACTTGAGCATCATTTTTTCTTTTTTAGCACAACCCCTTTCTTTTCATCACCACCTTCAAGCTATCCATTCTTGATGGCATTTTTATTGATTTCTTCAGAAATTACCATATCTTAGAAATTTTTAGTGATATTTTTAATCATCCTTTCATAGTAAGAAGCCTTGAAAGTATTGACAAACAGGATTATAGTCTCCATTTTAATGAGCGGTGGTTAAACTTGAGTAACAATATCCCTTCATCTCTGGGTATATTCTTTGAAACTTTTAATATCTTTCTTTTTTATGCTTTGTAGATGTAGACACTCATCTATGTCTGGGTCATCTATTTATTTTTATTAATATTAATAATAATAATAATAATTTTTATTATTATTAATCTGCGTTGAATCAGGCAATCAATCTGCATAATCAAAGGGGTTTTAATTCAAAACTGAATCAAATTAATCAGATTTGCCAAACCTAAGCCTAAATTACATTGGACAAAATCCAATCCTAGGATTCAAGCTTGGATTGGTTTTATTTGAGCAGAATCCCAGGATTCAAGCCTAAATTGATTTTGTTCAAACCCTAAAATCTCTACTAAGGCAAGCTATAAATTGGACACAGGATCATAAAGAATGACACGAGTTGATTTTTGGAGGAAAGACTCCGGGTTTAAAGTTTTTGGGTTTAGACTTTTTAGGTTTCGCATTTATGGGTTTAAGGATTCTAGTTTTGAAGTTTTTGGGTTTACAGATTCTGGGTTGGCAGTTTGAGAGTTTGAAGTTTTTGGGTTTTTGGGTTAAATTTCTAGAAAATTCTAAGAAAATTTGGAAATTTTGGGTTTTTGGGTTGAATATTTGAATTTTTTTATTTAATTTTCAAGTGAAGTTTGAATTTTTTTTTATTTAATTTCAATGATATTTTCCAGAAACCAACAAGTTATCTAATTTTCGGTGGCTTGTTCTTGGGTTTTTTAGATAGAGGACAAAGTGAACTCTACTTAGAGAAAGAGCGAAGATCGAAGACTTATGAGGAAAGTGAAGAAGTTTGGCTTTTATTCCAGTGCCAAACGACACCATTTCAGCCAACCTAGGATCTACGTGTTAACCTGTTGATCTGCACATGACCCACGTGTTTGATCAAACCCGATTGCAGGTTTTTCCTTTTCTTCTTTATTTTATTTTTTAATTTACATTTTTATTTATGTTATTTATATATTTTCCATTTTATTTTATTTTATAGATTTTTTTTCTAATTAATTTTAAATTAAATGATTTATTTAAATACTTTTATAAATTTCTTTTAAAAAATAATAAAAAATTTTAACAAAATAAAAAATGTTTCTAAAAATGAATTCATGAGTCCTACCAAATTATTTGAAGTTTCTTTATAAATTTAAATTTTTATGAGTTCTACCAAACTATTGAAGAATTTTATAAATCAATTTTTGAAAAAAAAAATTATTAATGAAGTATTTTGTATTTATCCTACCAAACTATTGAAGAATTGCATCTTAAGTTAAATTTTACCAAAATATAAGAAGATTTAATAAATTTTTTTAAAAATAAAATTTTATAAATATTTTACAATAAAATCTTACCAAACTATTGGGAGATCTGCATCAAAGTAAATTCTACCAAACCATTGTAAGACTTTACTAATTATTTTTTTGGGTAAAATACATTAATAAATTCGACGACAAAGCCTCTTCAGGCTGGAACACTAATCTCCCTGGATACTCTTAAGGTGAGAAAATTATTTTAAATTGCTACCAAACTATTGGAGTAATTTTAATATCAATTTTCGATAGTAAATATTTTGGTAAATTATAAACAAGTTTAAGGTTTGAAGAATTTTGAAATCAAATTAGTACCATCTTTTAGGTAGGTGCTGTGAGCATACTATAACTTGTTTCACACATGACCGCACTCTCGAATATGAAATCTAGTTTTGTGGACTAAAATATACTATTTAAAAATACCTAAGTCAATATTGGGATTTCTTTTTAAATAGGATAAATTTAATCAGGTGATCAATCATACCTTAACAAAAAAAATTGGTGGTGACTTTTTTTGATCCATATTTAGTAGTAGGTCTATAGATTTATACGTTATGACAGTAGAGATATACAATCTAGTGCCAGATCTATAATGTGTTTGTATTGTGCAATGAAAGCCTTGCAAGTTTTCTTTATCCACGAATGCAAGATCTATCCAATTGCACATACTATTTAACAACTAAATCAGTAAGATTGTCTTAGAAAACATAAATGAGTAACTTTTCATTATGAGCGTATGTAGCCATCTTGCAACAAAACATCATAACATGTGTATTAGGGCATTTGGTTTCATCATATTTTTCAAACTCAGGCACTTTAAACTTTGGTAGAATCATGACATCAGGAACCAAGCATAGTCCAATAGCATCCAATGGCCCATAAAAGTTTATTCCTTCAATGGCTTTAAGCCTTTCTTTTATGAGATCCATCTTTTAAGAATCAAAGCTTTCTTTAGTTTCAATAAAGCCTATCTTCAGCTTTTTTTATTCCTTATGATCATCAAGATTTGAAACTTATGTAATATCAAATGTCTTGATGTCAAGAACAAGGGAAATTGAAGAATGAATAGCAATTGTTAGCATGTCAATCTACATATAAAGATAACTTGTAGTAAATGGCATTTGTATTGGGCCTCTTAGGATGCATGTGTTGTATGTAGGCCAAAACTAGAGGGATATAATGGATCAGTCTCATTTTGTCTCACCATATTTTCCACCACTTTTTTCCCTTTGCTCATGTTTTTCAATAATTTGGTAATAATTTCCAACTGTCCCTTTAATTTTTCTTAGGCTTTCTCTAGCTTTTAGAGGTAAATAGTGTTTTCTTTTTCCATGATCCTTACTTGATATCTAATGTTGTAGCACTTCAGATTATTTAAAAATTAAGCTATCCTTTAATCTTGATTTTTCATAATTTTTAAAAACTAGGATGATTTGTTATCATGCATTTTGGAGAGATGTTTATGTATGAATGCATTAATGCATTAATGCAATTAAGAGGATTTACCACATAACAATTGTTAATAAAAGAAATCTTTGTTGAATTAAAAGTTATTTCTAACCAAATCCAATTTTACATCTATGAAAAGTCTAAAGTTTATTGTGGAAAAAAATCCTTAACTTATCGATAATAGCCTTGCACTTCATTAAGGAAAGCTAGCAGCTCTTAGCCATGTGCTCCCATTGATGGCACCCTTGTCTTCCATTCTTTAGCTTTTTCCACCATATTCTTAGCTTTGTAAGTAACCATGATAATTTGACCAAGCAAGCACTCCAACTGGTTATGCTTTCTCATAAATGCCTTTTTTACTTGCTCACATTTTACATTCACAACACCCATTTGCATTTCAATTTTGACAGCTACCCTATTGAGTATTTGGATGTGCTTTTGTGTGTCGATGAATGTTTTATCTTTTTATTGCATCTTTACTTACAATTATCTATTTTCTTTCAAAAGTTAGGCTAACTCATAATTGGTGGATGATTGTATGATATTAAGATTAAAAAAAAGATTTTTCCATTCATCCATTTCTTGTTTTAGTGCTTAAACATTTTTTTTCATTCTTCTCTCTAACTTACTTTTTAGCCTTTTTTTTTTTAAGCTCCAATTCATCTTTTTCAGCTTGGAGCTTTATTTTAACGATTTTCACTACTAATAAGGGATCAAGAGTTGGTGATTTCATTAGGTCATTTGGAGTTGTTTCTTCAAGGATTTTAATGTCTTTATCTTACCTAATATGCCACATAAAGTACTTAAGGGTAACCTCATTTGAGCGTCTTCTCCTATCTTCCCTTTGAGGTAAATTCCAAGTTTGTAAGGCTTTGGCTACCTTTATGAAGGCACAATTTCAACATACGAGAACTCTATTTTACTAAGTCAAGAAATGATAGGGATAAACTGTTTATAGCCATATTATTTTTGCACCATCATGAAAGAATAACTCACTGCACTGTAAAGGCCTAAAAGATGAACCCAAACCTTATCTTCACAACCATACAACATTGGTCCATAAGGTATCCAAAGTGCTCTTTATATCACATCTTGGCTAGTGAGCTTGCATAAAAATAAGATCCATACTTCCTTAGATTTTTGTGCAGGCTTTTCATCTTCACAAAATTCCTTGATGAAAGTGCTTGTAGTGAAATATGGCTTGTGAATTGTACCAACATTATTTTCGATATGACTTTTCATCCAAATGGTTAACAATTAAGCACATAAAAAATGACTCTCTCTATTTCAACGACAATGATTTAAAGATCTAATAGTCTCAGCCAAAATTATGGGAATAGAGTTGATTTGGTAACCAAGTTGATAAAAGAAATCCACTACTACAACATCAATATAACCAATTACTTTTGGGAATGCCATTATCCCATATAAAGCCAATGCCTTCAAATCCATTTCTTTTTCAGTGCCAAAATATTTGTATATAAAGTCACAAACAATGGACTAAGGAATACCAACACTTTCACCTTTTCCTTTTACCCAATTATCAATAGTTTGGACATCTACGACCATCATTTGAACAAGCTTTTTTCAGTAACTAGTTTTTTTTTTTTTTTTTCAATATACCTTATCAAGATTATGTAGATCTAAGTGAATAAAAGTTATATATTCTCTAATAGTTGGTATCATGTCAAACTCACTAAACATAAAGTAGAGATATAAAGGGTCCCAAAATTGAACCATGGCCCTAATAAGCTGATCATCAATAGGACCAAAAAAAAATTATGCAAGGCCCCTAAACTTCTGTTGGAAAGTCTTCTTGGCAGTGACATTTCATTGGCTTTAAATACTAACTAAATTGCTAAGATCATTTCGTTTGAGATTGAGATGGATTTTGATAGGTAAAGTAGTTACATAATTGGCTAGCAAACAATCACTTCCTTTAAGCTAAGCTTCCTCGGACTTCATTCTTAGATACATAGGAAACTTTGATAGGCTCTCCATGGATGTAATTAAGATTCTTTTTGTTAAGATTGTTTTATGGCAATCATTCCTTATATAAATCTAATGATGCATTCATGCAAAATAAAGTAGAGAAAAAATGTTAGTTAACATAATATAACATATACAAGGAATAACATAATATATACAATGAACAATATAAAAGGTTAGTATGCAAAACTATATACAAGGAATAATAAATTTACAAGAATAGTAATTGTCACATCATGTGTCCTACTTAGGTTTTTTTCTAATAAAAGGGAGGACAGGGCTCTAGCCTAGGTTTAGATCCTTAGGGTTCATGTACATGAAGGGTTCAAAGGCTTGACAATCTAAAGGCTCTCAAATTGTTCCTTATATCATCATCTATTATAAACTAGTAAGGTACCCCAATCCTCACCCACCATTATAGACTCAAACAAAAATGGTTCAATTTGAGTGGTAGTTTCGCTAGCTCACACGAAGGTTATAACCTCACGAGAGTGTAGGTACTTGGTTCCTCCTAATAAAGGATAAAGTCAAGGTATTATGCATGAATGCAAGTGTGGTGTGTGTAAAGAGACATGCCGCATAATCAAATAAATAGGTGTGAAAATAATATTTGTAAAACAAACAAATAAGAAATCACAAACAAATAGGTTAGTCAACATAAATAATTACATAATAAAAACTATCAAAGCAAGGCTTAAGATAATATATAGCTAACTAATGACTGGACTCTCTAATATCTCTAGTGGAGTCACCAAACTATCATAATGTTTAAGTTAAGAGAACCTACCCATTAGATACAAAAATCATGGAGTCGCCACCTATTTTTTTTTTTTTTTATCTAGGTGTGATTAGTCACTTATGCGAATCTATCTTTTCTAAAGTTGTGCTAAGTGTAAACCAAAGGTCCCTAAAAGAAAAAAAATTTGGTCTACATCATCAAAACTAAGGTTAGGGAGTTGGTTATGTGTAGGGAAAGTATTAGCACCCCTTTACATCCAAAATTGATACCAAATTAATTATGTGTTACCTTACCTAAGTCTTACCAAAGATAGTTTTATCATGCAAATAAATTAATTTCAATCCTTTTATTTATTTACAAAAAATGGTGATACAAAAAGGTATTAAACTATCAAGCAATCATGCAATAAATATTAAATCATACCATGCAAAAATTATCATGCAAATATAATACTATAAATCATACCAAGTATCATGTAATAATATCATGCCTAGATTTGCTAAAATATTCATGCAAGAATGCCATGCAAATATATTAATTATCATGCAATAATAACAATCATGTAAATATACCATGAAAATATATTAATAACCATTCATGTAAATATATAATCACACAAATATATTATGTATAATCATGCAATTATGCACACAATAAATATAGAAACATGTAATTAAATATCATTCAAATATAATTTAATTATGCAGTAACATATAATATCATATCATGTAATAAATATAAAATTATGCAGTAATAATAAATAAATAAATAACTATGCAAATAAATATATTAATAATTATACAATCACACAAATAAATAAATTAATTAATTAATAATAATGCAAATAGACATGCAATTAAGTATATAATCATGCAATTAATAATGTAAAATCATGTAAATGAATAAGCAATTAAATATATAATCATACAAATAAAATACAAATCATGCAAATAAACATACAATTAAACAAATAGTAATATAAATCATGCAAATAAATATGTAATTAAATATATAATCAGGTAAATAATAATATATAAATCATGCAAAAAAACATGCAATTAAATATATAATCATGCAAATAAATATATTAATAATCAAGCAATTAAATACGTTAATAATCATGTAATCAAATTAAATATAATCGCACAAATAAATATATAATAATCATGCAAATATATTAATAAATCACACAAATAAATATATTAATCAAATATATTACGCAAATAAATTATCTAGCAAATATATTATTAGTCATGCAAAAATAAATGTCGTGCAATAAATATAAATATAAAAGTAAGCAATTAAATATTATAAAAATATGCAAAAATCACAAAAAAAAAAATGAAAGCAAACATTACCTCAATGAGTCCCAATAATTTTTCACTTTTCAAAAATTGATACATCATACTATAAATTTTAACCTTTCTTCCAAAAACTCAAACTGGATCTTTTTGTAAATTTTTTGCTTGATTGCTTATTCCTTGTTAATTCAAAACTTTGCCCAAATTTTTACTTTTTTCAATGACCTATGTTTGATCATAAAGTAAATTACTGTGAGGTCCCCATTTTGATCACAGATTCAAGGTCCTCATTTTGATCACAGATTCAAGGTCCTTATATAGGGATTGAATTAATTTAACTGAATCTAGGATTTTTCTTCTAATTTTATTCATTTAGTAATCTTTCCTTTTTTCAACAAATTGAACCTAAAGTCTTTTCAAAATTATTAAACTATTAAAGTTAAAATCTGACATAGAATCTAAGAGTTGAATTGAATCCAAGATTTTTCATACAAAATCCCACATTTTCCCCATTTTTTGTTTTTTTTTTACTAATTGACTTTGACTCTTTTGAGTAAAAAAACAAAAATTAAACCAAAAATTAAAATACAAATAAGATTTAAGACTTAATCTTTGGGCTCAAAATTTATTTTTCTAATTAAGGCCCAATTGCACAATCAAAATTAAATTTTGAAACCAAATGAATTTCAAAAAAATCTCCAGACAAAATGGGGTGTCAACACTAATTATCTGTACTATATTAATTTTTAATTAAATTAAAATTTAAAATAAGTAAAAAATTTATGTATACTCAATTTGAGTTTTGAATTGCTTCAAATTTGAGTTAATTAATCATGCTATTTTTAGCTATACTTTTGTGATATTGGTAATAAACTTCAAAATAAAATGAGAACACAATACAATGACAAAAGTTATGAAGAAACAAATGATAATTTTAGAAGAAAATCTATATGTCCAAATCTTATAGAGATTAAATGATATATCTTTTTTTTTTTGGATTTTAAAATTCGTATTGCAAAAAAGTTAATCTAAAGCAGCGAGTTTATAATTATTCATTTGCTGATCAAGTTGCTACTGTATGTTGAAAGAAACAACTCAAATATTTCATTTAAAAAAGATATTATAATTCATACTTATTTAGGAAAACAACATACAATTAAACATTATTTGGGTTGTTATGACCCTTGCAATATTCTTTGCTCTTTACAAATGGAGAAATTGATTGGTATCAAAATATCAAGAATGATGATAATAAGAATGAAATAACAATTGGGAATATAACGTCTTTTCGTTTTATAAAAAAAAAAATTGAAAAAGAATATGAATGTAATTACTGCGAACTTAATATTTTAAAAATTTTTGTCTATTTATTTTTATAAATTTTATTTAGTAATATTTTACTACTTTTATCATACATATAATAAAAATTTCACCCAAAATTATATATTGAAAAATATAAATAAAGAGCAAAATTTATTGCTTTCATTGTTAGTAGAACATTTCAAATTTTCAATCTTTTATATACAATCATATTTTGCTAACATGAATAAAAATACTTACATTAATAATTACCAATAAAACTTATCTTAATATATACTATTTTACCATCAACCAAAAATTTAAAAAATATCTTAGAAATATTGCCTTAATATATATTGTATATATTTATTTAATTTAATTTTAATACTTACATTATAATAGAACTTATGTTTTTAATTTATTATTATATGTTAAATTACGTATAGCAAATTAAGAGCATTTATTCATTGCTTTTCAAGTTGTCTATTCTTCAACTTTTTCTCACTTTTTTTTTTATTGTTAAATTATATCATCTAGTATACATTATAATTATTTTCTTTTTGGATATACACAAATTAATAATAATATAATAGTAAATAATTAATAATTTAATAATTAATAATTGAAAACTTAAAAATAATCAGTATAACTTAGTAGTAATCATTAATAATTTAATAATTAACCAATGATAACTTAATAGTAAATTATAAATAGTTTAATAATAAATTAGTGATAACTTAATAATAAATAAATAATAATTTAATAGTTAATAATTGATAACTTAATAATAAATCAGTAATAATATAATATTAAATACACAATAACTTAGTAGTAAATCAATTATAATATAGTTGTAAATTTATAATAATATAATAATAAATCAATTATAACTTACTAAAAAATAAGTGATAACTTATCAAAATTATGTTAAAAGGTTATCAAAATTTTATAAAAATTATAAAAGTTATATTAATGGCTACAAAAATTATATCATAAGTTACTAAATTAATATAAAAAATTTTTAAAATTATATAAAAAATTATCAAAATTTTATTAAAAATTTTCAATCTTTTAACAAAAGTAACCAAAATATAAAATATTATCAAAATTAAAATTATATAAAAGATTATCAAATTTTACTTATATTAGCCCAAAATAAAAATTAAATTATTAATATTTAACATTATTATCGTAATATTCAAAAAAATTATTTATTAAATTGAATCTTCAAAGATAAAAAAAATTTTAAAGACAAAAATTATAGCCAAAAACTAGTTATCTTAAATTGACAGAGTGAGCTGGCCTAGACTAACAGGCGCGAAGTGAGATTTCAAAGTCGTTGGTCGTACTACATTTTATTAAAAAAAACATAGCATCATTGAACTCTATGTTTCTTAACATTGAGTCTTACTCTCCAAGGAAACCATGGTCAACGAAACCTCCTTTTATAAACACCGTTTCCACACTCTTTCCTTCTCTTTTATCCAAGTCTTGGAGCTAAAATTTCAGTTGTTTTTTTCCATCTTTTGCAATTCTGGGTCCATGAGTTTTTTGAGACCATGTGCTTCGTACAGGACTCTCATAACTTTCCCTTCACTAAGATGGATGCCTTGCCAGAGCTGGGGTTTCCTTAGATGGCCAGGTCTTGATGGGTTGTTGAGGTTCGTGGTGGTGGCTCTTTTGTGGACCACGTTTTCTGAGATTCGTTTCATTCCTTCTTCTTCTATGTTCCCTACTCTTCGTGTTGGTGATCGAATCATTGTTGAAAAGGTAAACATCTTTAGCCTTTCACTTCTGTCGATGGTTAGTTTCGTACTCGTTGATACTAGGATGATAGGATCTTTGCTGCTGAATTCAGTTTTAGTATTTGCAGCTTCAGAAATGATGTATATATGTGGCCGTCTTATCCATTGAGCTTAACATTGCCATTAAACTCCATTTCTGTCTTGCTTCAGATTGAATTCTGTGGATGATCTCATATTTTGCTTAATTATGATAGATTTGTGTTTTCTAACTTTTGGTAAGCAACTTTCCTAATTTGCTAAGTACATTGTATGGTCATTTGATCTAGAACGTAATCAGATTTCTTTTTGCTGGACATTTTGAGTAATGGTTTGTCCAAAGATAGATGTGCTTCGTTACCATTTTCTCAGGAAAGCACAAAGCACAATCTTTAACTATTCTTTCCATATTAATCAGTTAAGCTCTGTAGTTGTTCCCTAATCCTAAGAGAGCATACTGAGCAGTTTTTAATAAATGATATGTTAGATTCATCTTCATCTTTGTTAACAGCCTAATATTAATTAGTGCTTTAATAAGATAAAAAAACCCTTAATATTTCCTAGTTTGCCAAACCAGTTTGGTAATATAATCCCTTCGTTCAGTTGTTAACCTGATATGGGATATTGTGAGTTTAGATTTCCTTCTATTCCAGCTAAAGATACTGTGTGACGAGCATCACAAAATTGATTTGCAAATTGCAGTTTCTAAGGTTTCTAAGGTTGAAAATTTACAGTTTCTAAGGTTTCTCTTAAAGCAAGTTTCTAGTTTTGCTGATTCTTTGCTTCATCCTGCTGCTAATTCCTTGAAAATGTTTAGAAAACTGTCTGAATTCAGAAGTTGATTGCAAACCTGCTGGCCTGTAATGCAAGAAAGAAGTAGAAAATAAGAATTAAAATAAGAGAAATCTTAGTTTAATTTGACAAAATCATGACTTAAACAAAGAACTTCCAGATTTTAGTTTGTTGAGAAATTATACAAGTACCTGTGTTTGAGGCGAAAGATTTTTCAAGCAATACATTTACGGTGATGTGGTATTTTGTTCTGTTAAGACATTGCAGCAATGGAGTCCTCATGGAAATCCTACTGAAAACCAGAGTATGGCTGGTGCAGCTCCCTTAGAATTGAAAAATTGGGACATCTAATGCATCCTCTGCTCACCCTCCTTCCATTCTCCCTCTGTCTTCTTCTATGATGGCTGTGTCAAAAATGTGATTCTCCTGTTGTTTATTGGTCCATGGTTTCATATTACAGCATTCGTTGGCCATAAATGACAAAAATGTTTTGTTATAAAGTGCTCATGCAAACATTTAACAGTTTATAAAATCTTCTTAGTAACCATTTAATATTAGGTTTGTTCTTATTTTCTATCAGCGTTTTCCCCTAATCACTAGATTATTAAAACTCTCCAAAAACAGGTAGCGATTTTCTTGTGTTAAACTGTTAATTATAATAAAGGAGTCTATAATCATTAATCTGTCTTCTATTATTACAATTGCACTTGGACATTCTTTGTTTTTTTTGGTATATCTCAAGTAGAATTTTTCAATAATCAGGCTCTTCTCTCTTCACATTTTAGAGTTTGTGGAATCACCTGAATTTTGATACTATTCGCATAGTCATGTCATATTTCTATCTTACTTTAGTTAGAGGCTGGCCAGGGATTTCTGTCTGATCTTTGTTCTTGATTTGTGGCCTTATGATAAATGCTGCCAAGAGGTCTTGGCCCTTCTCTAAACTTTACTCTTCACTGTTCAATACTATTGTAGGATAGTCATTGCCAGAGCCCTGAAGACTTCACAAGCTGTCTGTATAGACTTTAACATTGTAGATAGGAGATCCTTGGAACCAGAAAGTCCGGTCAATGGTTCATCTCAGTTTCTGTTTTAATGAAAGTCTGAAAATCATTAGAATAGTGAGCAGGATTCCTGACATTCTAGTCCAGAAAGCTTATTTTAGTAGAATTACTAGCAGAGGAAATGTTTACATTCTTAATTGACTTTAGAGGGCAATTAAACAACATGAAAATGTCCTTTCTTAATTCACAAACAAACCCTGTTATTTTTCTTAATATATTTTTCTTCTGCTTAATGCAAATAGAGCTCTAATATAAAATTCTTTGTGCTTGTTATGGAATTTTGCTCAGTAACAGTATGCCTCATGATTGTGATTGACTTAGGAGTAATGGTCCTGATTTGCTTTACCATTATGTTGTTTACACTCATTTTAACTGTTGCTTTGCAACTTGTCCAGGCCTCATACTTCTTTAGAAATCCTGCTATAAATGATATTGTAACATTCCGAGCTCCGGAACAGGTTTGTTGGTTTGGTATAGAATTGCCTAATTGCTTGCACCCAATAGAAAATCTTATGCTGAAGTATTCTTATCTTCTTATTGTGCTACAGGAATCTGAATTTGGGAAGGATGCAGTTTTCATTAAGAGAATTGTTGCAAAAGCTGGAGACTTGGTTCAGGTATTATTGATTCTGTTACCATTTTTCTCATTAATATGGGTTGGGTGTAAAATATGGTTATGGCAAATTGAAAGTTCTGTGGAGGCTGCAGTCACACTAATTCTACTTTTAGTTCTTTATCTTTTTTATCAATAGTTACTGTCATTTATACTGATTTTTTTTTTTTTTTTTGTAGTTTAGTTAATTTTGAATGCAAGAGTGCAAATAAAATTCAATCACCTTTCGTTTTATCCCTTTAGATAAAGTTTCTGAAGCTCCTTCATTAAATTTCTATATTGATCTGCACCTAATGTCTGCAAGACAATATCTTAATTCAAAGTTCAAGCTGCAAAAGAAAATCAACTTGAAACAATTAAATGCTGAAGGCTCTTCTTTTTCTTCTTGTAAAATGTTTTCCTCTAATACTGTGCAGGTTCATCACGGCTCACTCTATGTCAATGGAGTTGCACAAAATGAAAATTTCATAGCTGAACAGCCATCATACACATCAGATTTAACAGTGAGTCCCATTTGTTGTCTCTCCATTTAATTCTTGAGTTTTCCAGCATTTGATGGGCCAGAATAATATTTTCTTTAATAAGACATTAGGGGTAGGAACCACCATGGTAAATTATTCAGCAATTACCTAGTAAAGCTCTTTTACTATTTTGCCTTATCACTAGATTATGTACAACAAATGTGAGAATGAAGAAGCCTGGTGGACTCCATAATGTTGATATTTGAGCCTCCATAATTCAAATCAATTTGGATTCGAGTTTATTATAGGGCTTAGGATGATGTTACACTGTTTGCTTGGTCCACACTTTCTTATTTTTGTATTCACAGATGCTTCGTGCTGATTTTTTTATTTTCCTCCTATCTGCAGTATGTGCCTAAAGGTCATGTTTATGTGTTGGGGGACAACCGAAATAACAGCTATGACTCCCATAATTGGTACATTCATACATTCTCCCTTTCTTCAAATTTTCTCTGTTCAACTCTATTTTTCTCTTGTTCTTTATTCTTTAAAGCAACATGATTCTTGATATATTGATATAATTGAAAATATACTGCTTCACCCTTGAAAGGGTTCTTAAGAGGGACATAATTCTTTAAAAAAGGGAAATTAACTTTGTAATTTCCAATTTAAAGAATAATGTTCCAAGAGAGCAGCTTCTTGAATGTTGATTTGGCTTTTGCTCTTCTTGCACTTGTAATTTGAAATGTGATTTATACTGTAAACGCAATTCGATATTTGATTTTAACTGGCATCATCAATGTTAACTTATATCATCAATGTTGATTGATAATGAAGGGGCCCTCTTTCCGTGGAAAACATTGTTGGAAGATATGTGATGTGCTGTTATAGGCCTTGCAACCATTGACCTCCTGCTGATTCGGGATGAACTAGATATGCCAAACTTTCTCAAGCTTTGGCAAATCTCATTAAAAAGTAATTTAGCTGAAATGTAGATGGATGGAGTTGTAATGCTGTTGTGCTGTAATTTGACTCACCAATTTGGCATAGATTTGCATTCGAGATTAGATGCTATTGATGTAGCTTGTTTATATCCTTGTAAATTGAATCCTGGACCGTTGTTTTGTGATTGTGGATGGTTAAGATAGACAAATATTGTGTTTGTTTTGAACTTCCTGTTGGATGGATGAAGCTATGGACTCTTGAGTCTTACCTTTCAAGCCAAGTTAGGAGGACTGGCAAAAAGAGGTTCCTGGTTACTGTTTTAAATCCATCCTACCCAACATCAGAGGGGGAAAGGGTGATATTCCCATTTTTTGTCTTCCAACTTTAGCTGACTTAGTATACCATGCCAGCTATAAATCTTGCTTCAAACTTTCTTTCCGGAGCTATAATTCTCAATGCAGTCATCAAACAGTTCATATACACATAAAATCCATAGTTCATGAGCGAATTTCAGAGTGAATGATCTTGATATATAAATGATGGATACATTGAAGATTATTGATCACATAAGGTTATTTTTTTTAAAAGATTTTTTAGAGCAAAATTCTTTCCTTTTACCAGCCAAATGGAGATAAAAAGTGTATGAAGTTGGGTTAATTTTCCTTGCAACCAATGGTATTCACTTTATTTTAAATTTTTTTTTTTTTTTTTTTTACATTTGAGATTATTAAAATTAAAAATTCGATATTATTTATTAACAAATCGCATGAATGTTGAAAACATTATTTTAACAGCATTCTTGCCTTCTAAAATTGGATCCAAAGAAAGATCAACACATGCAACTTGATTTTCTACAAAGAAAAATTAAGATCATTTTTGCATATATTTCGAGGCGTAATCATATGAATGGAGATTAGAGAAGAAGGAAAAAGAATAAATTTTGAAATCTAGCGAACTAGCTTGGGCCATCAATTGCAGAATCAATTCGTCAAGAAAGAAGTAAAAAGCCCAAAACTTATATTTAATTTATTCCCTTTCTTGCCTCGCTGCTGCTACCTGTTGATGCCGCATGCGGGTGAGGATTGACGAATCACCCTCTGCTGGCTTCAACAATATAAAGATCATTGGGAAATCTGGCTTTTATCCGTCCTGCTCTCATTCTCTAATCTTAACCCTGAAAGTATCATAGATTTGGATTTCTTAGTTCTCCTACATGGATTTTTTTTTTTGTAGTATATTTATATATATATATATATATATATATATATATAAAAGAGCTAGGAAACATTATTCAAATCATGCCACTTGAAGAATCGATTCCGCCGTGTAATGTGTAATGTAATATGAAACCAGTTACAACTAAATTAACTCGTGTTTCGTAGGTAAAGTAAAATCAAATATTGGAGATTGTTCATAATATTTTTTTAATTTTTTTTTTAAAATTAATTAATTTTTTAAATAAAAATATATATTAATTATTGAAATAAATATCTATTTTTTATTTTAATATGTTTAATTATTAGCATTAGTATATTTGAAATACTGGTCAAAATATAATCATGGTCGCGTGGTCATTTCAAATTTTCCTGACAGCACTCAACTGCAGATGTGTGAGGCTTTGACCACTTAACCCTTGAGAAACAAAAGCCATGTGAGACATGACTCCATGTCAATTCTCAAGTGACTCAACCCAGCTCTCCTCCACAGTCCACCATCACACTTCCACATTTCCACTCATGTCCGAGGCTTCGTAAGCTCTTAAGAGATTCAGACGAAACATTCCACTGAATTAATGAAGTGTTTGAAAAGTAAAATTCAGTGCGTTTTATGTTTTTTAATTGCGGAGGCTTAAAAATTGACTGAACTTTTAGAATTTACGGAAAACATTTCACTCTCACTGTAATATTTTTTTTCCTTTATTACCTATGTTCTTTTTTTTTTACCCTTAAGATTACAGCGATGAAATGTCTCTGTCACTTGTATGCTTTATTTTTATCTTTTTTATTATTTATTTATTTTATTGCTTATTTTAGTTTTTCATTTAAATATTTTTAAATAATATCATTATAATTATTTAATAAATCATTTCTATAATTAATAAAATAAAAAGCTAAAAAATTTTAATTATAAAATATTATTATTAATTTTTAATAAATTTCTTATTTATTATAAAAATTAATTCATAAATGTAAAAAAAATATACTAAAAATTTTATTATACAAATTTTTATCTAATATCTTTAATATTTTTTTTTTTCATTACACTTCACCTTGTCATCATTGCTACGTTTGTCTCGAAATATATAATTTTTTAATTAATTTTAATTTTATTATTATTATAATAATTTTATTTTTATTATTTTTTTAATTTTATTAAAATCAATTTCATCGTTAATTTTTATCCTTACCCCAACCCAACCCAATCTATGTCGATTCGCCGCACAGCTGGTTCCTCGTCGTCAACTGACACAACTAGAAAAGAGCCTCAGCCATCGGAGCAGTTTGTTGTTGCTGTTAACTAGTCAACGACAGACAGAGCGATCTTTCTCAAATATATACATTTGCTTTCAAATTTTCATCAGTAGTGGGTGGCCATTAGCCTATGGCAACGACTTTAGGCTTGACCTCGACAAGCTCTCATTATCATTTATCAAAAACAGAAACTTTACGAAAGAAGAGAACCATTTAATGAAAAAAAGGACCAAAAAGATGTGGACTGCAGCCATAGTTGACCGGCGTATGGACGAAATCATTCCCTTTATTGGTCTTTTGCATGGGACCTACATTTGCAAAATGGTTGACTTTCTGATTACCGTCCATGCAGGGCATTTGCTACAGGCAAGCTTTCATAATGAAATTTAGTTATATTCATATTTTCTTATAACCTTTTTTGTATTTGAATTCGTTTTTCCTTATAGTCTACACTGTTCTTAGCGACAAATATATATATATATATATTTACAATCTTGGGGTTTCTTTTTATATAAGATCTCTTATGTTCCATTTGAAAATCTGACTAAAAAATCAATTACAAAATATATTTTTAATGCGGTTCGAATAATGCTATCGGTTTAAGGCTGTTACTTGTCTAAAAGACCATTCAAATCTCATTTTTTTGTATATCCATTTTTCATTTTATTAATTTGTGTTGATTTTTTTTTTTTTGGGATTATATTATGATCAGTTTATTTGGTTATTTATAGATTTTCTTTTCCTCAATGTACTAATTAATTATATAATACCGATTGATGGTTATTTGATTTTGATTATATAACCAATATCTTATTTGGAACGCATGAATTATTAAAAATATTAAACTTTCTTATAGAAGATTTTATATATTAATACCTACAGATAATAAGTTAATCAATTCTTGAACTAATTAAAATGAAGTAAAAGTTTTATTCAAATTTAAATTTAGCTTAGTTGATTAATATAATTACTTTTAAAAAGAAATATTTAATAGGTGTGGGATTCAATTCTTAATACTTATAATTTCTTCTCATTATCATTATCTGATTACAATTTTTTTTTTAATAAAAACACACACACACACAAAATCCATAATATATAGAAACCCAGCCAACAAGTTTGAAAAATATTTTCTTTATCATTAAAGTTTGAATTAGTTTCATAGTTAGGTAAACTTCAATGTTGAATTTGAAATTTGTAGATGCGTGTCGCCACATATAGTAGCATGTCACATTCACAACTTCGTCGGTAGGGCATAAAAAATTTCTATACTTCGATTCTTCAAAGGCTACCAAATTCGAATTTTATTTACACACAAAACATATATTCCAATGGATTTCTAAATCGGTATATTTAACATTTGAATATTTTTCCTTTTTATTTTTTGACTAGTTGTGGTATGAATTAAAACCTAGCTAAAAGCTCTTCTTCTATTTGGGTGATTGTCAATTTGTCATAATTTTATACCAGTCTTTAGCAAGAGTATATCACTTATAATTATAATTATTATAGTACAGTTAACTAATCCTAATTCAATATTGTATAGGTTTATAAAAATATGTGGAGTCCACAATTTTAAATGGTGGATGCTTGCATAATTTTTTATTGTGTTTGTTTAATTGTAATATTGTAGTAAAAAAAGTTGTTGGTGATATCCTTCCGTCTTTAGTTTCTCACCAAACAATATGTCCTATGGCCTAAAGCCAATAGTTAGTTTCATGACATTTCTTCTATTATAGTATTTATTTACAATCAGATTTGGTAGCTTTAAAAGTGTTTAATTAGATTTGGTAATTCAAACTTCATATTTCTAAAATGGAGTCTTAAAATCTAACTCTCGAATTGTCATAGGCTATGAAAAAATTATATTACGAAAGAAGAACACACATGAAATAAACTCATATTCTTTTTGGTAAGATTAAACACTCGCATTTTTTTTTTTTTTTGGTATAAAAGAGGCTATAGTCTGAAGATAGAGGAAATGATATGTTAAGATTTGAATTAATCCAAAACCACTAGATACCACCTCTTAAAGGTGATTGTATGAACCAATTTAATTAAATTTCATAATCTCATATTTTGCATGTTAAGGTCAGCTGACAAGAGCGTGAATTAAGATTCAAAAAAAGAAGAAAGTGTAATTATAATAAGATTATAATAGTCTTAAAGGTCATCAAAAGAGAAGTAGCTAGGTTACCTTTAATTCAGTGTGCAATCAAACAAAATAAAGTCATCTTTATCGTCTAATGCTATTGGCATGAAACAACACTTATCTTTGCTTCCTCCAACAAGAAACCCCAAAAATAAATTTAAAAAAAAAAGGCAAAGGGAAAAATAATACGCTAGAAAATGAGTTCCATTAAGAGCGATGTGCAAACATATGTTTGTAGAACCCCTTTTTAGGGATGTTAAAACGTACTGAATTAAAGAATTTGACACATTTTTCAGATAAAGGAAAGCACACATGCAAGTGGATGGATATGAGCATGCATTATACTTCTTCTAATGAAGAAGAATATTATTAAAAAAAGCAATAGATAGCTATCTAGCAAAGTAATATATTCTCCTCTACTCGTTTTAAAAGATATATATGATCGTCATGTAGTAAATCTGAAGAAAACCTTTTGTGTCTATCCAATTTAAACTTTCTACAATAGTCATCGATTGCGATTACTTAAGCTCTTATAACAATGCTTTATAAACTCAAGCTTGATTAGGTAATTAGTGAAATATAAAAGTTGAAGAAGTTCAAATTAATTTCTTTTCTTTATTTTAGCTTTGTCCAATTGTTTAAAAAGAACAAAAACTTTTGAAATGCTTCATTTCATACATTCATCCGCAGACAAAATCATGAAGGGGATTGAAATAATGAATCAAATCGAGAAGAGAGATCAAGTTTTATATTATAATATTATCTAATTTTGGAGGGATGGCCCCTATCCACCCCCTAGATTTGCCCATGTTCATCCCGATAAATTCTCAAAAGCTAGTTGCAAATGCAACTTGAAATATATTTTTAAATAACAACTATAGTGGGAGCGTTGGGTGGGGGGGGGGGGGGGGAGAGAGGGGGAGGACACAAGAAAATTGTTTTAATATGAAATATGAAACCCTAGCTAACTAATCATTGATGGAATATGCAAAATCTAGTGTAATGAAAGTTAGATGGATCAGGAGCAACACCAATTTTTTTAAAAGATTTTTCATGGATTGCATTTAAAGATCTCTCCCCCAAAACAATTGTCAGTCACATGAACAAAGAAGGGGATTGCTGTTTGAAGAAGTGGGACTAGCACTAAATAACGTTTAGCATTTGAGATTAGTAATTTAAATGTTTTGAATCCAAAGTTTGCAAAGGAGGGTTAAACTTAGAGGCTTATTATTAAATAAAAATACAAAGATTATTATATTTTGAATTTTTTGAGTACATAAAATTAAATTACCGTAATTGTTTAAATAGTCTTATAAATTTCATTTGCATGGGACAGAATCTAAATTCTTCAAATTTTCATGATTTGAAACCAAAATTAGTCTTTTTTATTCCTATACATATCCTAAGCAAACTACTCATAATATATTACATAATTGGGTAATGCCTTAGAAAAAAAAGGAATCCATAAAGCTACTGCTCTATATCGATCCTAGAAAATTTGGATCGGATCAGAAGAAAATTTTCTTTCCATCGCACATAGATAAAATGTTAGAATTAAATCATTTTAATTTTTTTATTTGAGATTATCAAGATTTGAACTTAATTATTTGAATTAAAAATTTAATATTTTATTAACAATATACATGATTGTTGGTGAATTATTTTAATTTTAATTGAATACTATTCATTATAAACAGTAATCATAATAGGAAGAATTTTTTGATCGGAGAGATAGATAATTTATTCTCTTCACCCTTATAAAAAAAAGCCAAATATTCAACGATTTCAGCTCCACCTAAAAGATATTTTTTACTAGTAAATTTCTTCAGGTTGGTTTTTATATATTCTTTCTTTCCAAAAGAAAAAAAAATAAAAAAAAAAATGAAACAAACATTTTATATCAGCATAATTAATTTATTGATCATATTTCGAAAGAATCTCAGGCATGTTCAAATTATAAGTTTTGCTTTTAATTATCTCCAAATTGATGATGGGTATCGCTCAAAAAGCTGAAGTTTCCCATAACTTTGCTAATTATGATTCCATGTCATACTCATTATATCCAACGTCAGAATGTAGAAAGAAAATGAAATATTATACCATTATGATCAAATGCATAAAATAGTTCTAATAATGGCTAGGGTTTGAAAGAAAATTATTATTCCGTCTCATTATCATAATTAGGTTTTTAAATGCATAATTAGGTTTTAAATATTATACCCTAAACTAAACTCTTAACTAAAATAAGTTTAATGCGTTATCTTCAAGTTTTGATTATGGATACATTTCCCATTTCAACTAAAGGGATATTATTTTCTAAATAATTGAAAATCTAAGTTGACTCTCACCATTCATTTAATTTGAGTTTGAAATTTCATATACATCTAATTACTGGATTATTATTTCATTTGTCTTTTTTATTTACGCCTTTTTATCCATTTGGGAAGGATGCACCATCTAACTTTGAATATGATTATCATATTCATCATCAATCATATACTTTCATTTACCATATGTAGTTTTTTATTCTTCCTAACTACTAGATGTCTACATGATCATAAAACAGCATTTTGAAAATTAACAACATTGAATTCAGGGTTTAATTTAGTTGATTTATATAAATACTTTTAAAAAATGACAATTAATAAGTATGGGTTCAAATTTTAACATTTAGAGCTTTTTCTTCTATCTACATTGTATAACCTTCTTTGCAAAGAAAAACAAAATCAATAACATTAGTTCTTTTAGGCATAAAAAGAAGGGTTCCAGTGCTTGAGACTTGAGACTTTTAACCTACATTTCTTAAAAGGTTATGGAGAATATGGAATAAAGAAATAGGTAAGTAAAGTTGTTTTCATTGTCATAATAGTTTTGGGACCATTAGATGTAAAGATTTTAAAATCAAGAAAACAAAGAAAAAGTCGCTATCAATTTTTTTTAAGATGTGATTGGTCACTTGTAGATACACATCTATGTCTGGAGTCAATCGGACTGATTTCATTTGTGTTTTTAGTACTATTGTTATTATTATTACAGTATAGCGAATAGTTGGGTATATTATTATTATTATTATTATTATTATTATTATTATTATTATTATTATTATTTTCTTTCTCCTTTCCTTGCTTTGTTGATTCATAGAGAAAATTATGGAACGAGAATTGTGAAAATGAAAATTAGATCAATCAGATCAGAACTCTATCATAGTCAAACGTTTTAATGTGAAATCAAGATAGGGCAATTGCAAATTCAATTGGGATTGAATCAAAAATCTAAAATTGTGCTGGGGCAGAATCCAATCCCAAGATTTAAGCCTATGATTGATTCTGGCTATTTCTTAAAATCTATCCTAAGAGGGCTTATAAATTGAACCAACATCACAAAAAAGAGGGAGAGGAAAGTTGGTGAAAATTTTTTATTGTTGGTTGGACAGTAAGGTTTTTTTTTTGGTTTCGATTTAGGGATTCCAGGATTAATTGGGAGTTTCTGAGTTTAGATCTAGGTTCTTAGAGTTAAGATTGAGGTTCTTGAAGATTTTTTGGGAGATTTGGAAATTTTTGAGTTTTTTTTAGTTTTTTCTGGTTTTTGGGATGAATATTTGAAGTTTTCGGTTGAATTTCTCGATAAAATTGAATTTTTTGGCCAAATTTCCAGAAACTAACCGAAAATCCTAGTGAGAAGGCAGAGAAAATGGGGTTGAAGAGAGAGACGTTAGAGGTTTCTAAAGCAAAAAAACATTGAAGGATGCCTTTTATAGTAGCACAAAACGGTGTCGTTTTGGACTTCCCAGGATCCGCGCGTTGACCTGTTGACCCACACTCAGACTTGACCCGATCATAAGGTTTTCCTTTTTCATTTTCATTTTCATTTTATTTTTTGATTTGAATTTTGATTTATTTTATTATCTTAATTTTTTGTTTTATTTTTTTCTTTTTATTTAATTTCACTATTTTTACTTTTTAAAAAATAAAAAAAAAAATTCTTTCTAGAAAACAAAAGAAGCAAAAAAAATAATAAAAAATCTTTTTTTCAAATAAAAATCCTTACAAAATAAATTCATGAATTCTACCAAATTATTGGAGAATTTTCATGGATTTAATTTTTAAAATAAAATCCACCAAACTATTGAAAAATTTCATAAATTAGTTTTCAAAAAAAATTAAAAAAATTTTTTTTTAATCCTCTAAATTATTGGAAGATTACTTCAAATTAAATCCTATCAAACTATTGGGAGACTTAATGAAATTCTCAAAAAAATTTTACAAATCTTTTTACAATAAAATCTCACCAAATTATTGAAAAATCTGCTTTAAAGTAAGTCTTATGAAAACTATTGAGAGACTTTACTAATTTTTTGGAATAAAATAAGTTATTAAATCTGACAACGAAACCTCTTCAAGGTAGAACACTAGTTCCCATGAAGACTCCTGAGGTGAGAGAATTATCTTAAATTGCTACCAAACTATTGAGATAATTTTAAGACTAATTTTTAATATTAAATATTTTAAAAAATTATAAACATTTTTTAAGGCTTGGATAATTCATAATCAAACTAGTACCATCTTTAGATGGGCACCATGAGGGTGCTATAACCTTCCCTACAAGAAACCGTACTCTTGAATCTAGAATCTGATTTTGTGGATCAGACATGATCAGGTGGCCAAACACCTCTTAACAAAAAAGATTAGTGATAATTCTTTTAATCCATGTTTAGCGGTAGGTCTATGAATCTATACATTACAACAGTTTGGAGACTCTGTTATGGATCGAGAGTTAGGCTAGTGAACGATTTCTTATTTTCAAGCCTAGCCTAATAAATTTGATTTTTTTTTCTCTTTCCTATTTATTTTTTCATTGCTTATATTTGTTAGTTATTCATTTATTTATTGTATATATCTGTCATCCATTTGCATATACATAACATAAAGCTCTCCATATGAGCTTTACTTTTAAGAAGGAGTGAAGTACCTATGCCCTCATAAGAATTCATGTCTCTATATAGGCTCATGAAATACTCTCATTTAGATTGAATCATTTTCACTTGTAACCTATGATGGGTGAGGATCAGGGTGCCTTACTAGTCTATAATGGACTATGATGTAAAGAACAATTTGAGAACCTTTTAGAAGTAATCAAAACCGCATATAGTTAACTTTAAGAGCCCACCATAGATAGAGCCATATCCTTCCACCCTTTATAGTTAACCAAAAATTTAAGGTCATGTTATTATTTGCTTTATAGTGTTTATTCTTTACTTTTTATTGAGGTGACTAATCGACTCTTTTGTCTTCTTTTTATTTTTTTTCTTTTTGTGCATATTCATAAACATACATGTAGATTACATATTATACTCACTAACAATTTTTTTTTATCGTGTACGCATGCATTCATGCATCACTACATTCATTCTCATGTATAATCTGATGGGTCCATAAACATCATTCTAAATTTGCACAATAATTATGAAAAATCAAGGTTCAAGGATAAATCAATACTAGTATTACACTAGAGCTAGAGTCAATAAAATGGAGTAAGATAATGCAAGTCATCTCAAAAGGATAAAAAATACCCAAGAGATACTTGAGGGAAAATTAAGCAAAATTCTAAACGCTCTTAAAAAGATAACAAAGGAAAAGAGGTGGAAGAAGATGGTTTGCATGAAGTTACTGAATCACCATATCCACCAGGATTTAGTCCACATCAGACCTAAACTACTCCAAGTTTTCAGCCACAACAGACCATATTCTCGAGTTACAGAATGCCTTATGCACCTTGTCAAGGGAATGTTTAGAGCTATATCAATCCTGTCTTCACTGAAAAACCAAATGAGCCCATCCAAATGCCTAAAATGGATGAGACTAAAAAAAAATGAAGTTACAGATGGGTATACCCTTAGAAAATTCTAAGACCTGTTAAGTTATGAGCATGATTGATGAAAGATTATGGGCTGTAGAAGGCATTGATTTTTATGGATCCATAGATGCTGCTAACCTTTATTTGGTTTCAGATGTTGTGATTCCTCTGAAATTCAAAGTAGTAGAATTTAAAAAGTATGACGATATCAAGTGCCCCATTACACATAACATAATGTATTATTGCAAGATAGCAACACATGCTAGCAATGAGAAATTGTTCATGCAAGTATTTCAAGATAGCTTAACTGGATCTATTACAAAATGGTATGTTCAATTAGATAAAACTCTCATAAAATTATGAAAAGATCTAACTCGATCCTTTATCAATCAATAATGCCACATCATAGATATGGCTCCTGATCACCTTTCATTATAAGGGATGGAGAAGAAAGTTTCTAAGTCTTTCAAAGAATTTATCCAAAGATGGCTAGATGCCAAGATCAAGTACAACCTCATTAACGAAAAAAAATGACAGTGCTGTTTGTAATCATTCTGAAGTCGTTGTACTACGAAAAGATGATAAGGAACGTGACTAAAAATTTTACTGATATGATGATTTTAGGGAAGATCATTAAAAATACAATAAAAAATGATAAACTAGAGGAAGAAGAATCACCTGCTACTAAAAAAAATGCTTAAGAAAAAGAAAAATGAGACTCAAGCTGTGAGTTTTGACAAACAATAATCCAGAAACTACCTTCAACCAACCTATCTCACATATCATTCTCCTGTAAGTTATGTTGCTACTGTACTCTACCAATTAACTCCACGATCTTCTTATCCATCCTCTGAGGCCCTTCATTCATCCCACTACCCCAATAAGTAATGCACAATAATCATAAAATAGGAAAAAGCTTACATTTGACCCTATCTTTGTAAGTTATACTGAACTATGTCAAGAGCTTTACAAGAATCATGTGATTGCTCCCATTCTTACAAAAAAACTCAAACCTCTTTATCCCAAATGGTATGACTCCACTACTCACTGTCACTACCATTTTGGGGTGGCAGGTTATTCCATAAAAAATTGCATCTCTTTGAAACGTATGATGCAAAGTTTGATAAAAAAAGAGTTGATAAATTTTGATACCAATGAAAAAATGACATCTAATGTTAGTGGTAACCCATCACTCTTGAGAACTTTGTCACCACAACTAAAATTTCATGACATCAATATTACATACATTACATTCACATTCGCATCTTAGATAGGACATGCATCGTTGCAATATAATCATCACTCATTTTTATCTCGATTCAGTTCAGATCATTTTTTTAACTCGTATTTTTATCCTAATCAATCATCTTCAGTCTCGACTTAGTCCTGGTCACTTTATCTTTAGACCGTAATATTATCTCAATCATTCATCTACGATCTTGACTTAGTCTTGGTCACTTTCAGACTCGTAACATGATCTTAATCATCCATTCTTGACCCAAGCTAGATCATTTTATTGATTCATGATTTCATCTCGGTCAGTCATTTTTAACCTTCACTTAGTCTTGGTCGCTTTTAGACTTATGACATCGTCTCAATCATTCAATCTTGCCCTAGGTTAGATCATTTTCTTGATTCATGGTTTCATTCTAGTTAGTCATCTTCGACCTCGACTCAATTCTGGTCACTTTATCTTTTTGACTCATAATTTCATCTTGATCATTCAATCTTAGTTCCATCCAGATCATTTCTTGACTCGTGATTCTATCCTGGTCAGTCATTTTTTACCTCAACTCATTTTTGGTTACTTTTAGACTCATAATATCATCACAGTCATCCGATCTTAGCTCAGGCTAGATCATTTTTTTGATTCACGATTTCATCTCAGTCAGTTATATTTGACCTCGACTTGATCCTAGTCACTTTATCTTTTTGACTCATAGTTTCATCCAGGACATTCAATCTCAATTCCATCCAGATCATTTCCTAACTCACGATTTTATCTCGATCAGCCATTTTCGACCTCAACTCAATCCTAATCACTTTATCTTTTTGACTAGCAATTTTGTCTTGATCATTTGATCTCGATTTTATTCAGATCATTTCTTGACTCACAGTTTTATCCCGATCAACCATCTTCGACTTTGACTCGATCTTAGTTACTTTATCTTTTTGAATCATAATTTTGTTCTGGTCATGCCATTTCGGTTCTATCTAGATCATCTTCTTGATTCATGATTTTATCTCAATCAGTCATATTCGACCTTGACTTAATCCGATCGCTTTATCTTTAAACTCATAGTTTTATCTTGATCATTTAATCTCGGCTTTATCCAGATCATTTTTTTAATTCATGATTTCATCCCAATCAGCCATCTCGACCTCGACTCAATCCTAGTCATTTTATCTCTAGATTTATAATTTTATCTCAGTCATTTAATTTTAGCTCAGTTTAGATCATTTCTTAACTCATGATTTCATCTTAGTCAGCCATCTTTGACCTTGACTTGATCCTAGTCACTTTGAAACTCATGGCATTGTCTCGGTCATTCGATCTTGGCTCAGTCCAGATCATTTTTTTGACTTGCAGTTTCATCCCAATCATTCATCTTCGATCTTGGTTCAGTCTAGGTTATTTTTTAAAATTTTCTATCTCGGCTTAGTCCAGATCATTTTTTAAACTTCTTAACCCAATCCAAATCATCTTTTCAACTTTTTAACTTATGACTTAGTGTTAGTCCTTTCTGTTTATTGATTTAACTCTTAGAATGAAACAGAATGGGTGTCTATGTCTTTACATCATCCCTGTCTAATAGGAATTTCTCTACATTTGTATTTTCTCGATAGTGATATTCGAGTTTTCTTTGATAATGATATCCGAAGTCATTGCATTTTTTAGATGGTGATATCCAAATGATAAAAATCATTTATTTTTCGATGGTGATATCTGAGTATTAAAAATTATCACATTCTTGGTAATGATATCGAGTTTTAAAAGTCATTTGCATCTGCTCAACAATGATATCCGAGTGTTAAAATTGGAATTGCATTTTCTCGGTGGTAATATCCAAGACTTACAGCTTGAATTACATTTTTTTATAGTGATATTCGAGTTTTCTTCAATGTTAGTATCTGAAGTCATTCACATATTCTCGATGGTGATCCCCAAGATCATTTGCATATTATCAGTGGGGATATCTGAGTTTCCTTCGATGATGATATTTGAAGTTATTTTTCGATGTTTCAATTTATTTTTGTTGACTTCTGCTTAGAGGAGCCTTTTAAATTTATTTTCATTGAACCTCTACGTAGAGGAACTTTCCAAATTTTCAAAAAAAAAAAAACTTTATGTTGAACGTTGTGCCCAAACAAAATGATTGTTTTTTAGTCTTTGCCTTATTCTTGATTCTTAAACATAAGCAAAAAAGGACAGTTTTAGACACCGTTTTATATTTATATTTATATTTATATTTATTTTTCCTTTTTCCTTTTTCCTTTTCTAGCAACTTTTCTGCCAGATGTCGGTAGCCTCACTGCTAGCAGCCTTGACAGTCGTTGGCCGTCACTTTGATGACCACCCTAACCCTAGGCAACCAAGGTTCAACAAAATCTTATAAAATCTAAGATTTTCATTTTCATTTGGCTCTATAAATAGAGCCATAAGAGGACAAAAAAACCCACAAGATCTATCCAAAGAAAACCTTGTAAAAATAAAAAAACCAAAAAAAAAAACCTTACTAAAAATGAAAAACCTAGTTAAAAAAACACTACCAGATAAAAAAAAAAAACTCTGTTAAAATTCAAAAAAAACCAAAACCAAAATAAAAAATAACACAAACCCTAAAATCACAGCCCCTAGTAGTAGGGATCTCAACGCTAAAAACATAAAAAAATTTCATTTTAACGAAACTTTAGGCCTCGATCTACACTGTTCGAGATCATTTCTCACAAAACGAAGGTTAGATCTGAGTTCAAAGGGTCGAAAACAAATTTTAAAGTATTTTTTAAGAATTTTTTTGGCACATCCGACAGTGATCGATGGTGGCATTAACAACTGTTAATGGTGACGGCTAGGGGTATAAATAATACATTAGAACTCACAAGCTATTTAGATTCGATTCAAATAAAACTTGAATTCAACTTCATTATTATCAAGTCAAGCTCGAGCTCACGTAGCTTGACTTATCGATCGAGTTGAGTTCAAGCATTTTTATACTCAGCTCAAGTTTTTATAAGCCTAATCAAGCTTTTATATTTTAATATAATTTAATTATTTTAATTGATAAAATATCTCAAACTCGAGTTTGAGCTCCAGCACAAATAATCGAGCTTATTTTTATATGTTAATCGAGCCTAATTAAGCAAATTCAAGTAGCTCGATTTCTATCTCGAGTCAAGCTCAAGCTAAAAAAATCTCGATCAAGTTCGAGCTGAGTTTTGAGCATTGAATTTGGAGTCGAGCTCGAGTTCAACCTCAGTACTGTATCGACTCGAACTCGATAGATTACACCTCTAGCAGCAATGACAACAGGAACCGTTGAAAATTTGGGAAGGAGAAAGAAAAATAATTTTGAAAAAGGGGAGAGAGAAAAAAAAAGAAGGAGAAGGAAAAGAATGAAAGATTTGGGTGTTTTGAGGGCTATTTATAGTGAAATCAAAATGATGTCGTTTGATTAAAATGGTAGCCAAGCCACCAAGCCAAGCCAAGAACTTAGTCGTGCTATATATCCAAGTCAAGTTGATCAAGCCGTTGACTGTGGATCTAAGCTGGTTGACCGACCATTTGAGCTATCTTTAAACTTTTGACCAAGTTGACCAAGGACATTTTAGGTTTTTCATTGTAACTTTTATTTTTTTATTTTTTGGTCAAATTTTTATATATTTCTATTATTTAATTTATGATTTTTTTGTTATTTTTATTTTATTTTTGTATAAACTTTTCATATAAAATAAAATAATTGGTAGAAGATATAAAATAGTTTTAATTTAATTAAATTAAAGTAATTGTTAAACATAAACTTATTAAAATTTTAATGAACAAGAATAAAGAAAAATATACAATAAAAATAATAATGAAAAATAAATAAAATATGATAAAAATAAAAAATAAAAATAAAATCACAAGTGGTGATTTTATTAAAAATATTTATACAAAGGAATTTCCTAAAATACTCTAAAAGTTTAGAAATAATTTAGAAAAATTTTTAAACATCAAAAAATATTATTAACCAAAAAAATAAAATCACAAGTGGTGATTTAAATAAAAATTTTACAAAGAAATTTTCTAAAATGTTTTAAAATTGTTAGCAATATTTTAGATTATTTTTCAAACAAGAAATATTCATAACAATAAAATCACAAGTGGTGATTTTATTAAAATATTTCAAAAAAAGAAAATTTCTAAAATATTCCAAAAAATATTAGAAATATTTTAGAAACTTTCACACATAAAAATTTATTATAAGATCATAGGCTGTGATTCTTAAATTATTCTTTTCAAAATTTTACCAAAAGTATTTGTAAAATTATTTGAAAATCTTTTCATTAAAAAATAATAAAATATAAATGTTTAAATTGTCAAAATAAATAAAATTTTACAAGAATAAAAGTCACGAGTGGTGACTTTATCAAAATTTTTTAAACAAAAGATTTTCTCAAAATAGTCTAAAAAGGTCAGAAATACTTTGGGAGTTCAACCAATAAATTTTACTTCAATAATAAACTAAAGAATCAATAAATATTACTAAGTAGATTAAAATTTTCATCAATAATAAAATTAAGAGGGAATTACAAGTGGTGATTTTCTTCTAAATTTTTTAAATCATACCAAAAGTGAAAATTATGATTTACTTAAATATATATATATATATTAAAATAGATCCGATGATAGATTTCTTCAAGGAAATAAGTGATTTCTTTGAATACGCTTGAGGTGAAAAAATTTTAAATTATATTGAAAGTGTCATATATAAATTAAAAAATTTTCAATAATAAGAAAATAAGAATGATAAAAAAAAGTAAAGTAAAAGACTATTCAAACAATACCATTTTAGGATAACATAAGATTAACCGGTATCATCTTCGGACGAACGTTGCAGGGGTGCTATAACATTTCTTGCACATAACCGTACTCCTAAACCTAACCTCAAATTTATAGATGAAAAATAATATCGGTGGCCAATCACACCTCAACAAAATTCAACAAGTTGGCAGATTTTTTATGGGATTCTATGATTTTCTCCTCTTGTTCCATCCATTTTAACAGATCATGAGGCAAATTATAATCTTTTGAATCAACATTATTATCAAGCTCGCTAATGTGAATCGAATTTTTACCAACGTTATTGTCTTGGTCATCCATAATGTTCAATATTAAAAGACCTAAAAATGGGTATAATTACAAAGAAATATATATTTATTTTGGTAAAGCCAAAAAGAATAGCAATAAAAAAAATGAAGAAGATGATATATGTGAAATGTATCGCATTCATCATTTTATTAGAATAATGAAAGTAAGCCCATATATTTAACCTCTGTATGCTCTTAAGCAGAAGTAATTGAAATTTTTTATTTTGAATGGTTCAAAGATAACAAAAATAGTACATCGTTCTTGAATCTCTTAACCTAGGAAAGAAAAAAAAATCTTTTCATCTTGCACATCTTTCTCATTTACCCTAATATAAACTTGAAAAAATGCTTCCTCTAATCCCATTGCTAGCTCACCCTTCTCAACCTTTGATGATCCAGGATGGACATATCTGTTGAAGCAAAATGTTTCATACAGATAGGGGAATACCATTCTTCCATAAATTGATTCATGCCCTTTGAAGCGTGTATTCTTTTCTCTTTCTGTTCTTGCATCATGCTCTTTCTATCAACAATAGTAGGTTTATAACCTAAACTCTATCTCTCTTTATTCTCAGTCATTCTTAGTGCCCTCTTAATTCCTTGAAAAGACTTTTCCAAACCTTATCCTGTTTGTCAACCTTTGCTGATGTTTGCTTAATCACCATATCGATAGTCATTAACAGTCGAGCAAGTGGTATCTTTAACCTTTTTTCTGACATAAGTAATGTTTGCTACTTCGAAAGCCCTAAACGAGCATTTGGTCACCTCTTTCATGGCATAAACATAAGGAATAGTCAGGGTCTTGGTCACTAACAAATCTTTCTCACAATCTAGACAAACTTGTTTCTTTTTAATGATAAACTTTACCTTTTGGTGTAAAGATAAAGGTACAACTCTAGTTGTATAGATCCAAGATCTTTCGAGTAAACAGCTATATATAGGTGTTATATCCATCACCTGAAATGGGATATTAAAGGTACACAAGCCAATTTGCAACGAAATCTCTATATCGTCAATCACCTCTTTTTATGCTCTGTTAAAAGCCCTTATAATCATGTGTTTGTTTTTCATGTAAGAGGGGTCCTCTGAAAGTTTTGACAATGTTGTCATAGGTATGACATTAATAGATGATCTATTATTAATCAATACTTTGGCCATGAGTGGATTTTGCACTTGACAGTAATGTACAAGGCCTTAACACTACCTCGTCCCTTTGAGGGTATTTCATCATCATTAAAAGTAATGAACTTCGAGGCTATAATATTTTCAACCATGTGATCTATCTTCTCGACAGAAATACTGTATTTGTCATAAGCTTGGTTGAACATTTTTAGTAAAGCATTCCTGTGCAACTTTGAATTCAACAATAATGACAATTAAAAAATATAAGCTATTAATTTTTTCAGTTAGTCAACCATATTGTACTCGCTGTGTTTAATAATCTTTAAATACTTACAAGTTTTTTTCTCTAATACTGACTTGTTAATCTGAACTTCTAGTCTTACCACTGCCTCAGTACGTTGATTTTCCCTCATGTCTTCTTTTTTTATTTTACCTTTCTCTTTTTTGGCCTTCTTCAAAATCTCAAAAGTGTAACATCAACCACTTTAAATCATTCCTCATATGTTTGTTATGTTTGCAATATTCTCCATACCTAGATCATTCAAGATCATATCAAGTCCTCACATTACAACATCATAGTCATACTTTCATAAGATTTTTTTATCGGTTTGGTAAGGAAATGGATTAGAGACATAAATAGTCATTGGCATCCTAAGAAAGGAGATAGCTTTTTCAACTATAGATTTTGATTTCTTATCATAATATACCGTAAGAGGTTTGAGGATAAAAAACTTGGGATGATGCTCATCGCTTGTCATATTCAACCATTCTTATCATATTCATCATAAAACTTTATGATGGTCGCATCCATTAAGCTTTGCAATATTCGTTTAAAAGCTTTACAACATTAGATCGAACGTTCGATCATTCTTTAATGATACTTGCAAACCTGGTCAAGGTCTTCATTGCTTTCATTATCATCCAAAAATAGTAATTAAATCATGCTTATCTCACTAAGCAGTCATACACCCATTCAAAAAAGGCCCTAACTTCATCTACGTATCTTTTGATCTTCACATATTTTCCATTACCAACCATATATATCTTCCATTGGTGTGGTCTGGCAAAGGGTTTTCATTGACACTTAACTTGAATTTGGTATCAAAAGTTAAGATCCTCTTATTTATTAGACTTTGTACTTTATGTTTAAGTGCTTTGTAGTTTTTAGTGGAGTGTATTGTCACACCATAATGATAATCGTACTTGGCATTGGGGTCATACCAACTTAAGTAGAATGGCTTTAATGGTATACATGGGTAGTGACAATAAGGTGGCCTCTCAATAGCTGAGGGTATAAATCAGTGTAAGACATATGAATTGGGTCAAACTGAGGTATTTCTCAATTATTATTGTTTTTTAGGTTTCTTTGGTTATTGTTTTATGGGTTGGTTGGATGAATTGTCAAATTGGAAGTACAGGGGTGTAATTGGATGGTTGAATACTAAAGCTCGACTTGTGTGATGGTTGTTAAAGTGCTTAGTAATAATATGGCTACTGAAAGATTTGGTTGGTAGTAGAGTAATAAAGAAAGTATGGTGGGTTTAGATTATATGGGACAAAAGAATGGCATGAGAAATTTTTGTAAATGACTATATGTGTCTCGTGCTCATTCTTTCTTGGATTTGTTATCTTATTTTCAAGCCTTTCAATTTTGTCACTCTTAATGGTGTTTTCTACCATTTCTCTTGAAATCACCATAACAGAGAAATTATTTGTTGCATTTCCAATCAATTTGTCATAGTATGAGGCTTTTAGTTTGTTGACAAATAACATAGTAATCTCTTTTTCAGGTAGTGATGGTTGGACTTGGACTGCCACATCTCTCCACCATTGCACATATTTTTTAAAGGTTTTTATTGACTTTTTTTTCATATTTTGTAACGACAACCTGCCATGGGCAGGACATGCTTATATTAGGCGATGAAGGTTATGGCCAAGTCTTTTCACAAATGGATTTGGCTCTGATCTAGTTATACGTACTGTCTTGCTGTCGATCTAGTTAAACAATCTTGAAAATAGTGTATCAAGAGCTTATCATTTTAAGTATAACCCATCATCTTTTGATAGAACATTGTAGGGTGAGTAGAAAGACATTTTGTTCTATCATATTTCTCAAAATCTGAGATTTTAAATTTTACTAGGATAACTAAGTCAGGTTCCAAGCTAAACTAATTAGCGTTAATAATCCCATAGATATCATTACCCTCCACTATTTTAAGCTTTTCTTCAAGTTGATCATACTTGTTTCGTATTTTTAAATTCACAACAGGCTCTGACATTTCATAGTACTTATCTTGTTCGATCGGGTTATCTAGATTTTGAACCATGATAGGGTCAACTAGGATAGATCTCAAGTTAGCATTCAAGTGAATCTATAATTAACTAGCAGAATGATTGATAGAAGGGTATGGTTGCACACTTGGTGGTTGTACGTGTATACCATGAGGAGTTTGAGCTTAAGGCAAGGTGAATCCCAAAGGGTATAATGGTTTTTTCATATTAATTTCTCCTTTGGCCTTGTTATACTAGTGACTCTTTTACCCTTTAATGAACTAGACAACAATTGCCTTAATTCAGTCATCTGTGCTTTAATACTTTACTGTATCTCTATTACTTTTTTCCTTATTTCCTCTTATGCCTTTTTAACTCTCTTAAATCTAGCTATATTTTTTACTTCTATAACTCGAGCTTGAGAACGAGTATTATATATGTGCGGGATTGACTGACTTGGGTTCTTTAGGTTCGTTATCTTTAAACCTTAGTTTATTGACTATGAATTAGATCGCACGATATAATGTTGATGTTCTTATTCTTTGCTTTTATTAAAATGTATGCATGAAATGAATTAAATGTGAATTGGGGCATTGTTTTGGATCAATCAAAATAAAAAAAAACTTTCATTGACTATAAAAATTCTTGTACATCATCTGTTCATCCTTACATTAAAACCATAAAAACATTTGACTTGAGTATATTGTTTTCTAGTCTTATATAGAAAGTTCAATAATATCTTACTATAACCTTAGGTCAGTATAATCTTTTGTTCAAGTACTTCTATTTTTTTAACCATTTTGCCTGCTTTTTGGACAGTGTTGTAAATTTATGCAATCAAGTGTTCTATGTATTGCTACCTCCTTAAACTTTTTGTTTTCCATATCTCTTTGGCTTATACTTTCATGTTACAAATACAGGCCAGTTCGACTTCTCTTTCTTACCACTTTGTTAGAATCCTATCTATGTGGTTTTGGTTCTTGACCAGTTAGTGTTCCAACCTTGTTAACTTTTATTCCAATGTCATTTGCACTATGGTATTCGTGCTTTTTTCTTCCCTTAATTTGACTTCCAATTGCTTGTTTTCTTCAGTAATTTCAGAAAACTTGTCATTCCATGTCTACTGGTCTTAAGTAAGAATGACAATAGCTTCATTATTTTTCTTCGCTTTACCTTTCCAATACTTCATTAGTTTTTTTAAATCCTTAGTTTCCCTCTTGGATCCTTTTGAATCTCCAACATTCATTCTCAATTTTTTATTTTTCTGATGGAGACCTTTCAAATCCTCTTTCAACACTTTTTGTTCCTTAGCCAACTTTTACAATGCATCATCTTTCTTTATTAAATCATATCTCAATTGGTTAACCTATTCGAATATCACCATACTTTTTTTCTCCATTTTTTTCTTTTTTACCTTAAATTCTTGTTAGGTATTCTTAAGGGCTATCAATACTGGTGTTGATGTGGGATGGGTAGCTACTCTAAAACATCTTTTGGTAATGGCCTAACTCTATTGATTTTTTCACTCTCCATAAGAGATATCCTTCTACCATATTATTCGTATACCTGGCCAAATTCATTCGATTGATTTATTTTCAAGCTTTGATGACTTTTTGAACTTCTTTCATATAACTAGGTGCACCAAATCAAATTCATGTAGGTTGAGTCCATGCGTCATAGGAATAAAGTATCAAGAATCATATTATTTGGACCATAAGAGGTGCATAGCTAGCTACTCTCCATATTCTTAGCAATGAGACTCATGGCTTGTCTCCACAACTATATAATATGGTGGAAGGAAGCAGCCATAGTGCCCTCCATATTACGACCCCACTCATGAGATTAAAAAAAAATAACATTTAATGCTTTTTTGTCTAATCTCTCTGTCATTCTTTAATGACAAATTTCTTGATCAAGACAAATTGAGTAAAGAAAGGTTGAAATGACACCTTTTTTTTTCTTAAAAAATGACTCAAAATTCAAATGTATAGTAGTTTAGCACATCTTATAAATCGATCTTCACCTTTTTTTATAGAAAGTTAATGATCTGATGATTTCGACTGAGATGATTGGAGCCGAATTTATGCCCATGCCCAATTACTCAAAAAAATCAACCACCAACACTTTTACATGCCCCAATAACTTGGGAAATATTACCAATCTATAAACTGTTAAAGCAAACATATCATGCTTGCAATCATCATTCAAATATTTCTTTCTGTGTTCTAGCAAAAAAGTTAAAGGAATTGTCTCGATTTCGTTCTTTTTTTTCTTATGTTTATCAATTTTATCGATCCTAAGTTTCATGATTCTAGCTAGTTTCTTCCTGAACTCGATCATTTTTTTTCTTTCCAATAGATTATGTCTTGACTAGTGAATTCTATCCAAAGCAAAGATGAGTATTCCTCGATCATAAGGATCAAATCTTCTTAGTTAAACATAAAACATTGATAGAATGGATCTCAAAATTACACCACAACTCTAATCAACTATTCATCAATTTTTACCATCATAAGTAGTGCCACATCCCCATATTTCTTAGAAAAATATTTTTTTCTCTCTATTTCCTATTGTTTCCAGATAGCTTCCAATTTTGATATGTCATTTTGACTGAGATCCACATGCACGGACCACAGCGGCATCGAGATATAACCATCTACTAAACAAACCTTTTTTTTTTCTTGAGTACTTTTTGATTGGCTCTTAACATTTAAATAGTTTTCACATATGGATGATGCCACTTTAGGCTTCATGAGAGTTTTTTCTTATTAAAGATTGGCCCAAAACAAAATCCTCTTAAGAAATGTGTTGCTTATATGATGCATGCGGTAAAATTGAAGGCAACAAAAGAATTAAACAAGTTAGTAATGTTAATAATAAATAAATAAATAAATAATCAAGTATAGCATATAACAAAGCAGAATATACATAATGTCCTAAGTTTAGGTGATTTTCTTAAAAATGACAGCATGGCTCTATCATAGGGTTGGACCTTACAACTCACGATATGCGGGTTAGCATTTATATTTCTAAAGGTTCTTAGACTATTCCTCACATCATCATTCATTATAAACTAGTAAGATTTCCTAATCTTCACCCATTACAGGCTATTAACGAAAAGGGTTTAATCTGAGTAGAAGCATTTCGCTAGCAAATGCAAAAATTATCACCTTATGGGAGCATAGCTACTTTACTTCTTTCTAAAAAGAAAAAAGCCTAAGTCTAAAGCTTATGCATGCAAGTGAATATGCAAAGTACATATAAAAAGATATATCGATTAGCATAAAAAAAACGAATAACAAAACCAAGGTAGGATGTTAACGTGCAAGAATTTTTTTTTTTTATTTTTTTGAAAGAATTAAAATGAAGGGAATTAAAATTAAATATTGACTAAAATCGTAAAATCCAACAATTTGGATAATGCATGATTAATTTTTTTGGCTTGACTCTAAAAAAAAAGTTTCAAGTGAAGTCGTCAAGCTGTCATAAAGGTTTTGGGACCCTTAGACATAAAGATTTTAAAATTGAAAAAATAAAAGAGTCACCACCAATCTTTTTTAGGATGTGATTAGCTACCCAAAAGTTTATCTTTTTAATAAAACTATAAAATGGGGTTTAAAATTTATGAAAAAGACAAATTTTAGTCTATAAAAACCAAGTTTAATTTGGGAGTCAGTTACATGTGAGGAAAGATTAACACCTCTACATGCCTATAAATTAGTACCAATTAATCATGCAATATTTTTGGTGTTGGACGAAATAGTTTTGATATGAAATTTAATAATAATTCCCTTTATTATTTGAAAAAAAATTAATTTTATTAAAATTCTTTATTTAGGAATATCAAGAAAATCTTTAAGTTAGAGAATTATCTTAAACTTCTCTAACATCTAGGTAGAACTTTAAAGATAACTCTTTTGACTGATATTTACCATAACATTCTTTAAAAATGAAAATAACATTCATTGGGGAAGATAATTATTGGTGACTTTCCAACATCTAGACAAAGTACCAAGAATTATTTCCCTCGGAATGTTATTTTTGTTTTATTCCACTTTTTTTTATGCGAAGATGCTAATGATGGTATTATCATACAATAAACGACAACTAAAGGCATAAACATACTAATTGAGTGCAATCAATAATAAATAGATGCATTAATAGATGTTATGCGTGATGATGAAATGCAATTTTAAAATTAGGTTCTTATATATAATGAGATCACCTTGACTCCCCTAAATCTAGGCAGAGTTTAGGTACGATTATTTTTATTTAAGATCCCATTACATACATATATATTTTTTAATTTTAAACTCATTATTATTATAGGTTAAGGACTTGTGCGAAAAACTTAATCAAATAAACTTTCCTAAATACCCTATATTCTAGGTGACATTCGAGAACAACTTACATCATATGAGATTTTCACACGTATCCTTAAAGTTTTGGAATGATTTTGAGTATAGGTTTAGGGTTTGGTAATGATTTGGGGTTGCGTATTGACTTTAGGAGTTAAGTAGGATTTCAAGTCTTTATGGATCTTTGGGATTTAGGGTCTTGTTTGAGGGTTTTGAGATTTTTGCATTTCGGATTTTAAGATTTTGGATTTTAGTGTTTCGATATTTTAAGGTTTAAAGTTTTTGGGTTTGGAAGGTTTTAGGGTTTTGATGGTTTTAAGACTTAGGATTTTAAAGTCTTGAGGGTTTAGAAATTTTTTTTTTTAAGAAAACGTGAACATCTCTAAAAATCTCTAACATCTAGACGGATTTTCAAACAAATTTGGTTTTTATGATTTTTTAAAATTAATTAAAGTTTTCTTTTTTATATAAGAATTCATTATTATTATTATTATTAATCATTCATTTATTAACTTTTAATTTTAATTTTATCATTATTATTTAATAATTCTCCAACATCTAATTGGAATTATTTTTAAAAAAAATGATTTTTATTCCTTCCATCATCTAAATAAGAAAAAAAAATTTATCACTTTATTTTTTTATCATTTTTTAAAGATTTTTTTAGCACTTTCTGTTATAATTTTCTTTTATTTTATTATTTAAAAAGAAAAAAAAGTTTTGAAATCATTTTTTCATTCTTATTATTGTTATTATTATTTTATAATTTTTATAAAGTTTATTTTAAGTTTTTTGTAATGAAATTTAAAATTATCAAAACTTAGATTTTATTTATTATTATTTATTGTTATTTACTATTATTATTAATATTGACAAAAAATCATTTATTCTAACAAACGATTAGGCATGCTTAACTAATAATAACAAAATAAATAAATAAATCAAAAATAAAAAATTCTTATATAAATCAGACTAGTCAACGGTCCAGTCAACATCAGTCTAATTGAATCGATCAGGGCTTGGCTAAGGTGAGAAGCTGGGTTGGGTCACACAGATCTCGGGTCAAATCCAGGTCCACTCACGGATCCTTTACTTAAAACAATGTCGTTTTGGGTTTTCTTAACCCTATATAAAATCATTTTTTTTACTTCATTTCTTCTTTTCTACTAAAAAAAATTTTTTTTCTCTTCAAAAATTTTTAAAAGCCGGTGACTCCCTGACCAGCCAACTATCATTGCCGTCACTTCCTCAGTTGTCAGAAGTTGTCATCGATGACCACCAATGATCGAAATTTTTCAAAAAATTCTTTGAAAACTCTTTTCAATCTTCTGAGCATGGATCTACCTTTTTTTCGTCATAAAACACCTCGATCGACATAAATCAAGCTTCAAAGTTTTGACCTTTTATTTTATTTTTTTATTATAAACTAAAACTTATGGTTTTTATTTTGTTTGTGTGCAGCGGGCTATGGCGCTAAGGTTCCTCCCTTTGAGGAGGACTTTGTTTTTTATATATAGTTTTTTGGTTTGGTTTTTTTATTTTTATTTTTTTGGTTTTTTTATGGGTGGAGGTATTGTGAGGTGGTTGGATACTGGTTGAAAAAGGCTAGGTCTCGGGTCTATAAGGTGTATGCAAGGTTGAGAGGCACGATGTGGGTATGCCGACTTGGGTGAGGGCTAGAGTGGATAGGTCTGGATTGGGCCATAGGTGCACGGGGCTTAGGCGAGGTGATTGAGAAGAAAGGGGTTTCAGTTGTTAGATGCACAGGCCGATGTTTATGGCTAGAATCATTGGGAGTAGAAGGGACTGAGGTGCCTATGGATGCTTGGGGATGAGGAAGCTGGAGATGGGTGTCTATTTGGGTGCATGGTAGAGAATGGCTGAGTGCACTAGGTGGAAGAGCCGGGTCTCGAGTCTATGAAGGTGAGGAAAAGGCAAGGAACGGGTCTAGCACAGGGGAGAAAATTGGGTTCTGGGGTCTTTGGAAATTTTGGGAATAGCTAGAAATGATGAAGGTATAGGTGTTACAAGTGTTTGGGCTTGTGCATGGAGGTTGGGATTGATGCCGCTGGGTGGAGAATGGATGCTTTATAGGGCCAGCCACTTGGGGATAGTGGGTGGAATAGGTGGTGGTTGATGAAGGTTTAGGGTGTGGCCAAGGATTGTAAGGGAATGAGTGGCGTAGGGTTTTAAGGGCAGTTGGGGAGTAGGCTAGGTGTAGTGGTGTCATACACAGCACCATTATTTTTTTCCTCTTTTTAAGTTTTTTTTTTAGGATTTAATATTTTTTTGTTAATTAATTAATTAATTAAACATATTATTTAATATTATTGTGTTTTAATATTTAATTATAAAATCAAATAATAAAAGTAAAAGTAAAAATAAAAATAAAAGTAGTGGGCTCAACCCCAACAAATGAAATTAAGTCCTGAGCCTAAATAAATCGAAATCAGCCCGATTCAAAAATCCAAACAAATTTAGTGTTTACACTCATCTAGAAATGCAATATGAAAATTATATATATATATATATATCATGTCTTGGTTTTGGCATTATAGGTAAGAAATTACACCAATCATGTGGCCTTATCTATGTACGTATTTAGGATCAATAATTGTTCTAAAATCATATATATTTTTTGAATTTGTCACACAAATTTGGGGAAAGAAATAAAGAGGAGTTGAACTCTTGACCAAATAATTAAATTACCTCCATGAATCGAAGGGTAAAAGTAGCCAAGCCGAATTTAGATTATTAATTAATTGTTACACGATATATCAAGGTCTTCACAACATACACATTATCAAAAGTACTGAAATATTAACAATATTGTATGTTTATTTCATAAACACAAAAAGAGAGAAAGAGAGGCTATGCTGATATTTGGCCGAGAGAGTGGTTTGGGGCCATGTCGTGGTGGGAATAGGAATGGCGGGAGGTGTTTGACATAAAACGCGTAGTCTATCCACGTGCTCCTTTTTCTTCCAACCCACAGCAGTTATATATACTCTTCTCCCTTTCCTCATTTCTGCACCCCAAATTCAATTCCACTTCCGATTCTCTTTCCTTCGTAGTTTTCCATCTCTTGGATGTAAGTCCTTGGGTTTTTGTGACTATTGGGAGTTGTGTAAAATCACAGTGTCAGTAAACAACAGTCACTGCTAGATTAGACGTACAACCGAACTTGTGACTCTGATGCATCAAACTTCAAAGACCCACCATCGTTAAATATTTTGCTAGACAGTGTTGTACAAACTTTGAGAGTAGATTTTTTAAGGCACAGTACAGTAGTAGAGGCTGCTTTTCGTTTAACAGATCAGGAAAAGGGTCTTTTCCTTTTTTGTTGGTTTCTTTGTTTAACAAAGATGGGAGAGAACGGTGATGGAAAGAATGACCTTTACAACAACCAAGTTTTTGACCTCTCCATTGATGTGCTTCCACATGGTGGCTCCAATTGCTTTGATGACGATGGCCGTCTCAAGCGAACTGGTAAGTGCCGGGAAGTTTTATGACAACATTCCTTTCATCCTTTGCTTTTTTGTTGCTTTTGTTCCTTTCGTTGAAAAGTAAATTCACTTGGAATTCTACTTTTTATAAAGTTCAATAGGATTCTACTCTTGTGTTACTGTTTTCCTTTGCCAGGAACTGTATGGACCGCAAGTGCTCATATTATTACTGCTGTGATTGGTTCTGGTGTCCTGTCCCTGGCTTGGGCCATAGCTCAGCTTGGATGGATTGCTGGTCCAGCAGTGATGTTTTTGTTCTCTTTTGTAACTTACTACACCTCCACTCTTCTTGCTGACTGTTACCGTTCTGACGACCCTGTCAATGGCAAGAGAAACTATACTTACATGGACGCTGTCCGATCAAATCTTGGTAAATCACTTAACCTTTTAATTGCATTAGCAAATGGCGTATTTCTAAATCTTTTACACTTAACAATATCTTATTCTTCTGTTACTTTTCAGGTGGGGTTAAAGTCAAGATATGTGGTTGGGTTCAATACTTGAACCTTTTTGGAGTTGCCATTGGATACACAATTGCATCATCGATTAGCATGATGTGAGTTTCCAACTAAATTTTAATTTAATACAAGAATCCAATGATATTTGCTTTTCTTGTTTAGTTATTTTTGCATTTTTCGGGCTAACAGTTTTTTTTTTCTTTTTTTCTTTTTTTTTTTTTTTTTGGGGGGGGGGGGGGTGGATTGATATAACAGAGCTATTAAAAGGTCAAATTGTTTCCATGCCAGTGGTGGCAAAAATCCATGCCACATAAATAGCAACCCTTATATGATTGCTTTTGGAGTTGCTGAAATCATTTTCTCTCAAATTCCTGACTTTGATCAATTATGGTGGCTTTCCATTGTTGCCGCTGTCATGTCCTTCACTTACTCAACAATTGGACTTGGTCTTGGAATTGCTAGAGTAGCAGGTATTAAAATCTTCCTTTAGACTCTTAAAATGCATCCTGATCTTGAGATGAACTTTTGGAAATAAAGTTATGATGAAGCTGATTTAAGGTGTTTTTCTTTGTTGAATTTACCAGAAACTGGAAAAATTAGGGGAAGCCTTACCGGAATTAGTGTTGGAACTGTTACTCAAACCCAAAAAATATGGAGGAGCTTCCAGGCCCTTGGAGACATAGCTTTTGCCTATTCTTACTCCCTTATACTCATTGAAATTCAGGTATATAATCGTATTTTGTACAATTTATCTAACTCAAATAACTTGTTTACGTGAAAAATCCATAAAACTTGCACTTAACAATATGCTATTTATACAGGACACAATCAGGGCTCCACCATCAGAATCAAAGACAATGAACAAGGCAACTTTTTTAAGTATTGGAGTAACGACCCTTTTCTACATGTTGTGTGGTTGCATGGGCTATGCTGCTTTTGGAGACTTGTCCCCTGGAAACCTTCTAACTGGTTTTGGATTTTATAACCCATTCTGGCTCCTTGACATTGCCAATGCTGCCATTGTTATTCACCTTGTGGCTGCATACCAAGTTTTCTGCCAACCTCTTTTTGCCTTTATCGAGAAAATAGCAGCAGAAAAGTTCCCAGATAGTGAAGTCATTACCAAAGATATCAAGATCCCTATTCCAGGCTTCCATCCCTACAATCTCAACCTCTTTCGATTGGTCTGGAGGACACTTTTTGTGATCATAACAACTTTGATCTCTATGCTTGTTCCCTTCTTTAATGATATTCTTGGACTCCTTGGAGCTCTTGGATTCTGGCCACTCACAGTTTACTTCCCAGTTGAGATGTACATTTCACAAAAGAAGATACCAAAGGGGAGCACAAGATGGCTTTGCCTCCAAATCCTCAGCATTGCTTGCCTTATTATCACTATAGCTGCAGCTGCCGGTTCTATTGCAGGGGTAATGCTAGATCTCAAGTCATATACGCCCTTCTCGACTGGTTACTAGTTCAGTAGAATTGAACTGGTCTCACAGCACTCATGGACAGTTTAAAAAGCAAGGAAAACTAATCTTTGTGATAAAAAAGGTTTTCGTTCATGTTCATATCAAGCCAGAATTATTGTTGTTAATTTACCATTTCTCCTATGCAGTTTCTTCTGTCTCTAATGTTCAACAAAATGGGGCCATGTGTTACCATTTCAGCTCGTAAATTTCCCTATCACTTAATGCAAAATGGACAAAATTGAGCACAAAATAGTATGCATGCCACTGTTCCCCTAATTTTATTGAACTTTTTTTATCATACAATATTAAAGTTTAGCAATTTAAAAAAGTTACTCCATGCCAAAATTGCAGAATACCTAGTGGGAAATCCTTAATTTATCTTTTGGAATGATTGAAACTTGAAAGGAAACTGCTCTTCAACTTTTAATATATAAAAGGAAAAAAGAAACCTGTTTCCTTCAATGTGGTAACTCCATTAACACGTACACCATTGGAAGTGCCCATTTCTACTCAACACTGGCACCAACGTGTGTGTATACAGAGATAAAGTCGTCATATATTAGGTTTGGATTAATGGAATGGATCCGATCTGACAACAAAGAAAAAAATCGAAGTCAAGGGATCAGGTGGAGGGCAAGAGTACTAAAATGTACTATAACTGAGGCAGACTTGTTTTGTGAAGATTAAAGAGATGGGCGATTATTACGAGTCATGGCCAAAAGGATCAGATTTTGATCGTGACTATCCATTAAGCCAGGTGGTGAAAATTTGTTCACTTCAAATTCAGTGGCACTTAATAGATTAATTGTCCTTCCCAGGCTTGAAATCAACAACTACCTAAAACGAGCAACAGATTCAACACTTTAACCCCTGAAAAAGCCACAGATTTTGGTGTTATAAAAACTAAAAAGTTGGAGAAACTGTTACTGTTTCAATTATGTGAAATTTGAGACGTTGCACATATACCACTAATTAAATAATACTTCACCAAAGTGAACAATTTGTGGCTTAATTGAGTATGTTGAAAAATATAGAATTTGGTTTTGTCGCTTGAGTAAAGCTAAAGTCAAAGATAAATTGCTGTCATTTTGGTTCTAAAATAGCTAAAGCGGGCTTACGTTTCCTTCCATAAATTGATCCCTGCCAATCCTACTACTATTATATGTGCATAAAAAGGCCATAAAATTATAATCGATATGCATGTAAAGTTCCAGTTGCTGGTAATGGAAGTTAGGCGGCGGTAGTGACTAGTGAGGGGAGGGGGCAGCCGACCCAGCCGCCATGCGGAGGCTTTTAGCAGCCCATGAGTGGTAGGCCCGGGAAGAGTATTGGGTTAATACTAGTCATTAGTGCGTCTCCTTCGGTGTCCTTCCCACTTTGCCTTACAATAGTTTGTTTTGTAAACAAGATGGAACGGATTGAAGTCATGGAGTTACTAGAAATCAACGGATGATTCAATTTGTCAACATAGGCAAATTTCAGGATAATGCACTAATATATCAGCATTATCATTGAAGTAATAACAACAGAGATTTCCTGGAAATTTTCCCTTTTATAATTATTCCATTAAGCTATATATTGTCAATAGATAGCATTTTTGTGTTCATTAGTTTTATTGAATAATCACTGTATCTGGATTTTGCTATTGATATGTTGTACTGCCTCCCTAACAGTCCAAAGGTGCTGATTAAAAAATAAAGAAAATAGTGAGGAAAAAGAACCATTACCAGGATGAGTTTTTATCCTGAATTTTCAGCCTATGCATTACACTTGCTTTTCCTGGTAGAAGTTCTCGGTAATTCAGTTCGCATATATAATAAGAACTGTTTCAAAATGTATAAATCAAGGATCAATGGAGTGGGATAAAGATAGATTAAGTAAATAAACATCTAAAACAATATTAGAAGAGAATAATCGAAACATTCCAGGTACTACCGAAATTGGCTAACTTCCATGAATATTGATAACCTCATTAAGCACCATACTCAAACCTTAAATGTAAAGGAACAAGAAAAGAAAGTAAAGTCTACTGAGAATCTTTCAATAAATTGATCCCATTTTACAAGCAAGAAAAGCTTCAACACTTGCGTATTTGATCATCTCCTCCGAAAGTTTACGGCACTGATACCCAAACCTAAACCTAGTACGTTGATCATCTATAATACCCCAACCCAAATAATAATTAGGCTAGACTAATACTAAAGCTCATCAGTTTATTAAAACATTATTTAATAAAAAAAAAAGGTTAAAGTATTAGATGAAAGAAAACCTAACTATCTTGAAACAGAAAAAAGATAGAATTCTTCTTCTTCATCTTTTTTAGGGTTAGAGAATATGAAAAATCAAGTTAGAGATTCATAATCGAGGCTACAATCAAGTTAATCCCTTAAAAGTGAGTACATGTCCTTTTTTTATTTAAAAAGAAATATCAAGTTGATTGCTATTGTTTAGAGTTAAAGTTTTGAGAGCAAAATCAAGAAAAATCATAAAATCTTTCATTAATCTTCATGATTTATTTGGATAAATTACTGGGCTTTGTTTATTTTATGTTCTTAAGATTTATTGATGATTATTGAATGGAGTTTAAAGGCTGAAAGTAAGGATTTGAGTTTTTAAAGATTGAAGGAGAAATTTTATTTTTGAATGAGATGTTATAATCTATAATAATGAATTAAAATATAATTTTGTATTAATGGATAGATTATTGCTATGATTATTACATATCATCGGAAAGCATGTTGAATCTAGTTTCTAATGAAACAAACGAAAATCAAATCCGAGTTTTTTATGAATAGTTGTCTAATTTTAACTTAAGGATATGCAGACTGTAAGACAATAGCATCAGGGTTGAATTACGAAATTCTTCTTAATTTGTATACAAGGATTTACAGATTAAGCCATATATGTTTGAAAAGCTTATTGAGTCTACTTTCCAATAAAACAAGCGAAATTGAATTTGGAGTTCTTGTGGATAAATATATAATTTTTATTAGAAGGTATACAGGCTGTTTGGTAGCAGTATATGACGTGGATTTCAAAATTTGTTGTAATTAATCTACAAGGAATTACGAGGTGTGTGACATATATGGTTAGAAAGCTTATCAAGTCTAGTTTCTAACGCATTAAAGAGATCATAATTCCTATTTGGATATATTGAGATATGACTGTTTTAATTAAAAGAGGTCAGGCTGCCGGTATTAATTAGTTAAGTTAACCCTTTGTATAACTTAGTTGATTTTTGTATAAATGGTCTCAAAAAGGGTTGATTAAATTCTGATTTGTTGAAATGTTCTTGGATAAGCCATTAATTATTTTAGGGGAAAAAACTAAGTGGTGGAATCGAATGGAGGTAAGTAGAATCTCACACACTTTATTTATTTTCAAACTTATGTATATATGTATGTTTCTAAATGAATGAATATTTTATTTCTTTATTTTTCGATATATGAAAATGAGATCAAGCATATGATTGTTTTGTGTTTTTGCTATGTAAATGATGGATCATGCTTATGAATGAAATGAGAAAGATTTATGCTTAAAGAATGATTTTTGTGATGGCTACATTTTTAGATTCCTGAGAAGTGGGATCATCGATACCAGAACTAGTTCTACGGCCTTGGCTAACAGAATATAGTAATTAGCATAGACATGATCATACGGCCCTGCTAACGGGTTATAGTAGTTAGCATAAGGCCCTGGCTAACGGGTTATAATAGTTAGCAATGATCATGAAGATGAAATTGTCGATACGGTCAATGTCACGAGTTATAGCAGTGACTGTAGCTAATGATAAACGATTGATAATAATGATTTATAATGATGATGATTTACGATGATTTTTAAAGACTGATTCATGATTTGTATATAAAGATGATTATGATGATTTTTAATGACTGATACATGATTTGGTTTGATTACTATATTTGAATAGTAATATATTTTACAATGATTTGTGAATTTACGAAATGTTTGACAGAACGATGATCTTGAAATATTTTGACATTATGATTCGATGAATATTTTGAATGATCTATATGATGTGTATGAAAACGTGCTTGATCCGGTAAGGTGTGTGAGCCTATACCTACTTAGCTGTGGTTTGTTCATTCCCTTTTTACTTTTTCTTTACAGATGATTAATAATACGAATCATCGCCTAATTATCACACCATAACTCTGTAGAGGTCCAAACTGAAAGCTAATTTCTTCTAAGAATTAAACCATTCATAATACCTCTATTGTAACTAAAGCCATGGCTCTATTCTTTGCTTCTATGCTAGATTTAGCAACTACTTGCTACTTCTTGCTCTTTCAGGACACCAGATTACTCCCAAGAAAGATAGCATAACCATATGTAGACTTCCTATTTATAGGAAAGCTTGCCCAATCTACATCTACATAAGTTGAAATACCCCTATCACTAGTAGAACTATAGAGTATTCCCTTGCTAGGATTTCTTAACAAATATCAGAGGATGCACATCGTTGCTCTTCAGTGAGTATCTCTGGAAGGTGCCATGAATTGAATAATCATACTTATTAAAAAAGATATATCAGGTCTTGTCATAGTCAGATAATTCAATTTTTCCACTACTCTTCTATACAGTGTGGGATCATCAAGTCAAGTGCCATCTTTTGAAGAAAGCTTGATACCCGGATCCATCAGTGTGTCACAGGGCTTAATATGGAACAAGCCTGCATCTTTCAAAATATCCAACACATACTTCCTCTAAGATACAGAGATTCCCTTTTTACACCTCACCACTTCAATACCTAGAAAATATTTCAATTGACCAATTCTTTGGTCTCAAATTGGGATTTAAGATACATATTAAATCTGTCAATCCTTACACTATCACTGTCAGTTATGATGATATCATCTATCAATAACGTCTAAAATCGTAGACCTATCGCTAGACTTGACTAAAGGAGTTACCACCAATCTTTTTTTTTAGGTGCGATTGGCCACTTAACTGAATATGTACCATTTTAAAAAGAAATGCTAAGTTTGACTTAGGTATCTTTAAAAGGTAGATTCAATGTCTACGAAATCAAAACTATATCAAATAATAAGGTTACATATGAGAAATGTTATAACACCCTCACATCGCCCATCAAATGATAGTACCAGCTTGATTCCATGTTACCCATTGAGCCTTAAAAAATCTTACTAGATAATTAATTATTAAAAATTGTTCTTAATTGACTCCAATACTTTTGGTAAAAAATTAAGAAAATTTTCTCACCGTAAGAGTATACAAGAAAATTATTGTTTTTCTAAGTCTCCATATCAGATTATTTAACATTTAAAAAAATTTCAAGAAAAAATTAATACTTCAACTTTTTCCTAAGATTTCTTTTCTTATTTTATTTTTAGAAAAATTAATGCCTTTCTTTAAGGAAAAATTGATACTTTTAACTTTTTTTCCAAATAAATTTTTTAAAATTGGGAAGATTTTTATTTAATAAAAATTAATATTTTGAACTTTTCCTTAAAATGTTTATTTTGAAATATATTTTTTTGAAATTTTTTTATTTTTTAAGAAAAATTAATACTTTCAACTATTCCTTAAATATTTTTTGGAAATATTTTTTATTTAAAAAAATTAATACTTCAACTTTTCCTTAAAAAATTTTAAAAATTATTTTTTATTTAGGAAGAAATTTAACCTCCATTTTTTAAGATTATTTTTATTATTTTTTTATATTAAAAACATTCATCCTCTAAGTAAATAATCAACAATAGCATTAAAATAAAAAATTTTACCAATTATTAGATCAAGTCCAAGTTGAAGTCCAACATATTTGAGTTTGGACTGGACCAATCTAGATTTTGATTTGAGCTTAAAAAATTAGGGCCTTTTGCCTTGGGCTCATGAATAGGCTCAGGCTTATTCAAATGGTGCACAGGCTAGGAGATTGGATCAGGTCATGGGCTTGTAAACGGGCTGGTATGTGGGCTAAACTCCACGATATCATTTGCTTTATGCCCAAAAAACTTTGCTAAACTTTACTTCTTCTCTAGTTTACCTTTTTTTACCTCTTTAATTCTATTTCTTTGCTTTCTTCAGGATTCCAAAATTAGTACTAAATATCGACAAACCCAAACTCTAAATTTCAATTGCCCTCAATCATTTTTGCCATTGTAGGCCTCATCGATCATTAAAAATTACCTTCTTCAATTACCTCGCCCTCTCGCAGCCCTGATCTAAAGTCAACGCTTCAACCTTCTGCCTTATTTGAAACTTCAAAAAAAAGTCTTTCCCACCTGAGACTGAGACCTCAAATCTACTACCAGAGCTCTTATTTTTTCTTCATTACTTAGTGCTTATCTCCTCTGTAGGCAATCTTGGGTTGATTGTAATTTGTCTACTAGGTTTCGGGCATTATGGGATTTGGGTATTAGTTGTCTGATTGACTATCATGATGATTTATGGTTGGTTAGGAAAGATTTTTGGCTATTGATTGTTGGTAGTGGGTGATTAGATTTGTATCTTGCTTAAAGTTAAGTTTTTTTACTTTTTTTACTTACTCAATTTTATGCATTTATTGTGCAATGTCTTGATTCTAGGATGGTAGGTTTGCAATTAATGTGGACGTTCTCTCTACCTATATTTTTTGCTAGATTCTTTTTTTTATTCTCTCTCTATTTAAATGTACTGTGTTGATTGTTGGAGAAGGTGGGTTATCGATTGGGGCTGTTAAAGGTTGTGGTTGGGAATGACAACCATGCACGGTGGAAAACTTGGTAGCTATGGCTAAAGGATGGACAATTTGGTGGTGTTGTGGTAGATTAAGAACTCGTGTGGTGCTTGTAATGGTGGTGGCAGTGTGATAGAGAAAAAAATGAAAAGGGTGATGGAGCTATTGGTAATTGTTGGGTTTTTTTATATTTTTCACCCTGATTTTTTCTACGTGTTTTTTCTGTATATTTGTGATGTATTTTTCACTCTGATTTTCCACCCATCTTCTTCTTTGCCTAAATAATAGATTATATAATATGATGAAGATAGGATTTCAATTAAAAAAAACAGAGCATCCTATCACTTTGAATTTGAATTTTGATTTCAAGAAACATTGGATTTCCATAATTTAATCCAAACTCTAAATTTCAAACACCTAAATTATCATTTACTTTATCCTTTTCTTTATTTCCAGAATAATAATAAAACCAAAAATAAATAAATGAAACAATAAACCAAATGGATTAGGTCCAATGCCCAAATATCTTCAGATGAAATAAGATATCTATAATTGTTCATCTTTGTATAATTTTTGTGAAACAGGAATTGCGTAAAGATATAGATATCCAATATGTCCGAGTCTAGCTTCAGAACAACTACAAAATTTTGAAACTTCAAAGATTCATAATTTGAAGTACTCAAAATTTCATAATCGAAAATTCACAGTATAGGTTAAAATTTAAAGATTCACCAATTAAGTTAAAAAAATAGAAATTCAAAGGTTCGTAATTCAAAGATTCCTAATGTTCAAAGATTCGTAAGATTTTCAGATTCGCAAGAATTTCATATTCGCAAGAATTTTCAAATTCGCAAGAATTTTCATATTCATAATAATTGAAAGTTCACAAAAATTGAAGATTCTCAACAACTCATATTTGTAAGGATAAAAGATTCACAAGAATTTTAAATTCACAAAAATTTCAGCTTCACTAGAATTTTCAGATTTCTATGACTTGATGGTTCACAAAATTTGAAGATTTGTAAAAACTCAGATTTGTAAAAAAAAAAAAAAGGTTCACAAGATTTTTAGATTTTCAAAAATTTTAGATTTTTACCCTTTTAGATTCGTAAGAATTTCATGTTCACAAGACTTCAGATTCTTAAGATTTTCATATTCGTAAGAATTTAAAAATTCATAAGATTTTAAAAATTTGCCAAAATTAAGATTTGCGAGAACTCAAAGATTTGCAAGAATTGAAGATTCATAAGAACTCAAATTCATAAGAATTAAAGATTCGTAAGGTTTTTTAGTTCCCAAGAATTGAAGATTCATAAAATTCAAAGATTTGCATTCAAAAACTTTCTAGGGATACATAACTAAAATTTCAAAGATTCTCATTCAAAAAACTTTAACATTTAACATTCAATATTTCAAAGGTTTTTATTCAAAAATTTTAGGGTTTCATCCAAAATTTCAAAGATTTTGATTTAAAAACTTTAGGGATTCACATCAAAAATTTTTCAAGGTTCAGTTAAAACTCAAATATTCTCATTTGAAAATTCTTGAAAATTATGATCGAAGGTCCTATAAATCTTTCTTAACATTGAAAATGCTTCTTCAAAAGGCTTCACAACTTTAAAATTTGGAAAGAAAATCTCATCATGAAAAATTTTTCTCATTCAAGGATTCAAAAGTTCAAAATTTCCTACCAAATTTAAAATTTCGTATGATAATGATGCAAATATTTTCTCGATGATGCAAATGCAACAATTCAAATTCTTACAATAATACAGATGCCATACTCCAAACCACAATTCAAATGTTCATTGCAAAATGCAAATGCATGTCCAAACCATAATGCAAATGCAATTATCAAAACAAAGATTCAAATATTTACCAAATTATGTACATGTACTATATAAACAATAATGTAATGTAGATGTCATTAGAATCAATACCATGAAATTCTAATTGATTATGGTAATAAGGTTCTCAAGACTCCATTATTTCACATTTCTTTTTTAACTTCCAAGCACTAACAATTTCAAGATCAATTCACTAATTTTGTCAACTAATCCATGTTATTTCTAGCATTTTGTCACAAGTCACATATTATATCGGTTGGTCCATCACCATATTCACCACTTGGGTATCATATTTGCCTTTTCAAATCATCTTCTATAGCTTATTTCATCTTTTTTCATTGCCTTTTTGCCTCTATCATCCTAGATTTCTTTTCAAATGAATGTATGAATCTCTTATGGATATTGTCATTCATTCATTATCATTTTAATTGATAACAAATATAATGCAATCATATATTTTTTCCATTTATTTTGGGGATGCAAAAATGAAAGAGGATAAGATGATTTGAGAGAAAAAGTAATCAATACAAGAACAAGCCTGGTACAAAAACAAATAAGCAAAGGAAAAAATTCAAGGCATGTAACTAGGATAAGTATTTGAATGGTATAGCAATGTTCAAACAATGAATATTCAAATAATTTTTAACATTAATCCAGAATTTTTTTTCAAAAACTAATTCCATTGACTTTTAAAATCATTTTGAATTCATCAAACTTTGCCCCAATTTTAAAATATCTTCAAATGATATTGATCTTCCATATATTTAACTATCTTTTTAGTTTTGGCTCAGATATTTTTTACCTAAATCGCTCTTTGGGTTTGCAATTTGAGTTTTCTCTTTCTCTCACTTTTCATATTTTCACATTTTCATTTTTTTCATTTTTCACCTTTTTTTATTTTCTTCATTTTGCATTTTTTCACTTCATCCATTATTGATATTTTTCACACATTAATCTTTAAAATACGAGAATAAATCATGATTCCATTACTTAATTACAAGTATATCTTAGCTCAATATATGATCAGTCAATTCGAGCATTCATATTTGATCAAAAATAAACTTTTAAGGGTTGTAATGTAAGCTATGATAAGAGCTTATGAAAAAAATTTGAATAAAATAAGCTCAAAATATATGTTTAAAGGGTTTAAACTAAAGGATCATTTTTTATCATATAATGCAACTTGGCACTTTGTCCCATTTCACATCATTTTACACTTTTTTTCTACCTTTTTCATCTTATTCCTCATAAAAAAATTCTTTTTATTTTGCCCTAGGTCATTTGTGACATTCACTTTTCTTTTCTCTTTTTTGGTTTTTTTTTATAAAAAGGGTTCTTTCTTTTCACTCTCCATTTTTTAGATGTTTTGTGATTTTTTTACTTTTTTTCTTTTGTTTAAGTAGGTTTCTTCCTAAAAATTACCCTCTAATGTGAAAGATGATCTTTGGTTGAGGTTCTTTAGAAAAAAAAATCATAATAGGCCTAAATGAGGTAGCAATAGATAATTTATTTTCATGAATGGTAAAAGAAAGACAGTTATTTTTCATCTCAAATGTGAATGCTTTGTTTGAAGACCATGTTTTGAACAAAGAAAGACTAATAGATGCCTCCAAGACATGTCTATTTTTTCATGAATGATATTTCTCACATATTGCTTTTTTTGCTCAAATAGTTTTTACAGATCAATATGAATGAGTTTCCAAAATTAAATCCCAAAACTATTGTTTATCATTGTCCAAACATTCATCATTGGGAATTTGAAAATGAAAATAAAAAGGATATGAAAAATAATAAAAAATAATGATTTGGATGAAAGAGAAAATATAATGAAACACATCAACTTGCCTTTTATTAAAATAATAAAAAATAAAATCTTATTACGTAAAAGACATCCTAACATTACTCCAAAAAAAATCTTAAAATGATAAGCCACTTCCAACCAGCCTTAACATCATTGTCCTTATCAAAATTATGCCCTAACATGATCAGGTGAAAAGTTTTTATTGACATTTGGTCATCTTAATTCGTCAAAACTCACTAAGTCTTTTCAAGTCAAACTTTGCACTTTGTGCTTGAAAGTAAAACAAGTTTCTATAAAATGACTCACGTTCCCATTATGGTAATCACATGTGGCATTAGCATTATACCAGTTAGGATGGAGTGGCTTTAATGGTTCTAAAATAACTAGAGATATCAAATCATTCTTGACCAGTTCTAGGAATAACTCAGTGTAAATCATAGGGATAGGATCAATTTAGGCCCTTTATTTGTTATTTTGAGATCTCTTCAAACCACTTACTTGGTTGTTAGGCCTAGAAACTAGTGTAGTGATAGGACTAGACCCATATATAGGTGTTTGAAAAGTTTATCGATAAGCTAGTTGTGACAAAATGGTAAGAGACTGGTGCAACATGATTAATGGGTGGATAATATGCAGGATATACTGGCTATGGGTATGAAGTGTAACTTCTAAACTGATATTCTTCAAAATTCACAGCTTAAGCTTCATTTTTTTTTTTTTTAGACATCCCACCCTTATTTATACTAGAAGTCTTTCCTTCTTCAAGCTTACCATTCTTAATGGTATTTTTTATCATTTTGTTAGAGATCACCATATCGGTAAAATTCTTGGTGGTATTCCTAATCATTTGTTTATAATATGGAGCTTTCAAAGTACTCATAAATAAAATTATTGTTTTCTTTTTAGTAAGAGGTGGTTGAACTTGAACAGAAACATCTTTCTATCTTTGTGCATATTCTTTAAAGTTTTTAAAAAGTTTTTTTTTCATACTGTGTAGAGATAGACGATCTGGAGTTAAATCTATAATGTGTCAGTATTAGGTAATGAATGCTTTTGCCAACTTATTTCAATAGTATATATGGGTTTTGTCTAACTAGACATACCATCTCGGGACTAAAGTAGTAAAGTTATCTTGGAATACATGATCAACAGCTTTTCATTTTAAGCATGGCAACCATTTTACAATAGTACATGGTAACATGAGTTACAAAGCATCTTGTGACTTTAAATTTCAGTGGAATGACCACATCTAAAGCTAAATAGAGTTCAACTACATCAATAGAGCCAAAATAATCCATTCCTTTAATAACTTGCACTCTCCCTTCTAAAAGGTTTATTTGTTGCGTGCTTAAATCCTCCATCATCTTAAAAGTCTTTATCTTTAATCTCTCCTTCTCTTTATGGTCATGAAAATCAAAAACTTCAAATAGATCATATGCTTTTACCCCAAAGGTAGTGTTAGTGCAGTTACAAAATGGTATTTCAGGATATATGTAAGCATATGCCCCAAAAAATGGCATTTACAGGGCTTGTGTGTTTTAAGAAGATTGGCCTTAATTTAGGCCAAACCCGGGATGATGCAAAAGATCCATGATATTTTGTTTTTCATTTGAATTGAGGGTCTTTTCTATTGTATTGCCTTTATGTAACTTCTTTAACATTCTCATCATCTTCACCAACTCCACTTTTAACTCTTTTTGAGCTTTCTCAATCTTATCCATACGGTTATTTTCTACTTGCTCCATTTGCCTTGTTTGTGATCAAGTATTATATAAATGACGAGTACGTTGGATAAGAGTCTTCGATGGTCGAGCTATCATTGAACCTTTGATTACCATAAATTAAGATGCTTACATTACTACATACTCATGCCATGAAGGAAGGATTATGAAAATAGTCTCAATATGCAACCACCAAGATTTCAAGTTAACACATGTGAAATGAATGCAAAAATATATGCAACCTAATGTTATTTTGCTTTAAACAAAAGAAAAATAGATGAATGAAGAAATTCAACTAACATACACCTTATCATACACTTCAAAATGACAATTCATGCAACATGATATGTACAAACAGTTAATTTCCTTGTAAGAAAAATCAATCATTGCAAAAATGTAACTTCACTGTTGGATTTTTTCTACAAAAGGGAAAGTAAGACTCTACCTACAAGTTAGGTTTTTTATGGTCACTATATGTGATTTAAGGTTGATAATCTAAAGGTTCTCAAATTATTCCTCACATCTTTGTCTATTACAGACTAGTGAGGCACTCCGATCCTCTCCCATTACAAGCTACAAGCAAAAAGAATTCAATTTGAGTGAAATATTTCACTAGCCACTACGAAGGTATTAAAACCTCACGAAAGAACTAGATACTTTATTCCCTCCTAAAAGGACGAAACTCGAATGTAAAGCTCATGTTATACATATGCATATGAATGACATAATAAGCAAAATAAATAAATAAATAAATAAATAAATATCTAAAAAAATCAATTTTATTAGGCTTTTGGATAACATAAATTTATTTGCTAACCTGACTCTTGGCTTGTCCCCAGTGGAGTCACCAAACTGTTAATAACGTTTAGATCCATGCACCTATCGCTAGATTTGACTAAAGAAATTACCATCAATCTTTTTTTTTAAGTGTGATTAGAACTGAATATATTCGATTTTAAAGAGAAATCTTAAATTTTACTCATACAATAATTTTAATCAATTATAATATGAGAGGTATTTTTGTAATTATGGTATGAGAGCATTTTCATAATTATGGTTATAGAGTATTAAAGTAATTTTAACAAATTATAATATGACAAGTGTTTTTGCAATTATGGTAAGAAGGCATTTTCGTAATTATGGTTGTTGAGGGCAATAGAGTAACTTTGGCTAATTATGGTGAGAAAGGTATCTTAGTAATTATGTTAAGAGACGTATTTTAGTAATTTTAGTTAATCATAAAAAAAAAAGCAATACAATCAATTTAGATGCATGTAATTTAATTTTCAAGTAATTAAAAGGACATCATGATCATTTCTAGGTAAATTAATTTCATATTATTATATGATATTAAAATTTAATGCATAATTATGAAATAATCAAAAGGGTATTATCGTAATCATACTTAGAGATATTATAATAAGTTTGGCCAATTGAACATGAAAGATATATTTTCATAATTATGATTAAAGAGGCATTATATGAAATAATTAAAAGGGTGTTTTGTAATTATGGTTAAAAGATATTATAGCAATTTTGACAAATAATAATATGAGGGGCATTTTTGTAAATATAGTACAAATAGCTTTATAGTCATGGCAAATAATAGTAAGAGGATATTTTCATAATTATTGTTGCAGGGCATTATAGTAATTATGTTAAGAGAGACATTATAATAATTTTAGTTAATCATAAAAGAAAAGACATTACAATTAATTTAGATACATGTAATTCAATTATTATGTAATTAAAAAGAAATCATGATTATTTTTAAGGAAATTAAGTTCATACGTGATATCAACAATAATGAGTTTTTATGAAAAATTTTATATTATGAATTAAAAAATCAAAACTAAAAAAAATTCAAAAAAAGAGAAAAATTAAATTCAAATACAAAGCCAACAAATTCATAAATATAATTTTCTTTAAAAATGATCAAATTAAAAAATAAAAAATAAAAAAATCAAACATATATTTTTTATAATAATCTCAAATGGCCCATATTAAAAAAATCAAAATATAAAAACTATTAAATATTAAAAAAGTTAATAGAAATAATGAATGAAAAATAAAATGACTCAACATTTTGTATATCATTTAAATAAAGTGGATCAAAAAAAATTTAAATCAAAAAATATTTATCAATTATGTTAAAAATGAAAAAAAAAAAAAAAACATCTTGTGTTTTAATAGTAAGTGAGCTTTAAAATCAAATTAAAATGAAAAAAAAATTTTGTCTGAAAAAACTTAAAAAAAAAAAGTAAAAAAGCAAAAATAAAAAATAAAAAAAATTTTGTATAAATGAATCCAACAAAAAAAATATAATTTTTTAAAATATTAAAAATAATAAAAAATCAAAAAATAAATTAAAAAATGCCCTACATCTTTTAAAATAAAATTTAAAAGCATGTGAGCTCCACCAATAAAAAAATAACAAAAAAAAAACGAAACTAGTTGCAAAAAAATTGGGAGTCACATCTTAAAAAAAAAAAGATGTGAGCCCCACGTCCTTTATAAAATTTTAAACGATATGTGAACCCCACCAAAAAATAAAAAGAAACCAATTGAAAAAGAAAGCCCAACACTTTAAAAAGAAATGTGAACCCACACTTTAAAAAAAAAAATTTAAGAAATAAGTGAATCTCATAACTTAAAAATATAAAAAAAATAAAAATAAATATTAAAGGGCTGCCACGTGACAAGCTGAGCGTCCGACACGAGACATTTTTTTGGCTTAAGATTAATGGTACGAGGGAGTTTTCATAATTATGGTAAAAAAATATTACATAAATTAATAAAAAATATATTTTTTATAATTATAATTAAAAATATTATAATAATTTTAATTAAATATAATATAAAAATATTTTCATAATTATGATTAAAAAGTTTGATATAAGCAACTCTAAAAAAAATCTAAAATATATATAGAAGTTTATCATTTTTAAAAATATTTATTAAATAATTTTTTAAAAAATAAAAAATGTAAAACCAAAAAAATGACATGCAATAATAATAAAAAAAAAGATTGTAAACCATACATCATTAAAGTATTTTAAAAAAATAAAAAATTTTAATTGTTATTTTTAAATAAATAATAAAAATAAAAAAAAAACATTTGGTATAATAGGTCTCATACAAAAATAAAATCTTTATAAATATATTTTTTTATAATTTTTTAAAAATTTATTAATTTTTTAAAAGGAAAACATAAAAAAAAATGAGTTAATTGTATCGCAACAAGTGGCATGATAGGAAAGGGCATGGCAGCCCGTACATATGCTATTAAAAGAAAAAAGTCAAAAACAATGTTAAAAACGCAAAAAAATCAGAAAGTAACACATGGCATAATGTGGGTGGAGCACTGTACTCTGCCGACAAGTAAGTGGCAACACCACCACATTCCTCACCCCCTCTTTTGCACACACGTTCTATTCCTCACCCCTCACGTCGTTCACTGTTTGATTTTGGAGAAAATCTTTTCAGATCAGACCTTGATACTCCAAATCCCCGTTGTTAAATCCTTCCAAACAGTCTCCAAAATTTCACCAAAATCTTTTCCCTCTTGTTTGCACCCTTTTTCTTCCGTAAAAAATATATCCTTTTTATATTATTTTTCAATAAAAGTTAAGAGTACGAACATTATCGTATTTATTAAATACACGCAAAGCTAAGTATGAAAATGATTTTAAAATATTTTTTGACATAAATATAAAAATAAATATAATATAAAAAAATAAAAAATAAAAAAATACTTTATCCATATCATATTTTATTTATTAATATCTCTAATTTAAAAATTATTCATAATATTAAAATTTTTTTTATATCGAGATTTAGACTTATTTTTACTTATTATTTTAGCTCAACCCAAGTCTATATGGTAACTGATGAAAGTGGAGGAAGAGGATTGTAATTGGTTCTTGGAAAGTCGAATGCACATTTGGGCTATCTGGAATAATTATCTTTAATTGAGTTCTTCAATCCATCTCTTGTTGCCATGGACGATGCCATGCCAACATGAAAATGCACCACCAATCTGCTTGTATAAAAACTGAAGTTGACTACTACTTTGTTTTCATTAACTTCATTATAAGAATACTTCACCAAAACTAATTTAGCACGCACAAATGGCACCAATGGGCAAGAAAAAAAAATATCGATTCGTAAAATTCTTCATTCAAAGGAAAAAAAGGGTGAGGGAGGGAGTGGAGAGAAGATCTATGTCCCATTACCCGTGTGTAAGTCCTTGGTAGCAGTAACGTCTACAAATAAATTTCTAAATTCGCATCACTGATGACTATTGATTACATCTAGTCCCTATGGCACAAAGAGGTAGCATTCTAATCAAATATGGATTACCGTGCAAAGGAACAATATTTCAACTCAGTGCCTCTTTGTTTTTGATTCGCTTTTAGAAAGCGTCACTCCTGAAATCTTGCTGATCTCATAAAGTAATCCAGCTGAGAACAAGAAACTGCATAGAATACAAAAACATAAAAACAGTTATTAGTATGTATATTTGTAAAACACAAACACAAAGCTGATTTTCCATTAATTATACTGGTTGGTCCATATTATTGGTAAATTAATTTCACAAACTGAAAGCTTCCAACTAAGCAAACTGTAATTCTTTCCAATTAAAAACCATTTCAGATTTTCATGCTCATTTTGGCCCCTGTTTCCACAGCATGGAGCAAACCTATTAGGAATCATCTTCATTTTTCGTGTGTGTTGGGGGGAAGGGTGGCTATAAGCCTACAATTTGTCAAAAGGAGGTCTAAGGTTCAAATCCATCACCCTGGCTCCACTACGAGTCTATAAGAGACATGTTCAACAGCAGCTACCAGTTTCTCTGTGACATTGGGTTGCTTCTCCTTTATAAGTGGACTTGTTTAAACATGTTCTTCCTTCAACATGAATTAAACTTACCGAACCATGCTGTCAATGATTTAAAAATTTTCCCAAGGAGCATGCATGAACATGCAGTAAAATGCAGATAAACATGTTTTTCCTTCAACATGAATTAAACTTACCAAACCATGCTGTCAATGAATTAAAAAATTTCCCAAGAAGCATGCATGAACATGCAGTAAAATGCAGATAATGAGGTCACATCTTAACATTACCATGTTGTGATACAAACTCGGTGAACAGTGCCAGCAGCAACCAGTGCAACTGCTTCTGCTAATATGACTGCCAAAAACAAAACAACAAGAGCAATTCATGTTAAGCTCTTTAACAAACAACAAATTCTGTAGCAGAGAACCCCGTGCATTGTAAAATGTGTCAGAACAAAGGGCTAGTTATTACGATGAATCCTTAAATTCCATTGCCCATGAAAAGCTCTACCAGAGTAGTAGAAGATAAATAGCAGTTTCTTCCCAGAAGTTAATGTCAGGTTCTTCAGTAACTGTTAACAATACAAGGAAATAACAGCTTTTGAATATTAAACCTTCTGAGCTTCTTACTAGAGTTAATTTTCAGTAGTAAAAAGCATGCAACATGAAAGCACAGTTTCATGTTACATCCTGCACGCACACCACTGAGACTAGCACAGGCACCACAGAGACTACTTAAGTTACTTAAGTTCCAAGCCCATGACATACCCATGCGCAATCTTAATTGCGTTAGATTAATCATGGTATGCATGCTACATTTTCACCAAGGAAAGTGAAACGAACAGAGCACTATAAAAGGTTAAAGGTTCATTCTTTCTGACCTTTGTTAATAATAGATAACCATAAATAACTAAAAAAATCAAAAGAAGCCTCTCTATACTTACCAGCACCCCAGCCAGTTCTCATCCCACATGCTTCCTGGAAATTCCCAATGAACTGAAATAACAAAAGGCAGGAAATTATGCTAAATAAAGTAATATAAGTTGCACAACTGAATGCTATTCGGTTTTCAGAGCTCAGCTTGTAGTGTGTTGGAGTCTACAACATTGACAAACACATCACATAATCAGATTAAAACCATAACTCAGAACATAAAACGGCGGATTGAGTTCCGGATGATAACTAAAAAAGAAAAGGAGTCAATTCAGGGTTTCTAGGACTCACCGTTAGTGACACCAGAAACAAGAGGGAGCTGATGAATCCTCCAAGTATTGTAAACAGCTCCGACGACGCTAACTTCCCTCGATACATCTCTTGGAGTGAGAGAATCACAGTAAATAGCAGAAATGAATACAGCATCGAGCTCCCTGATCCAGCCATGGCCTTCAAGTTGCATTTAAAAAGAAAAAGAAAAAAGCTTAAGCAACACTCAGGAAATAATTAACAATCTGGAAACATGAGAAATTGAAATGTGAAATTTAGATAAACCCTAGTTGAATGACAATCTTATCTATGTCACATTTCGGATCTCATCAAATAAAATTGGAAATCAGCTTCATAATCCGATAAAAAAAAAAAAAAAAACAGATCAAGATAAAACAAAAAGATTGAAGAAATGCTAATAATAAAAATCAACGGGAATTTCGAAATTTCAAAATTGAAGGCCGTACCTTTTAAACCCTAGTTTTGCCCGATCCCTCTCCGTTGCTCTGCTGATGCGTCAAAATCTCAGAGTAAAGATGGAATTCAGGGAAGTAAAAGATGCAAGTTAAAACCAACTACCCATAAAGAAGTGTAATTTTGGTATTAACGAAAACTTTAGGGGTAAACATGTCAAGATATATGTTTTGGTCAAAATGGAACGGTGCCTATAAAAGGACGAAACCTCTTCTCTTCCTGTTTACATTGATGGAGTCGCAGGAGTTACCAGAGTGTCCGGTGTGTTTGCAACCGTACGACGAGGCATGCACGATACCGCGGGTGCTCGCGTGTGGCCACACGGTGTGTGAGTTATGCCTTGCAACCCTCCCTCAGAAGCTCCCGGGAGCAATCCGCTGTCCCGCGTGTACGGTGCTCGTCAAGTACCCTCCGGAGGGCCCCAAGACTCTCCCCAAAAACATCGACCTCCTCAGACTCTTCCCCGGCTCTGAAAATCCCCGAAAACCGGTTCAAAATTCCCCAATTGACTCCCGTATCCCTTTCCTCCCCCGCTCTTGGTCAGACGAGTTTTACTCCATCTGGAAAAAGTACCTTCTCCCTGACGACGCCGTTGAGAGAAAAAAAGTGAGTCTTTTGACTGTTGGGTCTTTTTCAAGAAGTGGCCAGGATGGTTCCGGGTTTAAGGCTGGCTGTCTTGTGAGAGTTATGGATTGTTTGAGTGAAATGAAGGAGGAGGAAAGAGAGGAATTGGGTTTAGTTTTAAGAGCTTTTACTAAACAAAGTGGTAGAATTTGTAGGTTTTTGGGTTTATGGGGTGATCTTGGAGATGGGATTTTGTATTTAGTGAGTGAGAAGCAAGAATCAGGGAACTTTTTGGATAAAAACGTCGGTGGTTTTGAAAAAGATGGAGTTTTTAATTTTGCAATGATAGGTATGGAAATGTGTGAGGCAGTTATTTCTTTACATAAAGAAGGGTTGTTTGCTGGTTGTTTAGGCTATTCTTGCTTTCAGTTTGATGATTTTGGGCATGTATTTCTTGATTTGAATGAGGTGTTATTGATTGGAAGGAGAATTCATGATGTTGTTGCAAAGGTTGGTTCCAGTGGGAAAAAGATTGGTGATGGAGAAATTGGTGTGTTGTTAAAAGATTTGTTGAAAAGGGATGTGTTTGTTAGCCCTGAGACATTGCTTGAGCTGTTGGAGAAAGAGGGTATTGGAGTTGATAGTGGTAGCTCAAGATATCCCATAGGGTATAACTCAGATGTTTGGTTGTTAGGTTGTATTTTGCTTAGGATTCTCCTTGGCGAAGTTTTTAGTGATTTGTTGGTTGATTTTATGTGTCATATTGTTTTGAAAGTTGATGAAGATAGTGAATCAGCTTGTTCAAGTGTTTACACCAGTTTGATGGAAAACGTTAGCTCTTTGTTGGGAACTAAATTTGGTTCAGAACATGTGTCTTTGCAACAGACTCTATGTAAATGTTTGGATTTTGATCCAGAGAACCGTTCACTTGTGAGAGATGTATGGAAATTTATTAGGGAGCTAGTTATTAAACCTCAGTTTGATAAAATAGTCAAATTTGATAGAGCAAGTTATGATGGGAATAGAGGTCGATGTTTGGTTATTGGAAAATTGTGTCTACTGCCCAGGGAAAGAACCGAAACACAGGAAAACGATGAGTCAAAAGGAAATGAAACAAATGGTGCAGATATGGTCAATGGTCTCATAGAGGGAAGCATTAAATCTAAAGATTTGCAAGGCCATCTTGATTGTGTTACAGGATTAGCTGTTGCAAGTATAACTTCTTTGTCTCTGTCCTTGATATAAGCTGTTTCAATTCAATAATTTTTAATGCTACCTGAATCTATTTTAGATGATTGTTCAATTTGTGGTAAGAAGTTGCAAGTTGCAACATATTGCTGAAACTAACACTTCCGAATCTTTGTAATTGTGACATCTTTTTTAATTCTCAAGCACCAGAGCCTAATTGGTTTGTAGACATTGTTTCTATGCTGAGTAGTGGTAAAAAAGGAAAATTTCCATGCTATCAATGAAATTTAAAGGGATCTCTCCTAGCCAAATGATAGAAGGGCTTTCTAGTAGTTGATACTGTGTGTATTTACAAACTTTACAAGCCCAAGGCCTGTGAATCTGTGGTCATTTGTGCCCTTTGTTATAACTGCATTTAGAATTTTTAACTTCATATTTACTGTTATATGGTTGCCACAGTTACCAGTTATCCACATCACAAGGATTTCTTTGTTAATCGAGTTGGTGAGTCTGTTGGGCTTGGGAGTGGGGAGGGGTTTATAGATTTGCTATTGGTAAACTAGTTTCTTCCTTTGCACAAGTGCTTGATATATGATGCTTCTCTCCCTCCCCCTTCTTCTTGTGGGTGCATCGTGATCCTTGGAACAACTCTTTGAACGTTAAGTTGTATTGTATTTGGTTAAATGGTGTTTTTTTCCCTTTCTGTTTCTCTTTTCAGTGTTAACTGTGTGTCAGAAGGTCTTCTTCACACAGATTGTTTAAAATGAGTTTATGAATATTAGGTAATTTAGGAGCTGTATTCTGATTTATTTTTTTTCTTCTGTTGTAGGGGGTTATCTGTTTAGCTCCTCCTTTGATAAATCAGTCAAAGTATGGTCTCTGCAGGTATACTATCTTAAATTGTCATTTTCAAGTGGCTCTACTAGCATGATCAAAATTCAACCTTACTCTGTAATTGTAGTTTTCTGTGAGTAATTTAATTTGGATTATTGGCTTCTTTTGAATCATTTTCTTCCTGCATTTTTTTTACAGGACTACTCTCATTTGCATACATTTACAGGTCATGAGCATAAAGTCATGGCTGTTGTCTGTGTGGATGAAGAACAGCCATTATGCATTAGTGGTGATAGTGGAGGTGGTATATATGTATGGTGCATTAATATCCCTTTTAGAGAAGAGCCATTGAAAAAATGGTATGAGGAAAAAGATTGGCGCTACAGTGGAATTCACGCTTTGGCAGTTTCAGAGAATGGATATTTATATACTGGAAGTGGAGATAAATTGATTAAAGAATGGTCATTGCAGGTAATTTCTTTAATTTATCATATGACCTGCACTGCCTATATCTTCACCTTTTGAAATGTTAGGTGATCATTCAGAACCTTGGTTTTCTTTTCTTCCAGGATGGAACCCTGTCATGCACTATGAGTGGCCATAAATCTGTAGTTTCCACGCTAGCAGTGAGTAATGGAGTTCTTCACAGTGGGAGTTGGGATGGAACTGTTAGATTGTGGAGTCTAAGTGATCATAGCCTTTTGACAGTCATAGGGAGTGACACACCTGGAACTGTCTTGTCTCTTGCAGCTGACCAGAACACAGTTGTTGTTACTTATGAAAATGGATCTATAAAGGTTCTTTGTTCTTCAAAATGCTGTTGAATTGGTCTTAATTTCCTTCATTCTTATGTGCATTTGCAATTTTCATGGAAATGAATTGATGTAACCGTGCAGTAATGTTATGGCCTATCATACAGTAATATTATACCCAAATGATAGTTGATGCCAGTATCCAAATCCTGAAACTCCTTGCTTGGAATGCAAAAAGTCTGATTTGAATGTTTTGTCAGCAAATGTATATTATATTGGGAAACAAAGGGGACATTTAATCTTATAGGAAACTACTAGGTGGAAAATATAAACTTTCAATAGGATTGTTACTGTTGGTTTCTCCTCTCCGTGTGGAAAGGCCAAATTCATTTTTTCTACTCTCTCCTCCACCCTCTTTCCTTTTCCTTTAGTTTCTTGAGTTTGTTAATGAAATCATTTCCATCCTTTCTTCTTCTTTTTAGATCTGGAGGGATGATGTGTTCAGGAAATCTATACAAATACACAATGGTGCCATTTTCGCTATTAGCTTAAAGGGGAAATGGCTTTTCACAGGAAGTTGGGACAGAACCATCAAGGCACAGGTTTGAACACAGCCTGTTATTGTATTTGTTTAGACTTCACTTATTGATCCTTGTCTGCCTGTGAAGTAGGCAGCTTGGATGAGGATTTTAACCTATTATTCTATAAAAACATTCACCTCTAGGAATTCTTTTTATTTCTTCTTTAATTTTTAATTTGTTGAATTGGTTGATGTAGATTCTTTTTTATTATTATTTATGTTTATATTTACAATGTTATATATATAATTGATTTGCAGGAATTAGCAGGAGATGATTTTGATTTGGATGTTAGAGTTATTGGATCAATTCCTTGTGATTCTGTCATAACAGCTTTATCTTACTGTGAAGGAAAGCTTTTTGTCGGGTTTGGCGATAGGACACTGAAGGTATGTTTACATATTTTTTTGTATATTTTCATGAGAATTGCTCCTTTTGTAACATTTGTTAGGAGATGACCAATCCAATGAATATTTTACGCAAATAACCACTTTTTTGTTTTCGATTCTAACATCTTTTTATTTTTTTTTAACTCAACAGAACCTCCCTGTCTCTGTTCATAGGCTTTAATCTAGGCATGTGTGTAATAACCAACAATGAAAAGGAAATTTGCTGTGTGGTTAAGGGTCTGCTTTTGTTTTTCTTTTCCTTCCAACCAAGGATGATTTGCTGCTGAATCAGTTAATACTGATCTGAACATGCAGGTATTCTATCATGGGAAGTGATCAAAATCTCATTTAGATAGCTGTTGTTCTCTGCTTGTAGTCTGGATCAAGCCAATGGAGTGGTAGATTGTAGACGATGAATTTTGTGCAGAAAAATGTACCTATACACTCTCAACACATGTATATATGTTGATGTCAATAGACAAATTTGTAGATTCCACAACATGCAGTGCTCAAGTAGTTATATCACTAGCCAAGAGAAGCTAAAATGGCCATTGATAGATTGGCCTCTTTTTCTTGGTAATTATTATAGGGAAGGAAGGATTTTGCAGTGTGAAATACAATGTAAATATTTATTAAGCAATAAAAGACTTTATATTTCAATAGAATAAGGGAAATTAAAAAGAAAAAAGAAAAAAGAAAGAAACAAGAGTTCAAGAATGTTAAATGTTTTTAGGCCTAAAATTTTATAGAATTAAAGCTTCTTTTTGTTTAGTGGAAAATGACTTTTAAAAAATTATTTTTTAAAAATATTTGTATTTTTTGAATTGAAAAATATTTTGTATTATTTGGATAAGTTAAGGAAATATATTTTCCGTTATTTGGTTAATTTTTGGAAAATTTTATTTTTTTCAAATAATATTAATATCACTATTAAAATATTAAAATTATTTATTATTAAAGTATATTGAAATTATTTATTATTAAAATTACTAATATTAAAAATAATTATATTTTAATAATAATATTTAATGTTAGAATATTATGTGAATATAAAAAAATACTTAAAATAAAATTATTTATTATTCTTTATATTATTCATTAATATTATAATCTTATTTATTAATATTATTTATTAACAATATATAATTTATCAATAATTTATAATATTATTTATTAATATAATATTATTTATAAATAAATTTATGCTCAAAAGTATTGATAAATAGTTTTACTAATATATAGTTCTTTTTTGAAAAATATATTTTCCTTTTCAAATTTATAAGATAATTTTCAAAAAAAACCTTTATTTTCTATTGACCAGTCAATTTTTTATTAAACAAATACTTGAAAATACTAAAATTATTTTTTAAAAGCCATTTTCTACGAAATAAATAGAGCTTAAAACCTTCGCAAAAGAAAAGATAGAAAAGGCTTCTAAATACATAATCAAATTTTTTTTATACAACTAAAATTTTTTTTAAAAAAAATACCTACATACCAAATGCCAATTTTAACTTTTAATAAATGAAAAAAAAAAAAAAAACCCTTAATAACTTATACATGCAAAGAGCATATCATATTTCTCATAAATGAATTTTTTAGTGTTATATAATATTTTTAAAAATTTATTTTTAAGAAAATAATATAATTCTCATAAATGGATTATTAAAAATAAAATACGCCTCTCATAATCTATTTCTGATATTTATATTGCTTTTTTAAAAATGAATTTTTAACACAATATAACTTTTTAAAATTTGATTCCAAGAATGCATAAATTCTTTTTAAAATATATATTTAATTATAAGCTTTTGATAACAGAAAAATCGAGATCTCTAATATTAGGGTCACTAAAAAATATCATTAACAAATTAATAAATCTGATAGTAAGGATTGATGATTGAAAAATTAGATACTATCTGATTTGTCAATTTGCTGCTAATATTGTTTATGTAAGGTATTCAAGCTCCGACATATAAGATGTATAAATCTGATAATAAAAACTTTAAATTTTTCGATCAAGCACTATTCGATAAATAATATTCACAACTTTATCCAATTCTAACAAATGTATATTTAAAAAAAATTGTTAATGGTGAATAACGTTCGTACAAGTAGCTACTGCATCATGTACGATGAAGCTCAATCACACATGGCACTTCATCACATATGATGTAACAATTATTTTATACTAGCGTCTTTTTACACTTAACAATTCTTTTAAGATGGATATCTTTTAGAATTGCAAAAATATTATAAACATTATTGAACAAACAGTAATTATTGATAGTTGAAAGATTGGAGATCTCTATTAATGGATTTATCCTATCTAGAAAACCAAAAGCTCTAAGGTATCTCGTATATATAGAGATTTAATAACCTTCATATTTTTTCATATATTCATTTTTAAAAAGTCTTGCGTCTTCTTGAAATTGATATTATAAAAAATATAAAGCTTTTTCGAAAATTAATAATCGAGAAATTTTGAAGCTTTTCGAAAATGGATATTCAAAAATTTTTTAAATTTTTTTGAATATTTATTTTCAAAAATTTTTAAAATTTCTTGGTTATTCGTTTTTTAAAAAACTTGATTTTTGGAGGTAAAAGAAAAGATGAAAAACAAATGTAGGAATAGAAAATATGAAGCGAAGGATAAGGTATATTTAATAGAAATAAAAAAATGAAACTTGAATTTGGTAGGATGTATGTAGCATTTAAAATTAAAAAAGAAAAAAAAAAAGACCAACACTTAGTTCTTTCCCTGATGGAGAGCTGAGCTCCAAAGCTAATTGCAGGAAGGAAACGCCAGACAAATGCTATCATAATTCATAGGAGAAGCCAACGGCAACGACAGCTGCCCAAATAGCCACTGTGCCTTCTCTTCTTAACACTTCTTTCCTCACCCAAAACCCCTCAAACCATCCCTTGTACAAAACCCACCTCCCCTTCCCTCTTACTTTCATCTTTTCCTTCTTTCTCCGGTTTTCAGCGACATAGTTTTAATGGTCAAAAGCCTATAGCGGCATCTTTCAAGGTCACGTTTTGTGTCATTTTCCACTATTCGCAATCGTTGATCAACTGCTTTGATTTTATCCGTGCGGAGTTGCTGCTGTGCACTTTTGATGCCCTTTTTTAATTTTGTTTCAGGAGAACGTGGGTCGTTTTAAGAAGACTTTGGGTGATTTTACTAGCTTAAACTACTGGGTTGTTCGTGATTACTATCGTCTTGTCGACTCTGTCAATACACTTGAGCGAGAGATTCATAGGCTATCTGATGAGCAGGTTGGTCGGCTTTTTACAGTCAATTACTTGCGTTGCCATTGTTTGGTTCATTGGGATAATGGATTGAGCTTGTGTCTTGTAGCTTACTGCTAAAACTTCTGAGTTTAAGAAAAGGTTGAGCCAAGGAGATACCCTTTCGGATATTCAAGCTGGTTAGTTTTTATTAATGCTTTTGTTTCAGAGGGTTGAATTTATGAAATTTATATGAGAATTAAGGCTCTTTTTATTGTTGGTTTTACAGAGGAATTTGCTGTTGTTCGTGAAGCTGCAAGAAGGAAGCTTGGCATGGGCCATTTTGATGTGCTGGCCTTTATCTTTTTATGGATACAGGCAAAAAAACATGTATGACTGTGTGCTTGCATGGATACTCTGATCATGTCTCTAGGATTACATAACTGTATACAAGTATGTTCGTTATTCATTTGATGATAGGTATTATCCTAAAAGTTTTTTTATGGTAGATTATTGGTGGAGCGGTACTTCATGATGGGTCCATTGCTGAGATGAAAACAGGGGAGGGAAAAACATTGGTTTCCACAATTCAGTTTAGTTCTAGACCATTTTGATATTAAATAATAACCGTTGATATTTCTACTCTAGGAATGGGAGGTACCGACCAACAACTAGTCTTCTCTGCAAATACCTTGGGGATATTTTGATTGTGTCATACTTGACCATTGTACAAGAATCGGGTTATGATGATGTGTACATAAAAGAAATTGAGGTCAGGTGCTTCTTTTACATGAGTAGTGTTTCCAATCAATGGCTTGATCCTGTGAAAGTTACTATGGGACCTTGGCATCGGGTTCCTTTCACCTACCTTCTTTCGACTTCCAAACTCTAGTTAATATTTGTATATGTGGTTTAGAGAGCACATATCAGCTACTTTCTTAGTTATCGGTTCTTTTTTTCAGCCTATACTCTTACTACCTCTTAAATGCCATCCAAGATCTTGTTTATTTTCTCTGCTTTTTTCTGCTAATTTCCTTATGTTTGGAATTCAGAGAGCAGTTCTTGTCAAGACTCTGGATTGTTCCTGGAGGGATCATCTCATAAACATGAACAGGCTGAGTTCTGCTGTACTTAATCTGAATATATTGCTTTCTTCTCTTCAGATTTCAAACATAGATGCACTTTTATGGCAGTCTTTGACAGGTAAATGTAAGAAGCTTTGGGCACAGAAATCCTCTTGAAGAATATAAAATTGATGGGTGTCGATTTTTCATCTCAATGCTCAGCACAAGAACCACTCTTGTATTATTGGTCATCTCCTATGGAGTCCCAAGAGCTATTTTTGTCATGAAAGCAGATGTTGATCAAACAAAGGTTTATTTCTGCATATCTTTTTCTATCAATTTCGAGATGGGACTGCTTTCGAACTCTTTCGGTTTTATGATGATGTCAAGATTTGCCCCTCAAAATCATTCATTTGTTCCCTTATTATCTAAACAAGAGAATCTTAGGCCTGGTTATTTCCATTCTGTTTGAGATGTATTAATGCTTTTACTATTCACTCTCTTGTGATCGGCTTGTGTACTTTTTTCCTATTAATAATATTATTTTGCTTTTCAAGAAGAAAATTCTTGTGTTTTCTTTTTTTCTTAATTTATTTATTTTAAGTTTCTTTTTGAGTCAACCTTTTTCCTTTTTGTTGGCAGTTGATATTGATTACATTCACCATCAACGGAGTATATGTAGGGCGTTTGGATTGGATATTGCTCTTCCAGTCTCCAAAGTGAACTACAGTCGGATGAAATCTCATCAATGGTATACTGAAGGAGATCACATAGTATAATTCTGACAAGGGTATTTTATATTCTTTTTCCATTCTTAGCTTCATTTTTAATACAACTGCTCCAGTCTGCTTTGGGAAGAAATACTCCGAGTCTTTGGGTGGCAGGGTGACCAGCGGAGTCAGCATAATTTCTCGCCACAAGGCTTCTTGACAACTTAGATTGTGGATACTATTTAGTTCAAAGGAGCAAAGTTTCCATTATATCACTCGGATACATATAACCTACAAAGCTGTGTTTTTGGCCAACAAGTTTCAAACTGTCCTGCATTTTTGCAGTATGCTTAAGGCAATGGTCTACAAAGACTTTGGTTGTACCATAAATTTTATCACCAATGAAAAGTATGCCTGTTGTACGATACCATCAAAAGTTCTCAAAGTTCATCCTGGCATGTATATATGTACATTGAGATCATGGAAATTTTTTGGTGCTGAGTTGAAAGCAAATGTGAAATTCTTTTATTAGAGTCAATGTATTCGCATGCGTTTCGTTTTATTGAATGACTTATATTCAGGTTCCACTATGGCATTCCATATCTTCAGATAGAAGACTTAATGCTCAGCTGTTACTGAATCAATGTTGCTTTTATTTCAATACATCAGACTGCATTATCCTTCTCCTATCTGCATCTGCATGTCAATATTTCTTTCAAGTCCTTCAACTTCGGCTTCACTGGGCTTAAATGAGCAGCCTACTTGTTGGCTTTGAATATTTAGCCTATTGGGGCCTACTAAAAGTGACCCCAAGTCTCGGTCCTTTGAGCTTGTAGGCCTAGGGCACACCACTCCATGTCAAGTCTAGCAGCTATGGCCCATGGGTAAAGGCAAGTCAATGCAACTTTTATTTGTCTTTGTTTTCCCATTCTTCATGGTTAGCAACTTTAATATTATATTTAGGGCGTTAAAGACTTTAAAGTTACGGAATAAAATATATATATTCTCCTAAAAAAAAACAAGGTTGGTTTCTAGCAACAGTTTCCTTCTTAATTTTATGAATTTTTTTTTCTTTTCTGCCAAAAATTTTATGAATTGTTATTTGTTATAATATCATCCCTCCTATACAGAAAAATAGTTTTTTTTTTTTTTAAATTCCTCTATTTTTTGTCAAAAAAATAAAAATTAATTAAATTAAGTTTGTAAAATATCATCTTCATGAAAACATTAACATTTTTTTTACTTCTTTGGCTCAAAATACTTATTGGTTTTTGCAAAAAGTGTGTATTTTTTAAAATTATCTTATTAAATAATTTTTAATATATTAAAATTTATCACATTAAAAATCAATTACTGCATTTAATATAAAAATATTATTATAAATAATACAACTAACTTTAAAGTTCGTTCATAATCTTTTAATTACATTAATTAAAAAAACTTTATTTAAATAAGAAGATATGATTTTAAAATAAAAGTCAATTAAATTTAATAAATGGAAGACATATAGACCAGAAAACCAAAACTATGTACAGACTCCCTAGACCATTTCTTTATCATGGAAACAAATGCTTTCTGATCAGAAACACCCATTAGTCAGCACCATGTGAAACAACAGAGACTTTCTTTAATTTTAAGCTATAGAAATGAAAAAAAAAAATCAAATTTTAACCCTAACCCTTGATTCATGCAGTGAATATATATTAATATTACTCAATCCCCAGAGCACCCTCAATCCGAAGACAAGTCTTGGGGGAATGAATTTAAAGACCTATAACGCCAGCCTCATATTAAATATTAATAGTAATAATAAAATGATTATAAATTCTTATAAATAGTATTAACTAATTTTATATGAAGAGTAATTTAAGATGTTCTATGTTGTTAGTTAGGAGAAGTTGCTTCTCAGGTAGGGTGTGTCCTTAGTTTTTGCATTCATTAGATTCATTTATTTATTTATTTATTTTGTCAATGTATTAGATTAATTACTAGTTTAAGAAAAACATTATCAAATGTAACCATAGATGTAGCATAATAGCATAAAATGTGAAGCCCAAGAAGCGATCAAATCCATATTCTTAACTTTAAAAAAAAAAAGAAATAAGAAAGATTTTAATTCTATAATTTGAATAAGAGAATATACAATAATTATTGAATTAAATACTAGGATATATATTCGTAATTCTTTAAGACGGTAATTTAGACACATAAAATCAAGTTAGAGATTTTATAATTTTTTTAATATAAAGATTTTATTTTCAAAAAAATATTTTATAATACGTGAATCCTTTCAGTCTATCGATTTATTTGAAAATTTTTCATTTTAATGAGATTTTGATCTACACCCAAGTCATCAATTTCAACCTTTTTTATTATTTGCATGATAAAGGGACTAAAGAAGAGATAAAAAAACATAGGAATAACATATGAAATTAACAGAGAATTTTGCAGATGGATTTCTTTGTCTAATAGATTGGTTCAGAGGAGAAATGCTAATGCTTGATGCAGGCTCGTGGATTTGGGCAATGGTCTTCTTAGTTAGTACAAGTTATAAATTAATGATGAAGATTTTTTATTTTCTAATTGCAAATTAAGTTGACATTTGACCAACAAACCCATGTTCCATCTACTTAATAATAAAACTCTTAATTAATTAATAATTATTTACAAGGTCATGGATTGAATTATCTCTCTTTAGTTATTGATTAATTTCGAAGATGTCAATTTTTTTAAAAAAAATTTAGAGTTTTTCAAAAAAAAAAAAAAGTTTTTCTTGCTCAATTAAATGTTGAAGATGTCAATTTTTAAAAATAAAAAATAAATATAATGCCACCAGAACTTAAAATCTTTATTCAAATCTCATCGCACCTTTGCAAATTAAGTTCTTTAATTACAATAAATTAAGATTTTTTATTCTAAAAATAGTCAAAATATGTAAACATAAATCATTGAAATAATCGAATCAAAGCTTGGAGGTGGACGATTAATGATTAAGAATCATGCATCGTGGCCCATGATGCAGCAGTGGTTATGTATCATAAGATCCAAAACATGCCAATTATGTATGCAATCTTGTTGAGATCAGTTTGATCCATCATGTATTAATATTTTTGACAAACTCTTTGAGAGAGGTACTAACAAGTACAGCAATGAATTAATTAAATTTGTGATGGAAGTTCTTCATCAGACGGCCAATATAGCCTGTCTCTTCGAAGCTGTACCCTAAAATTTGGACACTTTTGGAATCAAGATCAGAAATTGCCAACTATGCATCAACTGTTGATGCTGTACTGCAGCTTCTTGAATTACAGATCCCCTACCCTCCAAAATACCACTTCTAGTGTATAAACTACACTGTTTTTTTTTTTTTTTAAAATCCTTATAAGTAATACAAACTTTAATAAAAATAATAGACCGTTGTAATTAAATTTGTCCATATAATACTTAGTATATCCAATAAAATGCCGTAACCCAAAATTCAAATTTCTCGACACTAATTTTATATTAAAAATCAATTTTAAAATAAAGATTAGAGATTTTTATACAAATCTTCCTATTAATTTAAAAAGTAAAGTGTTAAGAAATATTATAATGATTTTGATTTTATAAGATTGGCTTAACCTTTCAAAATGGAAATGTTGATCATTAAATTGTATCCCAAACCTTCCCCAATTAAGAATAAAAAATAAAAAGACAGGAAAAAGAAAAAGGAAAGCTTGTTGGAATATAAAACAATGGAGTTGACAATGCATTAATTAAGTAAAGAGTTGATGATAGCTATGTTTATGATATAATATAGGCTCAAATAATAAAAAAACCTTTTGAATTTTACCATTTTATTTAAATAAATTTGTATATTTTTATTAAACTCAAATAAATTTTTAAATTTTAATTTATATCTAAATAAGTTCATATAATCTTCCTTGCTTAACCCTTAAACTATGCCTACATGTATAACAGTGCATTTGGTTGAAGAGCATGTTCATGTGTGGGAGGTGAGACGGTGATGGGGGCTACAGTCTACAAGATCAAGGGGACCAGCCAAACATTATAAATCAAGGCAAATAGTGGGAGGTCGGCAAAGATTTAAATTATACCAGTGAGTTGTTAATTCGGTGGTACTGTAATTGATGTCAAAACTGAGATTAGTACGTGGCAGCGATAGAAAAGAGAGTTTTATTAATTATTAATTAATGATAATTAAAGAGGAGTTTTAATCATAGGAAATGATCATCAGCAACATTATTACTCCCGATGGAAAGTATGCCTCTGTTGTGGGTTACCAGTGAGTAACATCTCAAGCATTGACCTTGTTTTTAATGATTTAATAATTAATGATTGTGTCACCGTCCCATACCTCACCCCAACGGCTACTTCCAGGAACAAGAAAGGGCATTGAGTAAAAATAGTTGACAAATCCAATATGGCGGGAAGCTTGCTTTTGCTTTGCTATAAATAGGGCCAACCCCTCTTCCCTGTCAACCACAAAACTACAAACTTGGCTAAGCATTCGCAACTTTAAGTATCACTCTCTTTTCTCTCAATCCTTCTGAGCACTACGTTCATTACTTATATCACTTCAATGGCTATTCCCGTGATTGATTTCTCTAAGCTCAATGGTGAGGAAAGGGCCGAGACACTGGCTCAAATTGCAAATGCATGCGAGGAATGGGGGTTCTTTCAGGTACCCTTTTATTATCTTTAGCCATAGGAAACAAAGCATTAGTTTTACTCTATCTATATCATGCATATTTGTTGCAGCTGATGAACCATTGGATTCCGGAGGAGCTGCTGGAGAGGGTAAAGAAGGTTTCATCCGAGTTCTATAAGCTGGAAAGGGAAGAGAATTTCAGGAACTCAAAGCTGGTGAATTTGTTGGATGAGACTGGTAAAAAGTTGGAGAATGTGGACTGGGAGGATGCCATTAATCTCCTGGATGATAATGAATGGCCATCCCAAACACCTGGATTCCAGTAAGTAATACATCTATCAGTTCTTAACGTGTTAATTCATTAAAATGCTTGCTTAATGGCTGAATATATATAATCTAACTTGTTGATGTTCACGACAGGGAAACCATGAAAGAATACAGATTTGAGTTGAAGAAATTGGCTGAGAATGTCATGGAAGTAATGGATGAAAACTTAGGCTTACCAAAGGGATACATCAAGAAGGCATTCAATGATGGAGAAGGTGAGAATGCCTTCTTTGGCACCAAGGTTAGCCACTACCCACCGTGTCCTCACCCTGAGAGAGTGAATGGTCTTCGAGCGCACACCGATGCAGGCGGTGTGATCTTACTCTTCCAAGATGACAAGGTAGGAGGCCTTCAAATCCTGAAAGATGAGCAATGGATTGATGTCCAGCCCTTGCCAAACACCATTGTCATCAACACTGGTGATCAGATAGAGGTCTTGAGCAATGGCCGGTACAAGAGCACTTGGCACCGTGTTTTGAGCACCAATGACGGGAACAGGAGATCGATTGCTTCATTTTACAATCCATCCCTTAAGGCGACCATAGCTCCTGCACCACAGCTGGTGGAGAAAACAAACCAAGAAGTGAAACAAACCTATCCCAAGTTTGTTTTTGGCGACTACATGTCCGTTTATGTTCAGCAAAAGTTCCTCCCTAAAGAACCAAGGTTCCAAGCTGTAAAGGCCATGTAACAGCAAGAAGATAAGAAGCTAAAAACTGAAATGATGAATTTTTCTTTTCTTTTTCTTTTACCTTTCACTTTCTTCCTTGGTACATGGCTCTTTATATAATTAAGCATTTGACCAAAGACGAGAGCTCTTTCTTTCCTCAAAAATAAAATTGCGGGGAAGGATAGAGAGCTCAAATAATATTACCAGGGTCTGTTTCTGGGTGATGAACATGATGAGATGCTCATGCATCTGCTAAAGTTGGCATTGTAAATTATAATCATATATATTTTATGAATTCTACTATTTATTTTAAGAAACATCTTTCAGAGTATTTGACTTCATTGTGATTTTCCTCTTGTTTTCATTATTTAATTTTCACAATTATTTCAAAAATTTAATAAGACAAACCTTCGTTAAATCATCATAAGTAAATTAGGTTATGTGACAACTTTTTTGATAATTCAAAACTATTTGAAAGTACGAGGGCACCACCAAAGTAATCTGTATAATTCCCGCATTCTCTTATTAAGTTGCAGAAATATATGATACAAAACTACCAGAAAGACATACGTAATTGATCATGCAATGACAAATTATAGCTTTAATACAACACATTTGATGATTAGATTCTTTCACCAAAAAGAAATGATCAGATCTTTTTTTTTTCCTTATTTCAAATTCGTGCCGTGTCCTAACTGACAGTGTTTGTACAATTTAAGGGTGAAAATTGACATGGACAAGCCTATGTTGGTAATGAATAACATCCACTATTTGTATATTAAACATTTTTTACTTTTTCCCATTTAGATTTGTACAGCCATTTACATGAAGCTTCATTATCCTACCTTGAGGATGAAGAAACTTGCTACCCAATGTCAGAGGCAAGGCCTTACAGGGCTTTTTGATCCATTCTCTCATTCGAGTTTAGGCAGCGAATCAAGCAGTGGAGCCAATCACATGTTTGATCAGATTTATTGACAGTTGGGAGGGGGTGCTGGCTCATAGATATTCTGACAGAATGTCCTCGTGAGAGTTGCTGCCTTCTCTTCCCATCAAAAGAAACCCAAGCGTTACTCCAAGCATCATCAGGAATCTGTGAAGCCACAAACAACGATATTTCAATGCTTTATATAATGTACCTAAAAGAATTTGGTAAACTGCAAGGTTTTTTCAAAAGACAGGCAATGAAATCTCCTTCAGATACAGATACTGTGATGTCATCTTTGAAGAACTCTCAGACTTAAAATGCAATTTCAGTTTGTTTAGCTTCATTCACACAATTTTTGTTTTATCCCCTTAAGCAAAAAATGCCCTTAGCTTGTGCAAAAGAAACCCACAACTCTCTACCCGACTATAACCTTTATAACAAAGATGAGAACAAGTATCAGAAATACAACCTCATTTGTGTATATTGAAGTGTTTACTTATGTTAAGCTAATTGAGTTTTAACATGGAATATAGCTATTAATAAGAGCATTACTTAGAAGGGCTGACAAAGTAACATCAAATGAGCATATTTGGTGCAATATGACCCCCCCCCCCCCCCCAAAAAAAAAACAAAACAAAAAAAAAACCAATTGAGCTCTCAAAATTGGAAGACCATCCAATAACAGCAGAAAGTTAAACACCATCTTTTCTCTGTTTAATTCTCTATTAAAACACCTCATTTTAAATTATTTGCAACATCCAAGAAAATGAAAAAATAGTTACAAGCAAGAGTCCAACTGGCCAATTGATGGTTTGTCAGGCAAGACTCTACAGCAACTAAACAAACAGGCAGGCAACTTCCAGCCAGGTACAGCACAGAAACAATTTTTTTCTCATATGCCAATGATAAATAACAAGTTTAAACAGGGGGTTGCGACCAGTAACATAGAAATCTTCAAATAATATAGCAAAGATTGGATAACGCCAAATCCTTGAAAAACACCACAAACCTTTCACATGAAGGTTAGAAGAGCTGACTCCAATGCCCATGCATACACATTACCACACCCACACCTATGTAATGTAGATAACATACAGTCACTAAGAGGATTAATATACCAAGCAAATCAAAGAATTTAAATTTATTCTTCCCTTGTTAGTATTCAACGAGCACTTAGCCATAATGCATAAGAACAAGCTAATGAACTTTTTCTAATATAGCACATGAGAAATTGATTGGAAAAATAAAACATGAACCCAGTTTGACTAATTAAAGCAAAAATAATATACTAGTTTAAGACAAAGCATAAAAGAATTCCACTACGTTCTTATTAGATGGGAAAAAAAGGGGTCTAGAATAAAATATGCGTAGTCTTTTCATATGTGAATAATTTTACCTTCAATTTAAGCCTTGCAGAATCTGGAAGTATAACTGATCTAAATGAGAGGGAATGTGGGCAGATAGGTGTAAAAAGCATACAAGGAACATTTGGATGAACCTGCATTAGCAACAGTCATTATTTACAGAATAACCACGATAGCCAAAATAGCATGTATAGAATAAACCTATGTGAAAAACTGATTCCTAACCAGATTTGATTAGGTGCCATTCATTTAGTATTTTGGTTGTTTCCTAAATAAAAAGGATTTGGCTCATTGATCAAATTCTTACTTGGTAGTTTCTATTTATTGTTAGAAGATTTTTAGGTGATTTGTTATTATCTTTAGGATATCATGGGATTTGCCAAATTTGATGTTTTAGCTATATATATATATATATATATATATATTTTCTTTCTATCTTTCTATCTACACCCTGGCCAACAACATAGAAACCTACTCCAACATAGAGAATACGTCTGCAATATTTGAGATCAAAAGCACTCTACATGACCTGCAGCAAGGAAACTCCTCTATCATGGAATATTTTAATTTCTTAACTCATTATTAGCAGCAATTAGATATCTTTGAAGAAATAGCATGGAAGTACCTTGACGATAACCAGCAATACAAGAAAATAGTGGAGAATGACCGAGTTTATAAGTTTCTACTTGGTCTAAACAAGAGCCTTGATGATGTTCGTGAAAGAATTTTTAGCATCAAGCCATTACCCAGCATCCAAGAAGTTTTCTTTGAGGTCCGTTGAGAAAAAAGTAGAAGGAAAGTGATGTTAGGGACATCATGCAATCCACAAGAGACAGAAAATTCAGCCTTTGCTGTACAAAGACCAAAATCCTACCAAGGTGGTGAAAATCAACAGAAGAAAGGTAACAGATCTTGGTATGACTACTATTAGAAGGCAGGGCACACACGAGAAAATTGTTGGCAAATCCATGGGAAACCTACTGACTACAAACCACGTTCTACTCAAAATCGAGAGAGTCATGAGCATTTTGCCACCACCGAGACAACTCCAACACTCCCGGAATCAATCCCGTTCAATAAAGAGCAGTTGAAACTCCTTTAGAAAATTGTTTAGCAATCTCTTCAGAACACTGAGTCAGTTGTAAGCACAGCGTCTGTTGCAAAAAATGGTAACTCTCTCAATGCACTACTTGTGTAAAGTGGATCAAGATCTTGGATTGTTTATTCAAGTACATTAGACCAAATGACCGGTGATGCATCGGTGTTCCATGAATACATCACCATATACTGAAAACCTCATAGTTCGAATACCAAATGGGTCACTTTTCCGAGTAGCCAAGACAAGTTCAATCATTATTTCAAAAGACATAACACTTGACTCTGTTATTCATGTCCCTAATTTAGATTGCAACTTTCTGTCTATTAGTAAAATTACGAGAGATCTTAATTGTGTTACTAAATTTCTTTCTAACATTAGTGAAATTCAGGGCTTGGATTCAGGGAAGAAGATTGGCAATGCTAGGATGTGTGCTAGACTCTATCTCCTTAGAGATAAAGAATCTAAGAGATAATCATGGAAGAGTGCATGTTCGGTTTCATCTTCTAGTAAGAGTAAAGAAAATACAATCATGTCATGGCACTATCATTTAAGACATCCAAATTTCTTATATTTAATATTAAAAATGTAAAGACTTTTATCTAATTTGAATCTAGATATTAGTATTGTCCTTATAATTTTTTTTTTTTTTGTTTAACCTATCGTTTTATGTTTTTATTGAATTTGAGCGGAGTCAATACAAAAAAATTACACAAATTTTACAACTATATACATATAATTGTAATTTTTTTTTAATTTGAGTGGGGTTGAGGGAATTCCCTTCTTCAATTCCATTCTTCAATTGTGTGATTCAATTGCTTAGCCAAAGAAAATCTCAACAAAGATATCCCTTTACCAGAAAAACCAGTTCTACAGCATCTCAACAAGAATTGATACACAGAAAAGCACAACGCACACATTGACATTTGAGCTCGCCATAGAGGGATTGACTCACATAGCATGGCTAAATCTCCTAAGTCCACACCAGCGAAACAATGTGATAGCAAATCAAGCATATAGTTCAAAGGAATTAATTAAATGAAATAAAGACATTTAAAAATAATTTCAAATATTTTGCAAAATGAAAATGGCGGCAAAAAGGAGTTTACGTGATCGATGGGAGAGATGACGTGGAAATCATCGGGGGCGTTTCGAGAAGGCTCACAACAGAGGAAGACTTGGGCTCCGCTATCCTTGAGAAAGCCGTGAAGTTTGTCGAAGACTTGAGGAAGGACCAAGTTTCGTGGCATCAACACATCTTGAACGCCTTCGTCTTAGTCATCATCATCTTTTTTTCTCTCTTCCTCAACCTCTATATCTGGAATTTTTTTTTTTTTTCAAGGTAAGTTAGGTTTTGTGGAGTTAGAGAGAGGTAGTCCGTTTGTATGAGGGAAGCTTTATGGGAAAGGAAGAAGTGGGAATGGAAAAACGCGGCAGGGTCTGGGTCTTATATAGTATGGGCCAAAATGGATCGTTTGTATGGGGCTTTTCTGTTTTGGTTAATGGGATAGTTACTAGGCCAGTCCATGGTTTGGATCAGACGGCTCTTACAAGTTTGCAATTTCTTTTATAAATCCTTTCCTAGTAATTTTCTCCTCGTGAAGAAAAAAATATTTCAAAAATAAAATCTTAAATACACTAAAATATTTAAAAAATAAAACCTTAAATACACTAACCCGATGTAAAAAATACACTAACTGGATATGTAAAAAATATTTTTATAATCACACAAACCGTATTACCAAATAAAAAATTAAAATTTTCCTTATTTTTAGCAAGGAAAAATAAAAAGAAAAGGAAAAAAAACACCCGCATAACGAATAAGATCTAGGGGTTAATTTATTATGTTTGCAAATGATCTAAAGGCAAACAGAAAAATTCCAGCTGGAAAAAGGGTTCCCTAGAAAATACATTCGCAATAGAATATTACAACCTTATTGCTATCTCCTATTTAACATAGAACTCTTAACTGCAAGAGAAAGAACATGTAATTACAAAAATGGTACTACCAGATAAGGTGACAAATCAGTAGGTCTGAAGACTCTGAACGAATGAAACGATAAAGAAAAGTAAAATTAAAAAGGTAAGAATGAGTAGGGAAGGAGAACAAAAAAAAAATGGGTAAGCACTTATCAGTTTATGATGAGAACTCCTAAATGGACGACATTATGTTAGCTTGACTGCTCGAACATTGTAGCAGTTTGCGGAAGGTTTGATTTCGGGGCAAGATTCAAAAGCTGCTTCGTGGACTTGTGCCTGTCGTTACCCTGTTGCAGATTTAACTTCTCTGGACGGAAATGAGTTTCATCCAACTCCATTTCAGGCTTCCTTTTTACCTTTCTCTTTGGCATTGAACCATCCGCCACCTTTATTTCATCCATGGCATTGCTTGAAATGCCCTTTAACTTCTCCTGTTTTAGTATGTCCAAACTGGAACCAGTTGCTGAGGGACTGGGAATCCGGACAGCAGCTGTTGTTGTGCTTGAAATTGACTTATTAGTTGAAGGCAAAACCTGACAATCGAAGTCAGTAGCTGACCTCTCTTGCATCTGCTGTGGCTGTGCCCTTGAGGCAGACTCCACTCGAACACTCTCCTCCAATCTTGGTGCCAACATCTCTTTCCTCTTGATTTTCTCTAGATCCTTTTAGAAAGGACAAAAATGAACACAAATAAGCAAACAGCAATCAAACTGAGAGAAATCAATGAAAAGAAGACATGTACTTATCTACAGCCAAATGGCAACTATGTCATCTCATCTCACTTGCTGCTCAGAATGGGAACCAACAAACAATACAAGAAGAGACCCATTAATGAATATATCACCAAAAATAGAGAACATGGCCAAGTAAAACACCCAGCATCCACTCAATACTGGTTCATCTGAAACCCTAAGAATAATCAAAAACATGGGCTAGGTTGCTGTGCCAGTAAATGTTTGGATAAGAAAGGTTTTTGATTGCCAAGCCTAAGGAAGCTTCAAATCTCATAATTATATAAAAATTGTGAAGATCGATTAATCCAGTCTGCAGAAGACCAACCAATTAATTTGAAAACATACACACACCAATAAATAAAGTATATACACCAACACGAGGGCAAAAAGCAGGGAAGCAATATTACTAACCTTACGTCTATTGTACCTTGCTCTCCGTCTTTCCTTTGCCCTACATATTGCATGTTTAATCTCATGGTTGTCCATCATACCATTTGGCCACAGCTGGGCAAGCTGTTCACAGATGGACTCCAAATATAAGATAATTATTTAACAGAAAAAATAAAACCATAATTGAGCATTAAGAACAATAATCAAGAGATTCATCACCAATAAATTAACGCAAAAGGAACATGACCAAAACAAAGAATAAGAGATCTGTTCAAGGTAGCAGCAAGAAATGAGCTCAAGAAGAACACCATAGAATTGATTCAAATTATTTGAAAAAAAATAATAATGATAATATAGGACAAATTTATGGAATTCTGTTCAGCAAAGCATTTTAAGGCATGTTTTTAGTTATAAAAAGGGATGATGCAGTTGAAGGGGAAGAGAATGCAACTGTACAAGGATAGGATACAAAATTAGAAGAGAAATAAGGGTAGACAGAAGAGAGAAGGTGGGTAGAAGAGAAAGAGACATAGCAGTCTCATGCACTCCTCTCATCCAAATGGCAAGAGAGTGATACTATCAAAACCTATCACTAAACAATAACTGCAGAGACATATTTGGCCACCTTCATGAACACCTATGCCAGCAATATAGAGATTTTCATTATCACTACAGTAACTGTGGGGGTAGAGAAAGAAATGGTAAGTGCCCAACCTCTACATAAAGCTTTCTGATTTGTGGACCTGCATCTTCATCCAATCCCTACAACCATTAAACAATAAAAAAGCAAAGATAAGATTCATTAAGAAGAAGATTTCCCCGAAAGAGATGAAGTTTTCTCAAAAGTCATGCTAGGACATATGATTACATCAACATAGAGGTCATAAAGATCACAAATCTTGTTCTCCAATGATGCGTCCATGCTAAATTTCCTTCTAAAAACTCTTTCTTCGGAATCAATTTCTTGAAAATCACCAGAAGCTCTGGCGTGTGGCTCCAATATCTGAAACACAATTATGCATTTTTCATTAAGAGCAGCAAAATTTTCTAAATTTAATTGATAATATAGAGTACTAACCATGAACAAGATGAAAGACCATGATCTTATATACCAAGATGAAGGGAAGAAAAGAGAAAACAAGGAGAAAAATAGTCATGGAATCTACAATGGAGTATTTAAACTAAACAATCCACATGATAGAAAGAAGGGAGATAAAATGAAGTACAATAGCATAGGGCGAGAAGGTGAGAAAAGGCATATTTTAACAGAAGTGCAGGCCCTATGTGTAGGAAAGAAATTTTGCCCTTGCTCATAAGCAAAGCAGAATGAAGACTGCATTTCATTATAGAGAGTAAAAAAAAAGATAAAAGACTGTTGAATCAGGAGAAACTAAGAGAGGAAACAGAAATTAAATAAAATAGAAATTAGAAAAGTGAGAGGGCGAGAGAGAGAGAGAGAGAGAGAGAGAGTAAAACAAACCTTTATCTCAAAAGAAGGAATTCTTGTCTTTATCATCTCAATGACTTCCTTCTTTATCTGTTGAAATTTAGCGTCTTTTTCTTGCTTTGCTGACACACCCGTACTAATCATGACTTTGAGGTTCCTCTGCATCAATATTCATAGATTTGTATTACAAAGATGATCCAAATTGGTAGAACGAGTTTAATAGAAAGGATCATCGAGAGCAAACAAGAGGATTTAGTCTATCATAGAGGAAAAAAAAAAAAAGAGAAGAGTAATGCACAAAAGTTTTACATACTTTTGCCCTGTTCCATTAATTCTTTAAACAGTTCTGCATTTCAAAGGATAAAGATGACAAACCAGAGGAATCTCTTCTAAAAGTAAGAAAACTTGTCACATATTTGACATCCACCAAACAGTCCTCATGTGGTATGGTTCTACAATAGGCTTCCAAATGAACTTGGATTATAACTACAAGCAAAACATGCTTCAAGATCTCACAAATTTGATTGCATGATTCAACACCCAAAATACATGCACTAGGTTACATTACAAAGCCACAATAATTGCAGTTATAATGATCGCTAGTCCAACATATAGCGTACCAACTTTTCTTCATTGAACAAAAAGAAACTACATCATGCGAATTAAAAGCAAAAGCCATGTCAATAGAAAAGGTAGATTTAACAGAAAGTATTTCTAGATTTGTGAGTTATTGGTATGTTGGCATGCAATCATAACATGACAACATTCCAAACCCTTTTAAATTTGATCTAGTAAAGGCAAAATATTGGAATTGCAATTGAAAATTGGTGGGGGTCATACTCATCCATAGACAAGGAAAGATACCTTAAGTGTTCTTAGCTGCATTAAATGACCAAGGATGCTCATAAGACGATTTAGTAACTCCTTAGAAACTTTCCCGTGGCTTGCCTGCTACAAACATAAAAGTAAAAATAAAAAACTTAATCTTTATCTTAAGGCATCACGCAATTGAAACAAATGACAGTTGGAAAATGAGTTATTTTACAGGACATAAAGTGTTAATAAAAGTCCCATACCGCTAATCTAGCAACTTTAGCGAGCTTGAGCTTTATTTCTCTAGGCAATCTCCTCTTAATCCCCTGGGATGAAGTATCAACATCTTGACTTTCAATAGCAGGTGGCCTTGCTGTGATATTTTAGACAGGGAGGAAAAAGAATATATATTTAAAAGGAACTATCCATAATTGCATTGTACAAGATACATATTTACACTTACATTCCGCAACCATCTTCTCTAGCTCCCTAATAGCCTTTTCAAGCATGGAAGTTTTGGGCCTAAGAGTGGAGCCATCCTTTTTCGGCATGTGTGAAGATTTCTGCATGATATATTACACAAAATCAAAATCAATATGATAGCATTAATATCTAATGCAAAAGTAGTTGCTCACATCTCTCTGATAAGCGATAATTTGGGACAAAGCAGGAACCTCTCTAATACCTTGCACTACATGCACATGCACACACACTAAAAAAGAGAGGTCTATGGGTCCCTTGAGCTTTCCAGGGTGTTTTCAGTAGTCCACATACTGTTCAAATGAAATTTGAGGGAATATAACAACTGTTTCAATTGTCTCTATCTCTATCTCTGTCTCCATCTCTAATTGCGAAGCACTATTCTTGCAGTCAAAGCAGATGTCATGTGAATCTATGTTCGAGCTTTTATTACTGTAACACACACACAACCATGGAACTCCTAGTGTTTTCAGATATTGTAGGCTGTCATTAAAAGAACCCTGTCTTCATGTCAAAACTCAAACTAGGTTATGCAGCTACTAATTATGACTAACAAGTTATTAACCAGCCAATGGAAACTGAGAAATGGAACAAATTATCAAAAAAAAAAGTTGAAGATTAAATACAATAACTTACTGCTGAATGCATAGCATGTTTGCCATCAGAAACATTAATGTCTGGCAGTTCATGGATACCATTCTTTTCTTTAGGCCGAACCGATTGTTCTAGCTCATGAAAATTGCTGATTGGTTTTCCATGTTGGGATTTGGATTGTGCATAAGCATTTTTATCATGGTATTTCTGATGCAAAACATCAAAGGATCCAATTGCATCTTTCAGTTTGTTATTGACAACATTTTTTGGCTGCAGAAATCCCGTCTTCGACTTTTCAATATCCTTCACATCTGCCAAATGTACAGAAGAATCACCATTCGGAACTTTTAAATATGAAGAAGAATCCAATGCTTGTCTTATCTCAGAAGATTTCTTCTTGGAAGAATCACCAGAAACTGATAATTGATTCTGAGACTTTACATCCCCATATTGTTCGTTTAATGCAGTCAAATTCAGAGAAGAACTAGAATTATTCTTCCCAAGAGATGGTTCAGCCGCCCCTGCAGTCATCTTTGCTGCTTTTACATGATTTGGCACACTACCATCGTCATCCTCACCAGGAGGTTTTGCAGCATCTTTTCTTCGCCTTTTCTTGGGCTGCTGGTTAGGTATCACAGAAGATTCATTTCTTGAAAAAGAAGGAAAAGATATTAGTAAAGGGAAATTGGAAGAAATCAACTAATAATGAACTTTCAACATGAAAAAGCATATAACTTGATTAGGTAAATTAAAGATAAATCAAGTAACCTAGCTTTATCCACATTGCATTGAGAAAAGAATGATAAAATAAATACGATATAAGGTTACTTTAGACAAGACGAGCAATGCGTCATTGACAACCACTACAGTAGCAATGTTCATGATATCAGGAATTAAAGTTGCAAGCCTAGCTGCGCATCCAATTATATTTTGGTCCACAAGACAAATGTGTACCAATTTAAGGGAAAATAATACATAAATCAACCTAGCTTTAACTGATATGAGATGTATGGTTGCTTCTGGTATGTCATAGAATACATATGAATAGCAATCTAAACAGGATCATTACTACAGCTTTGTCACCAACCAACGGAGAAGAAGCAGGATGGAAACGGTTCAAAGAAACTCACATTCTTTCCAACTTTCCCCTATTAACAAAGAATCCATCATGTTTTATGGCTGAATCATCAACTTCAAAATACTCATCCTGCAGAACAAGCAACAAAGCAACATTATAAAGCAATAAAAATACATTACGTGATCCTTGTTACATGAAGAATAGCACCAACTACCATCAGCATAAAACCAATATAGACTGGCTAAAAATAGAAATAATAGATTTACTACTAACCAGCTCGGCATCATCAATAAAAGAGTCTTCTGTATCATACTGATCATCATCTGGAGTTTCATTCAGTTCCTCCTCATCACTGCTATCTTTACCCTGAGAAAGAATTACACTTCACATTAACATAAACAATTCAAAGTGCAGCTCAAAATGATCGCAAACACAATAAAACATACAAATACCATGTAAAGACGTTCAATCTTCTCAATTACAGCACTGAAACGATTTGGAGGTGGTTCATGTTTCGCTTCTTTTTCAGCTGCTTGTCCCTGGATAATGTCAAGCATGCTTAAGGATGGCCGAAAAGGAAAAAGCAAGTACCAGATCTTCTTTCACTTTCCCTCATTTTCTTGGCAGCCAAACAATACTAACACATTCAAATATACCCAAAAATTCAAAGCACAATTTCTTAAATCAAGCGCCACAAAACTACGAAGTCAAACTTCATGTAAGCATGCATATAAAAAACATGCATAAAATAAATAACTAAATTTAAAAGTTAAACAATGCAACTACGTATAAATAAGGATTGAAGAAGCGGCCCTTACAGGGGCGATGCAAGACTGGAGATTAGGGTGGGCAATAGGAGGTGGTTCAGGTGCAGGCACCGCCACCACAGCCGCGGCAGCGGCGGAAGATCCATTGGCCCGGTTGGCGTCTTTGACAAACTTCCTCCAAGAAACATACGTGGTCTCTCCTGGTCGGAGCTCAACCGTGAAAACCTGCCGGTCACCAGCCTTAATCACCTTCGGAGCAACCACTCCCGAGGGCTGACCACCACCACCACTTACGGCTCCTCCACCACCACCACTCTTATCTTCCATCAAGAATTCCGGGTCGGGTCACCCAATTGTTACTCCTAGGGTTAATTAAAACAGAAGAATATTCAAGAACCAGTAAAAGAAGGCTCTAATTTGAGACCTAGAATATTGGGGAATTTGATTGGGAAATAGAGTGAGAAGAGAATTGCGCGGGATAAAGAAAAACGATTTCCTTTTAGCAGGGGTTTTTTTCCGTTTTTCTCTTTTTTTTTTGGGGGGGGGGGGGGGGGGGCTTATGTGTGGATTATTAAAAAAATTTAATGGTCTTTTTAGGGTTTAATCTTCTTGCGGTTTTCTTTTCCCGATCAAATTCAGACGCGAAACGGGAGAAGGGAAAAGCCGAAAAGGGTCGGTCTGTCTTGGGTTGCATTCGAAAAGATCACGAGAGTCCATCCAGATCGGTTAAAGCCTGTGGTTCGATTTTTTGGGACCGGGGCTCTAATTCACATGGTCCAGGAGCGTGGGCTAGAGCTGTCGGCCTGGTTGAAAACATTGATATTGCCTTTATTTATGCTATTATCGGACATTATTGAGAGACATTTCTCACAGGCAAACAATTTATTCAACGTGTAAAGGGAGGAAAAATAGATTTTTTTAGGATACTTCTTGTTTCAAAAATCTAATCCAAAGTTTCAATCCTATCCCCCTCCATGACCACCACCTCCTTCAACACGGCCACGCTCTTTCTCTCCTCTCCATTATTCTCCCCTAAATAGTCTTCCTCCCTCTTCCTCACCCACTCCCTCCTTCCCTTCCCTTTTCTCAAACCCAAACCCCTCCACTTCCCCTTAATCCCAATCCTTAAACCCACCCTTCCTCGTCCGGGTCGAAGACAGCGACGCTGATGCCGGAGGACCCGATGACTACGACATGGACGAATAAATAAGTCGAAGAAGTCGACAACAAGAAAACTTCGACGTTGAATACGGCCCTTTAGACGCCGCCTCTGCTGCTACCGCTTCTTCTACTACTGTTGACGTGGACATAGCAGTTATTGAAAGCAAGAGCTTCGTGCCGACTCAAGGGTGGGACTGGGAGATGGTGGTGGATTATAGGATAAATGAGGAGGAGTTTCATAAGATTAGCTTGTTGGATTGTGATTTCTTTATTCGGAAGCCGCCTGACCCGGATAATGATGTTTATGATTTCAGGGAGGTTAGTGGCTTTTTCTTTTTTTTTGTGGTTTAAGGGAATTTCTGCTTTTTTTTGTCTGCACTTGAATTGTTGTTTCTGGTCTTTTGTGTTACTTTTGCTGGGTTTTTGGACTTGTTATGTGATTTTGTTCTTATTTTTTATATGGTTTTCCTTAGATGTATGTTACTCCACCGGATATGGATGTGTATTCCATTCCCGAGGTTCTGGCTCCAATGCCTCAAAAGGTAGTGTAATTGTTGATTTTTTATTTTTGGGTTTTATTACTAGTTTTTCTAAGACGACATTTCTGGTTCCTTATCTAAAGTCAATGCAGCTATAATGCTCCGATGAGAAAGAATAATGTGGCTGTAATGTGTTATAGATTTGAATCATGTATAATACTCTTTCTGTCTCATTTTATTTGTTCATGGTAACAGCTAGTCAAATTGACATTCTTTAAGTTGATCTTTTGATTTGTTTTCATTAATCGGGTCAACTCTGTTTATCTCAAAATTACAGTACATTCGCTGTGGAAAGAATGATTATGGCTGCTACAATGTTGCAGAACCACCCATTGATGTACCTCGAGATCCACTTGATAATCTGAGAGAGTGGTCAAGAAGGTATGACTTATCTATTGCCACATGTTTTGCCATTGTTAACATGTGAATCCAAATACTCTTCTAGTTTTCACTCTCCCTCTCCCTGAATCCACTCCTTCCTCCAGCAAACTTGACCATTCCAAGATGAACATGTGTTTCATACAAGTGTATCTTTCTGATCTGGTTTGTAGTCTGAATTACGTTATGGGTTTCTATTCTTTAACTCTTTTTTATTATGATTCAAGAGTATTTGATGTTGTTAATTTCATTTAGTTTGATATATCCTACGTATATGCCTCTTCTTCCTCAGTAAACCTATGAGAGAACTCCATAATTTGCTTTTGCTTCAGATTTAGTGATATTAAAATAAAATAATCCTGCCTTTTAGATTTTATGCTTTATAAACGCCTGAGATTGTAATATTGCTGAAGGGTGACACTTTTTTTTCTTAAAAAAAGAATTAAAAGTAAAATTGCTAAAGGATGGGATTGGGTACCACATAAGATGTCCTTGCATGTATTCCTAGAAGTATGAATTGACGTGTAATTTTTCCTCTTTTAAGTTTCCTACAAGTCTGATGCCTACCTTTGCAGACATTAGCTCTGTTCTTGATTAGTAGGTTAGAGGATCGCCCTGTTGAAGGGCTGGCAGTCATCGGTAGACTCTTTTCCATGCAATTGTCAGGTTGTTGCTTCCCTTTAGGAAATTTAGTTATATCCGTCTTTCCTGTTCTCTGTAAGCAGCTCCAACCTCATCTTTGGTTAATTTAGCGCTACAAATGCTCAATCATTATGTGGGATTAGCATGTGCTGCTATATGCAATCTCACTTGTGTAACGTATCTTCCAATGCCATTTCCATGCATGATAAAAACTTTCTAAATGCTTATCAATTAAGATTGAGAATTCCTTTTGTGCATAAGATTAAACAACTTTAGAGATTTGACCTAGAGAGAGCTAAAATCCCAACTATTGCCCTACTTTTTGTGTTTGTCAATTGCGGCCTACCTTGTTGTTTGAACCTTGTTGAATAAATAAGTTAGTATGCTCTTTAAAGCTATGCTATAATTATGATTTAGGATTAATTGAGAAAAAGAAAGAAAAACTTTGTATAAAACAGACATGCCAGAAGAACTGTGAAATAAGAATAAAGCAATAGAAGAAGAAAGAAAAATGGGTGCAAGCTGATGCTGGTATGCAAATTACAAATGCCAATGAAGTCTTAATTTAGCCTTGGTATGATAGCAAAACAAGGATATGAATGAGATGGACAAATTACAGAATTTAGGAATTCTGAATAATTAAAACTCTTCCTCTCATTGGCCATTTCATTGAAATATGGCTGTTATCTCAATCGGAGGGGGTAAAGATCATTGATTTTCTTTGAGCAATATTATGAGCTGGCTTCTTTTTTATTGCAGGTTTTTTTGGCAAAACATTACAGGAACCGAAGGTTGGGCAACCCAAAGTTTGTTCTAGACTTTGAGGAGATATATGTGATTGACTCAAAGACCAAGTCAATTACCAGAGCAAAAGTTTTGGTACGAAATTTTGTAATTAAATCTCTTTAAATACTCTTCTATTGCACACAAGGCTACAATATGGCTCATGCCTTCCATTCCCTTTTTAGTAACTTTCTTGTTTAGATAAGTTCTTTTTGGCTTTGTGGATTCAAATAGGAAATATTCCTCATTTTTTATGATGCTTTAGATAGTAAGGGTGAGATGCAGTTTTGTTCTTTGCTTGAGCCTGCTGCAGAACCTTTTTCAATTACAACTTGAACATTAGAACCTATCTAACAATGACTGCTGCTTCAAGCAAAAAAAAAAGAAAAAGAAGAAGAAGAAGAGCAGCAAGTAGCAGCAACTTGATTTGACAATATATTGTTTCTAAATTTCTTCTAGCTAAATGTAATATTTAAATTGGTAAATAGTGCTTAATTATTGATTTACCATGTCTTAATTATTGATTCTTTATGTAGGTCATAGTTCCAGGAGGAAGAAACCAGGATAGAAAGAGCGACCTACTTGTTGTACGTGCTAATGGAAACTCCTTCAAAATAATTCATGCAGTGACTACCCATGCCCCGTCTCACTTTCTTGAGTTGCCTTGCCTGTTTTGTGTTACCTAATTTAATTTTCTATATGCTTCCAGAGTGAAAGAGATGACCCAACAACTGTAATAGAAAAGGAAGAGTGGGTCAAGACCAGAGAAGACATGGAAAGACATCTCAGAAAGCTACGAGACTTCAGCATTTCAAATTGGTTCTAATCCAATGACATAATTTAGAGGCTGCTTCATGAGGATAATCATGCAACCAGTCCACATTGTCTGGATGTGTCAGCATGTAGGAAATTGAAGTTTCAACTTGCAAAACAAAAATTGACAATTGAGGGCAAAAATCACTTCCTTCACCATTGCTCCTGGCTAAAGCTCAAAATTATGAATGTTCTTGGCATTATCTGGGCACTTGCCCCATTCAAATTTGTTGTATGTTGTAGCTAAGAGAACTCACAATTACTTCTCTTGTTATATAATTAGCGGTTAATTACTTCTATCAATTGGTCTTCTCACTTGAAAAATCTTCCAGCTCAAAATTCGTTTAATAACATTTCTGCCTTAAAAAGGTAGGCCTCTGAAACTCTAGTTTGGCTGTGCCCCATTATATTTTGGTGTGTTACCTTCTTAGTTACAATATACCTGTCTTAATCCAGTAATGTACATGTGAATAATAACACAATTTTAGCGCTTTTTAAACAAGTATTGCTTGAGTTTGATTTGTCTAGCTCAATTTCTTTTGTTTGATTACTATAGTTATAATGGATGTCTTCTGGGAGGCTTTATGTTTTTATCAGAATTATTTCTAGTACTATATCTCTTCAGTGATGCTTTGGCAATGATTTTCCTTATTGCATATTAGTATAGATGGTGAGTGAGTATTTGGCATGATTGTTGTGGCTTGATACTAGTTTGAGAGTTTGGTAAATAAGTTGAGTTTATTTCACTTAATTTTGTTTTTGTATTTGTATTTGTTTTTTTTTTTTGTCAAATTTCACTTGTTTTAGTATTGATGCTTTCTCAAATTACATCTATTTTAAATCTTTTTGTGAGTTCACTTGTATAATAGTATTATGTAACTGGCACAGCCATAACTTGGTAGAAAACTATGGTTTAGTCGATATTATGTTTACTTGGATGTTCTGCAGTTGCAATTTGTTTCAGCAGCAGAAGTGATTATAATGCTGATATCCTGCCATATCTGTTGACAGATAAACAAATTGCTCGAGAGCTTATTAGATGATTGTACACTTTATTTTTTTCAAATGAGTTCTTTTGCTATATTTTGCAGATTGGTTTGTATCTGTACTGGTTCTAGAGATTAAATAGTTTTGTGTTTGGCTGTTGTTTTTTACTTGTGACATTTCTTTTTAAAGAACTTGTTTTGATGTTAATTAGTTGTCTCTGGTTTTTCTTCTCATGGAGCATCGTCCCTTCCTGCTGCTTTGGGACATTGCCATGGTTGTTGCTTTGGGACACTGCTATGTTGGGCTAATCCTAATTAGGGAATTGGTGCAATATTATGGGACATTGAAATTAATTCAAAGAATATCAGAGTCAAATAGAGTTTTCTTTAACATATTTTATGTTAGAAATTGTAGTAGTTAAAAATTAAAAAAATAAATAAATAAAAATAAACATAAGATTTGCGTAATTTCTATTAATCTGTAAGATATGTTGGTGATGATTTACAGTGAGATACAAAGTATAATATAACCATGCTTTCAAAACCATCCTTTTAATTACACTCAAAGCTCATCTACACTCAAAATAAATGGATTAATTGTATAGTAATAAAAATATAATATACTGATAGAATTGTAACGTGGTTTTAATTTTTAAAAAAAAATTTTTAATTTCAAAATCATGTATGTCACAAGCAAACACTATTTTAGAGTTTTTCAAGATAAATTTTCTTAGTTTCTTAAACTTTAACAAATTCCCTAGCTTTAATTTTTCTAAAAAAGGATTTAAATTGCAAAATCTTCGCAAAACTTTTGTCTGCGAGTGTTAAGGACTAGACCCAAAGTTTGAAGGACAAATTCGTGAAGAAACTCCAATTTGACTAAATTTATAAACAAACAAATTAAATAAACTAATATAAAATTGGACTAAATTTACTTGCAGTGGGACTTGACTCGTGAAATCTAAAGGTTCCTTAATCCTTATCAGCAAGCCTTTGTCCTTGAGCGCCTAAGCTTTATTGGCAATTGGTTTGAAACTATTAACTTGTAATAGATTTATTTCTAGCAGAGAAGGAAAAAACTGTGAAAATAGTTGAAATTTTGAATGTAAATAATACATTGTCACTTTATCATTAATTTATTTTTATTTTGTTTGAATCTTAATTATTTAAAGCAAATGAGAAGATAAATTACAATTTATTTTATTCCAAAACATATGCAAAAAAATACAAAGAGAATATGAATTTGTACACATATATTAACTGAATACAAAAAATAAAGTTTGATTACAATTAATTAATTAATTAAAATAAATATATATAATTTACAATGCAAAATTATTTCATTTTTATTTTTATAAAAAATTATTAAATAAAAATATAACTGAATAATAATGATTTAAATATTAAATAATATAGTATAATTATTTATATTCAAAGTAGTGTATACGGTATATTATAAACTTTGTGTTATTACGGTATAACATCCCAATATTATAATGTATATTGGATGTCATATTAGACATTTTTATGTTAACTATTTAGACATTAATTGATATATGATCAATTAATTTATGGGATACCATTGGCAACAAAAAGGGATGGGATATTCCTTCATTATTTTTTTTCTTACTGTTTAATAAAAAAAAATTATCAATGTTTATATGTTTACCTTATATAAATAAAGAAATTTACCTTATATAAATAATGATTAAAATATATTAAAAATAAAGGAGGGATACACTTAATGGAGAATAGTAGGTTAACTTTATGATTTGCCTATAGATCAATTTGTATACTAAAGAAACATGGTTTAAGTCATTTTGCCATTTATTTTTTACCTTCATCTCAATTTAATATTAACGTGAAATTAATATTATATAAAGAACGATATGATGATTAAGAAATTAGATAAAAAAAAATTATTGTTAATAGAAATAAGTGACATAAAAAAATTTAAATTACAATCTAATATGATTTTTTTATTTGGTCTTTCATTAAGTCGATTCCAAAATATAGAGCATAAAGTTTAATATGTTATTGTTTGCTAATTGTTGTAATTACTATAATTTAAATATCACGTGAAATTAATACTATATACTTACTACAATATCTGAGATTGAGCAATAAATTTCTAAATTCAAAATCTAGGTATACCAATTAGACATAAACTTGTGCTAGTCAATTTGAAAAATAAAAGGCTTTTCTCCCTATTTTCATTAATTTCTTTCATTATCTTTCTTTTTTAGGATATCATAAAATTTTATTTCATTTTTCTAATTTTGGAAATACTTAGCATTCTAACTTTCTAACTTCCATATCTATTTTTTTTTAATGATTTTTGTTTCTAGACTTTTTGACATCAATTATCTTTAAAAAAAAAATCAACTTATACAATGTAATTAACTACTACAAAATTATTCAAAGCAACGAAGCAAATAGCCAGCAAAGAACAAAGCCTCCCACTACCCCAACCCAAGTCCTAGCTGGCCCTCCTGTTTATGAAATTAAGACCTCCATAATTTTTTACTCTTGGAAAAATCATATGTACATCCTTATATTTTTGTTATTTTTTAACCTTTTTCATTATTTATTTACATATTCAGTTAAAAAAAACTTTCTTCGATTTTGATTCAATGCTTAACATGTGACAAATTTATTATAAAGTATCCTCTTGGTTCTATCATTACAAAATAAAATTGAATGTTTTAAATTCGATAGAAAAGCGATATGAACAAAAAAAAATGAGAGTTATATGATTTAAAATTTTATTAAAAATCGTATTTGTGTTTGATAAAAGATAAAAAAATTTATTTTATATTTGACGTGTTGACACGAATTATAATATAACAATTTTTATATTTTCATGTGTTTAACAAAAAACAAACATAGATACAATATATCTACCGTAAGAAAAGACTTCAATGAAGTTTTTAAATGAAGTACGTGAAGTTGTCTATTAGAAATGATTAAATAAAAACCAATGTCAAAGATTAAAACTAATAAATTAAAAGATTTCATTATATAGATCAAGAGTGCAAATTTAAAAAAAAAAAATTTAATAAATTTTGATATATTTTTTAAGTAGATATTTTTAGTAAAAATATTGATAAAATTTTTACCGTTAAATAAATATCAATCAATATTTTTAATAATTTTTTTTACATATTTTTTATTTTCATATTGAATTCTATCAATCTATTGATTTGAATTTTTTGTTAAAATTTTATTAAATTATTTTAAAAAAACTTTACAAATTTCACTTAAAAATCTTGATATAAGTTGTCCATCAATTACAACATAGACAAAACTATTATTTTTATGTCAACAGATTATTATCATGACGTTTATCGATTACGAAATGCATACCAAATTCATTTTATTTTTTCGTTCATTTTACGTATCAAACACATCAAAGGCAAAGCCTCCCTAAAAAATGTTTGTTGTTCCCACCTCAATCTCATAAGTTTCCCAATATTGCTTTTGTTCAAATTTCCATATCTAAAACCCTAGCCCTAAAGCTACGAGCTCTCCTTGAATTAATACTACCATGCTAAATACTATCACACAAAGAGTATTGGTAGAGACTAATGGAGACAGGATTGTAGAGACCAATGGTTTAAAAAACAAGATGTCCGTACATAACACTTTGAAAGTTTTTTTTTTTATTTTTGCTGTTCATTTGATCAAGTCGATTAATTTTGAATCAAATTACTCAAAATAGAATTAACTAAATTATATTATTTTATTTTCATTTATTGAATTGAATTTTTTAATTTTAAAATTTAACCATATGAAATTAATTTAGTCGATTTGGTTAATTTTTTGATATATTGAATAATAAAATATATTAAGTTAAATTATATTTTAATTCTTATTTTTTCATATGTGAAACAAATTAAATAAAATTATCCAACAAAATTATTCAAACATCAAAATATTACGTTAAAAATTATAATAACTTGAAATGAAATGGACAATTTCATATATTTTAAATTTTATATATAGGTTTTATAATATTTTGGTTAAAATTTCGATTAATTTGGTATTTGAATTGAATAAATAGAAAACCAAAGTTTCTCTAAAATTATTTTCGATAACTAACTAAAATTAATTCGATGACTAACTAATTAATAAAATTAAATCGGTTTGATCATTTAATTTGATTAAAATCGAATTATGAACATTCCGACCCCAAACCCAAAATAGAATGTTTACCTATTACTTTTCCTCTCTTATCTCTATTTGTAAACCTCATTTTCTGCTCTGTTATTCTTTATCCTTTTACAAGCAAAAGCAAAACAAAAAAGATTAAAAAAAAAAGTAAAAGAGCAAAGATCAGAGAAGAGATGGGGAGAGGAAAATTTGAGATCAAGAGGATTGAGAACTCAAGCAACAGGCAACTTACTTATTCAAAGACAAAGAATGGGATTACGAAGAAAGCTAACGAGATTAATGTATTGTGTGATGCTCATGTTTCTCTTTTTATCTTTGCTAGTTCTAGGAAAATGCACGAGTATTGCAACCCTTCTTCTCAGTATGAAGCTTTTCTTTCCCTTATTTTTCTCAAACCCTTTTTTACTTTCTTGGTTGTACTTCTAATTAACTACAAGAAATTTATTTTGTTATATATAGTATATTTTTTCTTGATGGGTCTTCTGTCTGCTTATTCCTTTTCATTTGAAAATAAAAAAATTCCTTTTATGGTGAAGGTCAAGTGATATTTTGGATAAATATCAAAAGACTTTCGAAAATTAAGTTGTGGGATGATAAACATGAGGTAGGTTTCATTCTTTTTCCTTGTTTCCTTTGATTTCTCCTTCATTTTTTTTTTTTTTTTGTATTTGTTGTGACTAGGAAAATGACTTTTTTTGGTATATATATATATATAAATGAACTATGAATTATCTGAATAGATCTACGAATGGGATGAATTGATGTATTGCTTTAGCCCCTTCTCTCTCATTGATATATATTTTATGCCTTTCTTTTGTTAAAAAAGAAAACTAAACCTATCTGAAACGCAACCTCTATCAACAGAGGTGGTAATAAAAATGTTATTCTCCACCTTCCTTTTCCTTGCAAAAATTGAATATAGGAGTCAATTTAAAGGCATTAATTAAAATGTATTTTCTATGAACAAATCTCATACGATCTAATTATTTCATGATGGCAGCTTTAGGGTTTCTTGGTCAGAAGTACAAATTTAACCAACAAATTTAACCAACATACCATATGTAAGCTCATAGATCATATATACAGCTATAATTTTCTTGTGAAAGATAAACTAAATTTTTTTTTTCTTAACAAACATTGATAGTGTGGGAGAAACTATTTGATTATCATGTAATTACGAAAACAAAAGAAAAAAAATTATTTAATGATCCATACTTGTATAACTAAATTCTAGCAACAATTTATAACATGGTAGAGAAGGAAAATGTCTAAGGTCACCTTGCTGACCTAGTTTAAACTTTGGTTATCAAATTATTTTATCAGGAAATAGGGCTAGATCTCTTTCTCTCTATATATACATATATATATATATTATATTTACAAAAGAGGCCTCAACTTGAGGATAAAAAAATGAATTAAAGTATTCGAATTCGAATGTCATATTTATTAAATATTATCTTTTAAGAATGACTGTGTATGATACTATTGAATTAAGGTTTGAGTTACAATATACACTAAAAGGGAAAAATTGGTCTTAAGTCCCATTTCCCATATATGTTGCAAACGAGTGGTGCAGTTTCATTTTGAAGCTCTAAACTCTAGAGTCCCATAATCTAAGAAGTTATTGATATCAAACACAATGCTTTGCAAAAGATTTTTATATAGCAATATGAATATTTGCATTTTGCCTCACCATGTTGAGTTGACACACCACCTCATGAGAGGAGCGGATGTAAAGGAAACAAATCTTCTCTAAAATAGTAGAAAATAATGACCCTTAAACCTAACTAGGATCCTAGCTAGATCAGTAATTAAGGAAACCCATCACCCCCAGAGCTTGTTCATTTCATAGAATGGTTTATAACTATGAATATATAAATGTCTTGCTTTGCATAATCAACAGTATATAACTTATGAAATGCTAGAAAGCAGATGGATCATGGATACCAGGGAACTAGGGGCCATAACTCACAGATGCCTTTTGCGTGTAGCCAATGCAACCAAACTTACAAGAGAGAATGTAATAAGATTGTTGCGATTGCTGAGGCAGGCCGCAGTTACCTAGCTAGCTGAAGCTTTATAACTTCAATTTTTTTGCATATTCCAATGTTTGTTTTTCGGCCACTGGCCGAGGCCCAACTTATTTGGGCCTCGATTTCTCATTTATTCAACGATATTGAAGATATTATTATATTAACAAACAACTATCTTTAACAAATCTAAGTAATTTTATCTTTGTCATGAGACGTAAAATCGAAGCTTTTCATCAACAGTTTTAATGTTTGTCATAGATAAACTTTTTATTTAATTTAAAATAATTTAAATAATAATATACAAATATTTTTAATATTTTAGTATATAAATATAAAATAAAAAAATGGACCAATTATAGCTTGACTTAATTTTTTGAAGTATTTATCTCATTTGATTCAACTCATAAATACTTTTAGTATTGTGAAATTAAACATTTTGTAATAAATTTATGTTCGATAGAAAAAATGTTGTAATTTAATGATTGAATTCTAAAATAATAGTATAAACTTTTATGTATGTAAATCAAATTTTTTTCTTTCTTTCTTATCAAAACTAAGGTTAAACATGATTTTATTTTTTCATTTTATAGCAAAATTGATAATTTATACTTCCTTTGTCCTTTTTTTTTTCATCCTTTTTTTTAGGATGTCCCAAAATTATATATATATATTTTAATTTTAATATTAAATATATTAAAATTAATTTCTTTTTAAAATTTCATAAAAATCAATACAAAACAGATGAATAGAAACGAAAGGAATAAGTGACTGATGATTCATTAATTTATTCATATACTTTTGTGTTAATTACTCCATATTGCTATCAAAGAAGTCTTTCATCTTCTTTCATTTACGTTAAATTATAGTCTATATTTCCTTAAAAAAATCTAAATCTCCTCAAAAATCAAATACTACGAGTGTATATATTAAACAAAATGTGACAAATTCTATCAATTCGTAGAGAAACAAAGTAATGTTTTTTTTTTAAAGAAAGAAACAAATGAATGTTAGGATAAAAAATGAGGTAAATCTCATTTTATTCCAAAAATTCATGAATAAGCTAATAAAAAAAAGAAATTCAAAATTCAAGAAAAACACCCAAAAAAAAATACACGTGTAAAAGCGAGAGAAAAGGAACCAAAGTTGTCCCAATCAAACTCAGACGAATAGATTTTCACCTAATAACAAGCAAAGGAGGAGGAAAGGTCAAAACTGATATTTTAAGTTCTCTTTCGCTTTTTCTCGTGCTTCTTCTCAAAGAGCTTTGACAGCGCCACCGAATTCTCTCGTTTTCTCTCCTCTCGCGAACAGTTTTATTAAAAAAAAAAAAAAGTTTTTTAATATTTTATGAAAAATAAAAAATATAAAAGCGCCCTTTTCTTCCTTCTTCAAGAGCCTGGTTCCTCTTCTCTCTAACAGGTAATTTTTTTTTTTTTTTACGTTCTCCTTTTTTTCTTTCCTTAAATTTATTATTTTTCTTGCTTGTTAATTATTTGAATGTATTATCCGTTTTTTTTTTTTCTTTTTACTTATGTTTTTATATCCGCATTAGTGTTTGGATTCTGAGATTAGGGGTTTTTGGATTGTGCAGAGAAAGGGATTCTAGGGTTTTTTTCGAATTTCTTCTCAGAGAGCTTTGACAGAGGTGTTATTTTATTATTAGTATTTTTTTTTTTGTAAAGGCTTTATTGGGAACGATATGGTCAGAAAAGGGAGTTAGGGATTCCTCGGCGTTGAATCTGAGGGTGCATTGTATTGGTGAAGAGGATATACTTGATTTTTATTATTGGGTCAAAATTATTGTTTCTTCTTTTCGCTTCTTATTTAGGTTTGGAGTAATGAGTTTGCTGTATTGAGATAATTTATTTGGAAAAAACTGACATGGGTTCGTGCCAGAATACGACTTTGGTTAGCGAACCTTTGCATGAAGTTGCTGCTGCAGAGCAACATTCGTGCTCAGAGTCAAGGCAAAACGTTATGCTTGAGCAGCGGGATTGCATTGTAGTTGATTCTAATGGGGATTGTGCCGGTGAACTGGGTGAAGATGAAAATACCGGTTGTGAAAGGTCTAAGGATATTGATTTCATCTCGCGAGAGGGCCAAGTGGTTGGTTTTGGTTTGAAAGAATTGATGGGTGATCAATGTTTTGACAGCACAGTTTGTTTGGAAGAAAATCAGGGTGAAATTGCTGCTGATGTTTCTTGTTCAAAAGAATTAATGGGTGATATGCATGGTGATAGTGCAGTTTTTTTGGAAGAAAATCAGGGTCAAAGTGTGGATGGTTCTAGTTCAAAGGAATTGATGGGTGATAGGTGCAGGAACAACACAGTTTACTCAAATGGTTGTCAGGGTGAGAACATGGATGGTTCTTTTGCAGAGGAGCTGATGAGTGATAGGTGTGGTGATATTACAGTTTGTTCCAATGAAAATCAGAGTAAGCATGTAGATGGTGCTGCCTCAAAGGAATTGATTGGTGACAACAATGGTGATTGCATGATATGCTTTAATGAAAACCAGGATGAGAATGTGGATGCTTCTGGTTCAAAGGAAATAATGGGTGATAGGTGTGGTGATACTGTCGTTTGTTTGAATGATAATCAAGGTGAAAATCTAGATGGTTCTGGGTCAGAGAAATTGATGGGTGATGGTGATAGCATGGGTTATTCAAATAAAAATTTGTGTGAAAATGTAGACCATTCTGATTCAAAGGAATTGATGGTTGATAAGGATGGTAATCAAGTGGTTTGTTTAGACAAGAATCAGGGTGCCATTGATAAAAATGATTCTGAAACTGATATGTTGTGCTTGAAAAACAAAGTATCTTTGGTTGAGGGTGGTGCAGCTGCTCTGGATGGATCTTTAGGCTTGTCTCAGGATGAAAGTACTGCTAGTTTGAGCAGTGGCATGGAGATTTCTATAAACTGTGAAGATCAGATGAAAGACAATGATGAAAATGTGGTTGGCTTGATGTTACAAGAATTTATGGACAAAGAAGGTGGTTGTTTGACTGAGAATCAGGGTATAATTGATCATCATGACTCAGAAAATGATGCTTCACAGGAGGGTGAACTGCCATCAGAACTGAAAAAGATGACTTGTTGTCCCCGAAATTGTGTTAAGCAGGATAAGCGGAAGGATGATGAGAGGGTCAGTGGTTCCATTATGCAAGGGATCATGGAAGATGTGGTAAGGATGACAGGGACAGACGTTCTGAAACAAATATTGCCTTCACAGAAATGTGAAGTGCCCTTTGAGTTAATTAATGTAACTGGTGAACACAGGAATAAGGATGATCCAAGTAGATGTTGTTCCTATGTGGAAATAGCTATGGAAGAAAAACACGAGATATTAGCTGAGATCGTGACTAAATTTTGCAACCAAATTCCATCTATTCAGGGTAGTAACTTTCCTTCAGAATCATTAGCCATTGCTGGTTGCAGGAGTGATTGTTCCCAAGAAAATGACCTGAACGATAGTAACATTGTCAAAGGTCCTGCTCTGGATGGGAAAAGTGGTGCTTCACCCTTAATAGAATCTGATACGTGCAGCCAGCTATCAGCTTCATGTTGTGCTGAGACCATTTCCAACTTACAACGTACAGGTGATTCAGTGAGTAGTTGTGACTGGCATAACCACAAAGATGATTTGAGTAGCAGTGATCTCTCATTGGAATGTTTTACTAAGCATGTGGAACCTAAAAGTAATGATGATATATGCATTGAGTTATTGGCTTCACAGGGTTGCCTAGGTGCATTGGAAATCTTACATAGGCCTGAATCATTGCGCACGTGGCAGAATGCACAATCTGACAATAAGAATGTTAGTGGTCCATCAGGAGATGGTGTTGCTGAGGTTTTTGAGGGGAGGAATGATGTTACTGCAGGTACAATGGTTGAAGCTTCCAGTGAAATAATAAATGCCAAAGAAAATGCCTGCAACTCAAAGGGTGATTCTTTTGAGCTAGGTGCAGGCTGTCTTTTTGATAAATCAGCTTCGTTGTCATGTCGGCCCATTGATGTTGTTGAAAACCTGTCTGGGAGGTTGGATCCACCGGATCTTTTGACAAAGGATACTTGTGCTGCAATTAGTTCTAGCAGTTCAACTGACTGTTCCGGACAAAGAGAAAATGAAGGAAAGGATCTTGTCAAGGCCGATTGTGTTTCAGAAACTAAACATGATACTACCACATCTTCCTCTTCTCGAAGGGGCAGCCGGAAAAGTAAATCGAGCAGAAAAAATCCTGCAAAAAGGGCTGCTAGGAACTGCAGGAACACAAAGCTGCCACACCCACATGAAAGTATTGAATTCCTTTTCAAAGCTTCAAGAAGGAAAAGAAGCTGTTCATCCAAACCTGCTCGTTCTTCTATCTGGGGATTGCTCAGTAATATTACACAATTTCTTGAGCCATGTCCTGACCCTGTTTGTAATGAAGTGCAGAATCAAGAACCGTCCAAAGCTGGGGGTGGGCGAGGAAGTGGGAAACGAAGCAAAAATCGGGCTGGTCAAAACAGCAGAAAGTCAAGTGGGCTAAGTAACACTTCAACCAGTTGTCTACGTTTGAAGATTAAAGTGGGCAAGGAAGTTGCTCCAAGTAATCTGAACACTGTGGTTGCAGAAGTGATTGATCCGTTAGTTTCTTTTGATTCTTCTTTTAGTAATTATGGGAAGGAAACAAATTTACAATTTCCAAAATTAGCCAATGTTATTGAAGATAAAGTAGAACTGGGTAGTGAAATGCTGTTTCAGTTCAAGGAGGACCAAGAAAAGGTGAAAGCAAGCTCAGATGCTTCTATTATGGATGTAAAACTAGCAAATAAAGTTGTGGGGAGTGCTGAAAATCTTGAAAAGTCTGCTGAAGTTGCTGCAAATAATTACTGTGTAAGTCAGTCTGATGCTGTGGCTGAAGCATCTGGAGAAGCAATAGAACACAAGTATATGGATCCTGGAACTTCACCAGATTCAGAAGTAATCAATTCAATTCCTGATGCTCAAGTTGGTTTAATACACCAAGAAGAGTCGCATGATACTGTTTTGAATACTTCTGGAGCTATTGCTTTTACTGGAGTTATTAAGAGTAGCAAGGGTAGCAAGCAGGGAAAGAAGGATAATCATAGTTCCCCTCGTGCATCCAGCATAAGGAGACCTAAATCATCAAAGAATTGCAGAGGCAGGCAAAAAGCAACAGCTAATGGATTTGTCTCTAGCGACACTCTTACTTCATCCACTGGTGCAAATTCTTCAAGAGAGAATGAGCCTGGAGTCTCCGAAGAGGCCATGGAAGTGGAAATTAATATGGATGCTAAAGCATGTTGCAATCCTGATGTTCCAGATACAAAGAACACTAAGAATTTGTCTTCCTCTAAACACAAGCGGAATCAACTTTACAAAAGTTCAAAATCTCAGGGAGTGAGCAAGGGAAAGTCCAGAATCTCTGATTCAGTGAAGAGCAGGAAAGGAAATGCTTGTAAGCTGCAGGGAGATGAGTTAAAGTCTGTTAGTAAGAGCAGCGTAAAGGAGAAAGGCTCTGATGAAGAGATTGTAGCTAAAGGAGGAAAGCACTCACTAACAGGTAGTGGAACTCTAAGGATATGTTTAACTGTTTCTTCCCTTTTTCTCTGTTCATCTCATGTTATTATTATTATTATTTATAATCTCTTTAATATTTTCAGATATTAGTTGTCATTCTTATTCCTTGCCAATGTGATAAATTTATTCAGAATACAAGAAATTGGAGATAATTTTAATTAATTTTACAATAGTTGATGCTGCAGGAAATCACATTTTGGATGATACTGAGGGATCAAATACTGGCAACAGTATTGCATCTGTAGACATGGCTAATGTTGACTTGGTAGCTGCTGGTGTCATGGAGCAGCATACACAGCCTGATGATGCTTGGGTGCGTTGTGATGATTGTCATAAATGGCGGCGAATACCAGTTGCACTTGTAAAGTCAATTGATGAGGCGTGCCGTTGGTATACTCTCATTCATACAACTCTTTAACATCTTAGAATGCAATTTATGTGAAAATTATTATTCAATGCTTGTTTTTTACATGTTTGTTTTGGTGGCTCTTACATGTTTGAGAACAGTAAATCTCTTGGTCAAACACATATCACTTATTGGATATAGGAAGGATCACATGTTTAGTTATTTATCCACAGATCTTATGTAGTGATGACAACAGGTCGGGTGGGGCCGATTTTTGCTTGCCCTGCCTTCGACCCACTTCCCAACACCTCTACCCGATCCTCGACCTGCCTTGGATCAGAGTTTTAAATTGTAAAATCCAACTCTAACCGGATAGAATAGACATTTCCCCAACTTCAACCCACCTCTTTCATCATCTATTCATCTTCACCAACTCCATACGAGCATCTGACTGCCAAGGATTAGACCCAGACTAAGTTTCAAACAAAAAGCATTTACTTTTGCACTAAAGATTGACTTTCTAAAAGATAAGGTTCAACCAGATTTTGTCAAGGCATTGCAAAGCTATTATGGTAATGATATAGTAATAGATATTTACGTTGTTTGTCACAGCTATACTTTTGTTGCAGAGATAATATGAAAACAAAGGGATACAAAAAGCATTTTTTAACTGGATGGGTTCCTAGCCAAACCAAAATATAAAATTTGACTAAAAGTCCTTTATTCAACTAAACCCAGCATGTGCTTTATCATGATAGATCTAAAAACCCAGCTGTCAATGGCTACCTATTTGACAACTACAACTCAATAACTGCTTTCATGAAGTTGGAAAAGAAAAAGTTTCAACATTCCATGGCTACCCAATTGACAATTTCTTTTATTTCAACATTCCATGCTAATGATCTGCAAAGAGGAAAGAAAACCATCAAAAGCTTCATGTGAGGCCTTGAGCTCTTGATACAACTAATTAATCTTATGAGTCATAAACAATCAGATAAATAAATGAAATATAACTAATGCTGCTGTCGTTGATGGCTTTCCTTCAAGTAAGAAACTGATGGTTGGAGATGGGTTTGGGAATGACAAAACGAATTTTACAGATCTAAGATTGAGAGAGGAAGGTCGGAGATGGTCAGGTGGTGAAAGAAAGAGATAAGAGAAAAGTAAGGAAATCTTAAAATAATATATATTAAGGGCATTTTGGTAGTTATATCGGGTTGGGACTGTTTTCACATAAAACTGCCTTCGACCCCACCCCAACTTTAGTGTTCCTGATGGTTTCAGGTTAACTTGCCATCCCTAATCTTATGAACTGCAATGGTCAAATGTGTTATTTACCTATGGATCTCGCATATTTTAATCACTCGATTTATGCTTTTGTCAACCTAGTGCTGGTATCCATGCAATTAGGACCAGGATGTTGCTTCCAGCCAGGTTCGATTGGGCTTTGGGTGCTGTGTTGCTTCCTTGGTATAGTGAATTTATGGAAAATGTTTGGGAAATCTATAGACATTTTTTTAGGGTGTAATTTAGTAATTTTTTTAATACTTGGCCACCTTAAGTTTCATTCTCAAAACTTTCTAACTGTTGCATGTTACTGCTTACGTGTAAGACAAATGCCAGAAGTCTAGATCACACTTTAGTCAAGCTAAATCAGGATGCTTTTAATATCTATGGTGGATGCATTCTTTTTAAAAAAATAAATAAAAAGACATGCGGGAAGAACCATTACCAGACATGGCTTTGCAAAGGTCTACCCTCTATGCAGTTCAGGGCCATTTTTGACGAAAGTAATTGACCCTCTCACAGGATTTGCCCATGCCTCTTAAAGTTTTGATGGTGGAAGTTGTACGAGAATAATACTGATTATTCTATCTGTATTAAGTCTAGCTTCTATCTTGGGAGATCTTTATGCTTTTAGGATTCCTTGGCCTTCAAAATGTATGTATGGAAGACTTGATTGAGCTATAGTGCTTGTTGTTAGTTGCATTTCACCTAATCCTAAAGCATACTCCAACTTGGTGAAACACAATTGGGTGTTCTTCTAATGATCATAGTCTTCATAAAACATGGCATCTTACTATCTGATCAGATGTTTCCTCTTCTGGCTGAGCAATGTTGTATAATATGTTTTGTATTTCAAGTGTGTTCTCATTTTTTATCTTTTCATAAGCATTACCATGACAGTAGTTTAGATACAAACAATATGTCATCTCTTTATCTTTCCTCATGTTTTTGACCTATCTTTCTAATGCATTGGTTGTTGTCTGGTTGCACTGAGAAAAGCAATGTGATGTCTAACTTTAAATTTGTTTTGTCATTTACTTGGAAGGATCTGTGGGGACAACAGGGATAAAGCATTTGCTGATTGCTCAATCCCTCAAGAGAAGTCCAATGCAGATATTAATACTGAGTTGGGCATATCAGATGCTGAGGAAGATGGTTGTGATGGTTTCAATAATAAGGAACTGGAAAAGGGATTTGAAAGTAAACGAATGACAGGTATAATTTTTGCTGCTGATAGCCAAACTGCATGAATGAATTGTAGATACAAATGTTGTTGTTTTAGTATAATGATTCTTTTTTATCCTGCTTCTTTCCTTTTTGATATTCTATTATCACTTTCCTATTTATTGCAGTGCCACCACTGTCACATTTTTGGCGTATTGATAGTAACCAATTTTTGCACCGTGGCCGTAAAACTCAAACCATTGATGAGGTCTGACTCTGAACCTAACTTGACTTCATTAAATAGTTATATGCTATTTAGTCTGCAGTTGGATTTTTCATTCTTGTTAGTATAATCATTCCTTTTCATTGTAATGCTAATAACGGTTAGAGGCTTCCTCTAATAAATCAATATGAAAAATAGGTAGGACTGTAAGATGGAACATTTTGGTTTTAAGAAATGGTAGGTACTTCTAAAGATTATTAACCAACATCAGTTTGGAGATCTGTTTGTCATGATTGAAAGAAAATGCAACACAGAGGGAGATAATGTAGGAAAATACATCTAATTTGATTGTTAAAGGCTGTATGAGTTTTGCTTATTTCCACCTTTTCCTTCCTAAAGATTTTATGCTGACATAGTGAACTCGTGATAATTTTAATGTAGTTTTTATTTGGCGAGGAAATTATTAATTTGGATTGGTGGGCTCCTCTATTGCTTCCTCTTCTTCCTTCTTTAGGGGGGTTGTGGTTGGAAGTATTTCCTTTGTTTAACTACTTTGACACCTTCACCTGTTCTAGTTTTATCTCTAGGCTACATAAATAAGGTTAGTGTTTTTACATTACTTAATCTCCCCTCCTAAGTCCTTGGTGAAGCTAGAATTTGATCTCATGTCTTGGATAAACAGACTTTGTATCTGTTAAGCTTGCTGACACCTCTCCGTCCTTGCTTTAGTTATCTCTCAATGTGTCACAAATATTGGTATATAGGCTTTCATTAAATTGGACAAAAAGAAGAACTTAAATTAACTTTCCTCTGATTATATTTTTCTCATTGTTAGGTCGATAACCTTCTGGTTGTTTAGGAGTGTGTTTTTGCAATTAACATTTCAGTTAAATTTTAAGCAGATAATGGTTTGCCATTGCAAACGACCTCCAGACGGTAAGCTTGGCTGTGGAGATGAATGCCTAAACCGAATGCTGAACATTGAATGTGTTCAAGGCACCTGTCCATGCGGGGACCTTTGTTCAAATCAACAGGTTCTTCCACTGTTTTTAGTAGAAGATAATGACAATATTTATGAATTTTATATTCGTGTGTATGTGTTTCTACGAGGACTTTTTTTTTTTTGAAGAGAATGTTATTTTATTCCAAGCATCATTTTGCAGTTCCAGAAGCGCAAATATGCAAAGATGAAGTGGGACAGATTTGGTAAGAAAGGTTTTGGGCTGAGGATACTTGAGAATATATCTGCTGGCCATTTCCTTATTGAATACGTTGGAGAGGTAACCAAAGTTTTGTTTTATAGTATTTTATGCTTGTTGATCAGTAAGTGACATGCTTGTTGGAATTATAGTCAAATTCAAGTGATGGCTATTTTACATTTGATTTTTGTATTTGTTTAAGTATGGTGCATTTAACTTTAAGTAAACCATAGCCATAATGAAGACTGTTGTTGAGGCTTCCACAGCTTACTGTACTGTTTAGGTAAAAGCACCAAATGTATTGTCAAATGGATTGGCAGAATAAGCATGTTTAAGGCATGGTTCTGCTGTGTTATGGCTTGTGAGTTCAGCTTCATTATTTAGTTGATATAATGTATGCACTTTCTTAAGCGGTAATCTTTCTTGTAAACATTCTTAACATGAATTAAGTATTCATGTCTTGTAGAAAGGAAAAAAGCTGGGTGTATCTAGTTCGTATTATGATCCCTCAATTATTTTAAGAGTCATATGTTATCATGTGGACTGTTGGTTTTTTTGTGCTAGCCATTTTCTAAATCCAAATGCCAAGCAAGTTAACCAATTCCTGTCATACTTATCTAGAAGTTTCTCTTGCCTATCATGCATGCAAAAGTTACATTCGTTGAAGGCTAGTTTTTGTCTGATCCATAATTCACTGTTTTGTTATAGTTTGCATAATTAAGAAAGAAATAATTCGAACCCGGGACTTAGCCTAGTTGGTTCATACAGTTTCCTTAAAAGGTAGCATCTCGTAAGTCTAGAGTTCGAATTCTAGCACTTGCAAATCCTTTCCCTATCTCCAAGCTGTGGCCTCCTTTATACCAAAGAAAAGAAATAATTCCCATTGTCTAGGTATTTAGAGTTTATGTAGAGTGGGGATTCAATGATACTGATTCTATGTTTGTAGACACTTTTTTATATTTGTATATTTATAGGTGGTATTTGAATATTTGGTTCATCAGGTGCTTGATATGCAATCTTATGAGGCTCGACAAAAGGAGTATGCTTCTAGGGGTCAGAGGCATTTCTATTTCATGACATTGAATGGCAGTGAGGTTTATATAATATCCTTTACCTTTCTAATTTTTTTTATTAATTATATTTTACAAACATAATATGAATATCAAATAGCATTTGATAGTACAAAAGGCCATAGCAAGTGAAGAAAGTTTGCAACTGTCTCTTGCCTGTGTTTGGTTGTTATTTAATTATTTAGCACTTAGTACATGTACGTGCATATAACATGAAACATAATTTTGTTAATTATTCTTATTTACCTAGTAGATTGCATTTATTGTTCATGATAAAACCTTACACTGGAGAAGCCAAGAGTTTCCTTTGCCACTGTAAATTTGGTTTTTGAATTCACAATTTATTTGCCTTTGCAGCCCCATGTTTGCTGCAGACTTTTAATTATCCATTTGTCCTGAATAATGTTTTCATTTAATTTTCAATTTCTTCTGTATATCGTTAAAATCTAATCTGTTGTCTGATTTTCTGTCAATTTATACTTTGATGCTTCAGTTTCAAGGATATTTTTCCCTTCTTCCAGGTTATAGATGCATATGTCAAAGGAAATTTGGGGCGCTTCATTAACCATAGTTGTGATCCCAATTGTCGTACTGAAAAGGTGATTATTCATATGAGCTTTTTGCTATCATATCAGTTGACAAGAAAATGAGAATTCTTTTTTTTTTTTTATAAAAGCAAATTAAATGGGATTCTTATAATGTGCTTGTTATTGTGATTGGGATGATAGCTGAATGAAGGAATCTCTTGGTGGAATGTCTCCTTTCCACCTCCTTTGTAATTCAAGGATATCTCCGCTATGTGGAACCCTAATTAAAAACTAGGTTGATAAGTTGGGGATTGCTGTTACTAACTTTTCTTTTTGAATGTGATTTGCCAAATTCTTGGAGTATCATGGCCATCTTTGCCTTTTTATGCTTTGTTAGTGACCATGGGCTTCAAAGTCTTTTCCATTATTAAAATATATCGATATATTAACTATTAATATCAGACTTAGATTATAAGCTTGCAAAACATTAGCTGTTTTGTTTTGCCTTTTTCCCTTACTGACCTATGTACCTTTCCCTACGTTTGATCTGGCCAACTGCTTTGATCTCCATGTGTGATATGTCATTTGGTGAATCGCATTTTGACTTTTTCAGTGTTTATGTTCCCTGAATAAGAATATGCGCCCTGAATATGAACATGGCTCTCTTGTTTTACTGGCTTTTATTTCTCAAAATATGCTTCTTTCAATGTGTTCATTTTATTTCAAGAAGGTTAACTTTTCTTTCCATTGTTTTTGTATCTTTTTCATGAGCAGTGGATGGTGAATGGAGAAATTTGTATTGGACTGTTTGCAGTGAGGGATATAAAGAAGGTATGCTAGCACAGTATGTTATTGATGCCAAGCTTTGCTGTTATATGGGATCTCATAATTACTTTTTTTTTTTATGGTTTGGCTCATATGTATAACTCAAATATCATATTTTGGTGCTTACTGATCTACTGAATTCCTTTAAGTTGATATATTTGAGATTTTGAAAATCACTTGGGGAGCTTACATTTTTATAATCCTTATTTGATGAATTTTGGGTAAGTAAAAGATGCAACAGCTGAATGGAGGTTGAAAATTAAGGTAGAAAAACAATAAAGTATTCTAGGTTTGAAATCTTTTTAATGTGAAATTAGAATTATGGCGGCATAAGTTGGAGTCTCGAGGCTTTAAATTGAGTAGATCTAAAACTGAATATATGGATTGTAAGTTTAGTAGTAATAGGGAAACAAGTACTTGTGCGATTATGCTGGATGGTCGGGTAGTACCAAAGAGTGGTCATTTTTGATATTTGGGATCAATTATTCAGAGCAATACTGAGATAGAAAGGGATCTAAATCATAGGATTTAAGCAAGATGGGTGAGGTGGTGAAGTGTGATAGGTGTGTTGTGTGATCACAACATGCCTTTAAAGTTAAAGGTGAAGTTGTGTAAAACAATTGTAAGGCTTGCAATATTATATGGGACTAAGTATTGGGCCGTCAAGAATCTACATGAGAAGAAAATGAGTGTAACTAAGAGATAAAGATGCTTAGATGGATGTGTGGTAAGACTAGAAAAGATAAAGTAAAAAATGAAGAGATTCAAGGAAAATTAGGGATAGTTCGAATTGAGGAAAATATGAGAGAGGGCCATTTGAGATGGTTTGGACATGTGAAATGTCGGTCTATCTGTGCACTAGTTAGTAGAAATGAGCTTCTAGATTTGGGAGAGATCAGAACTTCTAGAGGTAGACCACAAAAGACGTGGTTGCAAGTAATAAAAAATGATATGACAGTTAAGGAAATAGATGAAAATGTTGTTTTTGATAGAAACGAGTGGTGTAAGAAGATTCAAAATTACGACCTAACATGATTCCTTTTTTGGCCTTCCATACAGCCGACCCCAAAGCTTGGAATATAAGGCTTATTTTTTTGTTGTTGTTGTAGGTTTGAAAACCTCTATTTTAGATATTGAAGAGTAAACTGCAGAGAGAGAAAGTGTGTGAGGGTTAACAGAAGCTAAAATTAAGATCCCAAAGCAGGAGCAAGAATAGGGACCTAACATTTTAATTAAATTCCACCTGGTCACATGAGGGCTGGTTAACACAAACTGGAACATAAGATCTGTCACCTCCATTGATCTTGTTATCAACTTTCACATCACCATTTTCATTATTGATGATGCATGCAACCCAAAGAAACTGTCATGATAAAATGATGCTAGGTAATAACAAAATATATTCAATTGTAGATGGTGCTGCATTGTGATATTAAAAAAGATGTTACTGCAGCTATTGAAGAAAAAGTTGAGTTGCTCTTTGTTAAATAAACTTAACTTTAGCAATTTTCTGTCTTTTATCTTGTTTTTACAATTAATGAGATTTTGGAGGTTTCAAAACAAAAATCTCAAGGGGCTTCTTACCAGCCAGCCAAGAGGTGTTATGAGTTACTAACTATGATTGATTTAAAACAGAACTGTTACTTTATATGATTTCTGCACGGTAATGCTACCTTTGTAATTTGGGGAAATTTGTATTATTCTAGGAATTTTACACAAGTCTACTTTTTTCTGCTAGTCCAAGTTGCTTTTTCGAGTCTTAAACCTTTGACATTTTTTTTCTTTTTCTAAACATAAATCCTAAAAGTGTAGTTGTGTTCAACCAAATTCATATGTCCCCTGCAAGCCCGGTTAACAGATTTCTCAAATATGCCATACAATAGCTAGTCAGCCTTTTATCGAGACTAATAACTAATCCATGCTACAATCCTGGGTGAAGAAGGGTAGAATACAAGGGTTAATGCTAAAAGGCCCTATTCCAGAGGCACATCCTCGTAGCAAGACAGAACTGCTTAATTAACAAGCTAACAACCACCAAGTTGATCAGCATACATTGCAGAGTAGCCATGCATCATCTCATGGGTTCTTAAATGTCAGAAAATTTAGTTGCAGTTAGCAGCATCCTTTCTGTAAGATATTTTGTTAATAAACCAAAAAAACTTGAGCAAGCCGAATCTGATGTTTATGCAGAGTTTTTGGAGGGTATAGGGCACATGCAGTGACCTTGAATTAATTGTTCTAATGTGATATCATACATACATATATCTGTGTGTGTATTTGTTTTGTCTTTCTGTAACATGCGTGACAAATCATCTTTGTATATGTTACAAGCTTGGTATATTTGTCAGGGTGAAGAGGTTACATTTGACTACAACTATGTGAGGGTATTTGGAGCTGCTGCTAAAAAATGTCATTGTGGTTCACCTCATTGTCGGGGTTATATAGGTGGAGATCCACTTAGTGCCGAAGTAATTGTTCATGATGATTCAGATGAAGAATCTCCTGAACCTGAGATGCTTGAAGATGGTGAAACCTGGAATGGTTCTGACAAAATTATATCTGGATCTAGTTCCTTTGATGGTGCAGCGATGCAATCTGTGGGGAGTGTAATAACTGGTGGTGTTATAAAATTGGAGAATAAACCAGAAGCTGAGGACTCTGTGGATCGTTCTGCTTTTGCCACATCTAAATTGAACAGTTCAGTTGAAACAGAAGATTTTAAGGGAAATTTCCAAGTAGCCATTCAGCCAGAGGTTTTGCCTATGACAGTTCCCTGTGAAGCTGTTCAGCCTGATGGTACCACAGAACAGAAGGCTATGAACAAAACCCCATCTTCCATTCAGAAATTAGATACTTCTCTAAATGTGTCAGACAACAAATTATCTTCTGATATTGTTGATGCTAATAAAAAGTCAAAGTTTGATACAGCAGAAGACAAACAGGTTCCTAGAAAATCTCGCCCCATGATGAAGACTTGTCGTTCATCCGGCTCTATTAAGAAGGGGAAAAATAGTAGTAATTCTCTGAATGGAAATAAGGTTCAGATAACATCTATCAAATCTCAAGTGCCTTCTGTCAAACCCAAAAAATTTTTGGAAAATTCCAGTACTTGCCGCTTTGAAACAGGTTAAGAATCCTCTTAACTTAGAATGGGACTGTTGTGTACTTTTTTATTGTACTGATACATGCATTTGGATGCTTGCAGTGGAGGAGAAACTTAATGAATTGCTGGATTCTGAGGGGGGGATAACAAAACGAAAGGTTAGTGGTTTAATTTTATGCATTTAACATAGTAAAATTTTAAATTTAGCAGATATTTCTTGTTTTCATCATTTTTAAGTTTAGTAGATAATTTTGTGCTTTGGCATCTTCTACAAATCATATTGAGATGTTACTTATTTTGATGAGAGAATTATGTCGACTTTCTTGTAATGCAGCATGCTTCTTTATTTCTTTATACCACATCATGTTTCTCAGGCATTTTGATTTGTGGCAGGATGCTTCTAAGGGCTACTTGAAGCTTCTGCTTCTCACGGCAACTTCTGGTGATAGTGGCAATGGTGAAGCAATTCAAAGGTCAATTTAGTTTATCTTCATTTATATGGCCTTAAGAACATTATATTTTGTGCTCATGTTATATAAGTTTTCCAATCTTTGATTCTAGCTTTCTTGTTGTGCAGCAATCGAGAGCTTTCAATGATTCTTGATGCACTTTTAAAAACAAAATCACGACTTGTGCTGACCGATATAATTAACAAGAATGGTAGTGTTTCCTAACTTTTTCTGCACAGCATCCGGTGATGAATACATTGCTCCAGTTGCGTCTCCATTGTCATGCAAATAAATGGATGTTGCTTTGCTTTTCAGGTTTGCAGATGCTACACAACATAATGAAGAAATACAGAAGGGACTTCAAAAAGATTCCGATTCTTCGAAAGCTTCTAAAGGTGCAGTGCTGGAAACCGTGTTGCATTATAATTTTTTGTGGTTATATAATCATATTTGCGAATTTGCATGTCTTGCCAGTTACCGATTCTTGGAAATATAAGGTACATCATAGTATTTGAACTGAATGGTAGTAAAAAGAGATGAAAATTGTACACCCTTTTTCTTTTTAGGGAAAAATTAAAAATCAAGGGAAAGATTCATTATCGTGGTGCTTCTTTCTTTTAATAGTTTTATTCAACGATAGTATTTGAATTAGCCGCATTTCACTGCTTAATGAAATGGTCAAAATGCTTAATTAGTTCATTTTGAAAGAAAAAGGGAAAATAGTTTGATAGCGAAAGGCTCTCTATCTGTAATTCTAAATTGAATAATGACATGCCGCTCCCTGGTTAAGTCAGTGATAGTGCGATAGATCTTTTAAGTTTCCCCTACCTCTTTCAAATAATATTGTCTTTTGTGGATAATTTTTGCCTTCATTTGTGTGCCAAAGATATAAATTAAGCTGCTGAACTTTGAGGCAGATAAATGATGCACCCCATGTTCCTTTATGGAGGAGAAAAATTAGAAAATATAGGGCAGTATGAATGCTTTTCTTCTGTCTACTTTTCATTGCAGAAAGTGTCACATAAGATTCATTGAACTGTAACATACAGTATTTGTGTATGTATATATATATATAAGCATGTAACTCTTATATGTGTATTGTTTCTTACTTGCTTTCATGATCAATAAGGTATCTCTTTCTTTTTTGATATAACAGTCATATCTTGAATAACTAAAGAAGAAAATTTGAGACAATTGCTGCATTTGATCATGCGAGTTGTAGGTGTAACTGGGATATACATCTTACTAAAGCCAAAATAGAAATTAATCAACTAACTTCATGATTTCAGCCAAATTTAAGCATGATTTTATCTGAATATTTCATTTTCTTTGAAAAATAAAAAGGGGTGCAGTTAGGTCTGGCCCAGAGTTGTTATTCTTAAGCTTGTATCTGGAATCTTCAAATTATGATGATAAAGTGTCAGTTATAAGAACTTGAAAATAAATAAGAAAACTCTCGGAAGATATGACAAGACTACAGCTTGCAACTTGCTTCTTCTGCAGGTTTTAGAGTATTTAGCAATGAGGGAGATACTTACTCTGGAACATATAAATGGAGGTCCTCCCTGTGCTGGAAGGGAGAGGTTAGAGAACATAGCTGAGTTTTGTTTGATTGAATACGCTTTTCAATCTTTTTTATTCCCTTTTCCTGAACACTGTGCTTTCTCATGCAGCTTTAGGGAGTCTATACTGTCATTCACAGAGCATGATGACAAACAGGTATTGTGTTGTTCATTGTTTATTTTTTGAATTTTTCTTTAACATGTTTTTTTTATACTTTCTTTTTTTTCCATGATATGTGTATTTCAGAGGGAGCTATTGCTTAGAACATAATAGTATAGCTTCTGTATTTTGTTATTTATGGACTCTACTTTTTTTTCTTGAGTAGCTTTTTCCTTGGTGAATATCAGATCTAATTGTTAAACGTGCCTTACAGGTCCATCAAATTGCCCGAAATTTTCGAGATAGATGGATTCCAAAACCTGTCAGAAAACTTAGCTACAGGGACAAGGATGAGGGCAGGATGGAGTTTCACAGGGGTTTGGACTGTAACAAGGTTTCAGCAGCGCACAATCATTGGCGCGACCAGGCTATAAGACCCACTGAGGCAATTAGTTGTATCATGCAAACCACGGTTGCCACAACTTCAGTGGATACTTCTGCCCGTGAGGGTTGCTCCTCATCTTCCACAGGTGTTTCCCAAACCAATGGCACCAAAATTCGCAAGCGTAAAAGCCGTTGGGATCAGCCGGCAGATACAGAGAAAATTGATTCACCGTCACCAAAGAAACTTGAATATAGCCCATTACCTGTTTTAGTTCAATCAATGCCAGATCACACAGACAAGATGAGTAGAGGGGATAAAGAATGTCCTGAATTTGTTTGCAAAGGTGAAGCTATTAATTTTGACAATGGAAGGAACAGTTTTCAGGACGATGTTCCACCGGGGTTCTCATCTCCTTCCAATGCATCTATGGTTTCATCTACTGCTCCATCAACTGCTACTGATTTCCCTCAACCAAAATTTTCTCAGTTGAAGTATTCTGATATGATTGTGGCTCATCCACAGAAGAGATTCATTTCCCGTTTGCCCGTCTCATATGGAATTCCCTTGCACATTTTGCAGCAGTTTGGATCACCACAGGGTGAAAGTGTAGAGAGTTGGGTAATTGTCCCTGGCATGCCTTTCCACCCTTTTCCACCTTTACCTCCATGTCCCCGTGATAAGAAAGACACTCCACCTGCTTGTGCTGCTAACTCCAATGGAATTAAACAAGATTTAGAAGAGCGACAAGACAGCCGTCAACCTGCCACTAGTTATCTTGATGAAAATATTCATAGCGCAGCTGGTGGTAACCCACCAGATACAGACATTCCTGTTACTAACATCCAACAGGCATTTAAAAGAACGAGGGAATCCTCGTATGATCTGGGTAAGAAGTACTTCAGACAGCAGAAACGAAAAGGGCCTCCCTGGCGTAAGTCTGAATGCATGGGAAACAACCATATAGGTGTGACAAGCTGCACTGATGTAGTTAATGTAAAAAATGAGCTGAGAAATTCTTATTACTCAGATGATATAACCTATAGTGTTGGAGAAGGTCGCGGTGATTTTTATCAGCAACCACAGCACCCAAATCAACATTGATTTATAGGAAATTTTTGTGAGAAGTACTGGATTTTCTTTCATAAAGTGTATTCTCTTCAATTCTTTGTTTCCTGGATTTAAGTTCCAGTGGAAATTTGTAATTTTATTCAATTTCCGACTTGAAGTAATCAATCTCAGGTTCCATGCGAGAATGGTAACTGCCTTATTGTTCATGGATGCCTCTTGCAAACTATTGAGAGAGGTAGCACTTCTCGTTTATATTAAAACCAATTCATTCTTCATTATATGTGGAAGGCTCATAGCTGTTTTAAATTCTTGAATAGGATGATATTTTCCTAGGTCAAAGGGAAATGCAGGCACACCCACATAAATCTTGGTTGTCCTTTGGTTTGTGTTTCTTCTTTCTTTCTATATTTTTTTCCAGGTATATGCTAAAAAAAACATTCTACACGAGTAACAAAAACACATGACTAGAGAGACTTAACATCAATTCAACATTTATACCGACCTTTCTTTTCTTTCACCGGTTTACATTTAACAAAAGCCGAAAGAGAACAAAAATCCTGTAATTTAAAGGATAACAAGAAGAAAAATAAATACAATTGCAAATTTTTCTTTCCAACTCATTTTACGCATCTCAATTTACACTTACCTTATCCTGTCACCTCTAACCCACAGTCCTTAATCAATATCTCTTCAGCAAATTTCTGATATGAAGAAAGCACCAAGTTTTTATTAGAGTTTTGCGCTTCCTCCAGCCACTAAAATACCTTCCTATTACCTTCTTATAGCTAGGCCTTTTTTGCACCAAACTCCAGTACTCTGCAATGTTTGGTCTACTATTTATATACTCATCTTCCAAATCCAGGAGTACTAAGCGAGCTAGCACTGGAATGAGCATCACATCTGCCATGGTGAACTCGTGCCCTACTAAATATGTTGTTTCATTCAGCTTTGTTTCAACTTCATCAAGTAGTTGAACCAGATGTTCTTTGCTCCTTTTCGGAACATCAGGGTTTTTCAGCTTCTCCTCGGTCTCATATGCTTCCCTGAGTTTACAGTGGTAAGCACTAGCTAGGTCTGGAGATTCAGCCATCCGAGCAATCACCACCTTCCTTATGAATTTAGAAACAAAGAGGCGATACTTGTCTGGAATGTTTGACAGAGTGAAATACTTGGGGTTCCATTCTTGTATCTTGAGCATCCACTCTTTTACTTCTTCGCTGCTTAAGGCATTGCCATTGTTACCAACAGAGACAACTGCAATTCTTTCAATGTACCTGCATATATCTTACACACATTATAAGTCATTAGTAAGCAACAGTAGAAAATTCTAGTGGTTGTCAATGCAAGTTTGAAATTACATCCAAGTGCACAGAAGGTTTTAAGTGGATAAAAATTGTCAATGAAGGATAGAACATACAGGGTTATTTCAACTGTGTCGAAAATTATATGAGAACCATTCTTGAAAACAGGGAGTTTGGCACTAGAATTCATCCTGAAGAACGAGGAGTCCATGTTCTTGCCAACAATAGGATTGACATGAAATGAGGTGTAATCAATGCCTTTCTCTTCCAAAGCGAGTCTGACCTTTTGGCTGTCCAATGAGTATGGATGATGATATAACTGCATGATTTAATTAACAATGGCTTGAAACATAAAGACTATTTTCACCAACTTTGAATATCTTTCACAGCGCAATCAACAAAGAATGGTTGACGTCTGCAATTGAAAAGTAACAAAGAGTCTGATCAGCATCTTTCATCAAATTTACTCAAAACTTATGGACACGATAACAATATAAAGCATTAATGATTCAATAAAACCAATGGAGGAATCCATGAACAGCTAAGACGTGCAGTAATGGCATATCTCATAAATATAAGAAAGGGGCTAATCTGCTCAAGTGTTGATTGGACTGAAAAAAGTACAAGAACAGTACTGATCCATCAGATTCTTTCTACCTCAATACAAAACACTTTCAGACTATTTTTTCAATATGTTGTTCAATCAATAAATTGAATCCACCAAGTTTACAACCACACAGAAGGAAAGAAAGAACTAAAGGGGTATGTTTATCATAGTTCCTTGATGCCATCAGACATTTGATATGAAGGAACAAAGTCATGCGGCTTAAACTTAATGAATGCCAAGTTTATAACCTAACTTCTTTAACAGAATAGCAAGTCATGGTCATCAGTTCTCTGAATTTTAGGGCATTCTCAAATACAACTAGATTTCAAATACAAAATCTGGCATCCAATTACTGTATCAAATTTATAATATGTAAACTGAGGTCTCTAATTAGCAGCCACTCCTGCAGAAAGCAAGTTTTACAAAACTATAAACACTCAAATGCATGTATCTTTCATAAGGAGATTATGATCAAGTTATTCAACGCTTTTCCAATGCAATTTGAACTGTTTACATCCATTCACCATATATTCCAGCATCCTCAATTCAAAAAAGAAAAATCATATGCTTTGCAGGTCAATTTTTTAACAACAAACATTAACTCCAAAAACCCATTTAAGAAAATAAAGCAATAAATATAGCATAATGAAAAACAAGTCATCAATAAAATTCAGTTCATGCAGATTATCGAATCAACTCCACAAATTTTCCAAAGCCAAGGGGAGAAAAATATAGTAGTTGGCGAATATTCCAGTTCAACAAGCAAAAACTCATTAAGAAAACACACCATCATGCAGTTAAATCAAACTATTTATAGTTCAAAGTTATCAAAACTCTTAAAAAAACAGAAACTAAGAGTGACCCAACTGATCATATGTTGATTCCAGTTGAACTAAATCAAGTAAAGGAGAAAACAAATCAAGGAAGCCTAAAGACCAAGAACATAATGTTGTTCAAGTTTACAAACCAGAACAGTTAAAGGAACAGAACAACAAAACAGAAAAGAACACAAGATATTACCAAGATGAGAAAGGAAGGTTCAACAAGAGTCCTACAGGCTTTTTGTGATTGATTTGGGTTTATTATATTTATAGAAGTAGAAAAAGACCAAAAGCTGAAAAATTGGTAGAAAGTCTGTTAATACTTAAAAAAGGTTTCTTTTGTTTATATATGAAGAGGAAGAGAGAGAATAACTCAGAACTGCGGATGTAAGCAAACATGGTTCCGATTGGAAGCAATACTCGACACCAGGGTAACTACTCTTAGTGGGTAGTTTAGGCCACTTGCTTGAGTTGGAGAAGAAATGTACTCGTCCTACTAGTGGACACGCAAAAATATTAAAATAAAAGAAAATAGTTAATTCATCCATGGTGTTTTTTTTCCTTGTTTACCCATGTCTTTATGAAAATAAAAAATTTAGGGAATTTTTTTTTTTTTTAATTTGACATAGATTGAATTTTATAAGGTCCGGAACAACTAGTCTTTGCATTTAATTTGTGATATTATTTTTAAAAGGACACAATAAAAAGAATGGTTGAATTTTAGATTGTAATATGGAATTTTGGATTCAATTTTGAAGATGGACAATTAATCAATAATAATATATCAAATATTAAAATTTTTAAAATAATAATTTTTCACAATAATTTTTTATAACATTTTATAAATAAGTTCTTTTAGTCGCAATAATAGTAATAAATTAAACCGAAAACCAAAAAAAATTGGGCATGTGAGGTTTATTTTCCAACAGTAGCGCGTAGGCTAAGTGATGAGGAAACAGAGAGGGGCGGTTCTAGGAACTTTTGACAGTTAAGAAAATATTAAGCAATGCCGGTGCAAATCTGATAATATGTATGAAATAAAATATTATAATTTATATATTTATATTGTATTTTATATAAAAATAATATATTATAATTTATATATAATTATAAAATATTTATTTTTTATTTTTATTAAATGTATATATAATAATTATTAAAATTTTAAATTATGTTACTTCTATATTTTATTTTTTTATCATATTTATATTATATTTTTAAATTGTGAGCTCTATACAGAGATTTGATGAATTTATTGGATGGAACTTAGGACTCTTTTACACAAGAAGAGGAAAAATAGTGTGGTCCAATTTGGACGTGGGCTTTTTCTATTCCGTGTGAAATTGGTCCTTAGCTATGTCAACAAGGCACCAACCAAGACAAGGAATCTAATCTATGTAAATGTTAATTAAAAATTAGACCTTGAACTGACTTTTATTTTTTATTTATGATTTTCATAAATGATTTAACCATTTTAATATTAAAGATCCCTTGAGTGTAATATTTTACAGCGTGTACCATGTCTTGTTTTAATATTTTACTTAGATAATTAATAAAAATAAAATATGAAAGCATACGAGCTTTCATCGTAAAAAACAAAATATTATTATAATTTACAAATGTGTAATTTTATCAAATATTATATGAAATTTACAGATTTATAAATGGATGACTTTTAGTAATTTTTTATTATAGTTGAATAATTTAAAACTATAATAAAAAATTATTAGTGAAATACTTTGATCTCAAAATAATATAAAATAAAATAAATGGAAAGTAGTGGCAAAGTGGTTTCATGCATGAACTTACCAAAAAAATTGACGATCTTAAGAGTAGTTTTAATTTATCTTAGAAAAATATATCACTCCTTGCTATTTTTTGGCATTTAGAGGTGGAGCCTTGGAAAGAGACTTTTTCTATCTCCTTGTGATCTTCAGTGTATGTTGACTTTTTTTCATCAATAGTAGTAATGAAAACAAAATTATATATATATATTTGTAATACTTAATTTTTTAAATCAAAGTAAGATGTATCGTATCTGATAACTCAAGGTAGATGATTACAGATTATATATTTAAGATTATCTCAATAAATAATCATCGATAAATTTCAAATTTAAGATCTCGAGAAGGATGAATAATTTATTTTCTTTTTTTTTTTTTTAAATATATAATATTTGTTAAAGAAAAACCTTAGGCATGTATCCTCGTATTGCCCTACTCTTTTACCAATTAGCCCAACTTACTGACCCAAATACAAATTAAACCCCTGTAAAATGTATTAGGAAAGCCCATAATCCAGTTCTAAATTATTCCCAGCCCAATTAGACGATTTGATTTATGCTCTCCATTAGCTTTCTATAAATCAAAACTCAGCATTTCAATCAAAATTAAAAAACACACCTTGTTTGCTTTCATTTATTAGTTTTTTTTTTTTTCATCTCTAGAGAAATTAAAAAGGATGACAGTAAATAGTAAATAAATGGATATTCGGTATTAATTTGATTATGTTGAATTCATATAAGTGATAATTAATAGACTCAAATGTTAATTTTGTGAAAATAATGCATCAAATGTAAATTTTATTTTTAAATAATATTTTAATTCGGGATAATAAAAATAAACAAATTTTTTTTCACTTAAACCAACGTTTATTGGTTAAATATAAAATCTTTTATGTATAGATAAATAAGAAATTTTATTAAATCACAATTACATTTATGAAGTAAAATAATACTTTTGTTAAAGAGAACGATCTTCATCCCAAAAATGATGATGCCACAACCTAACATACATACCTTATCAAATTAGTTGACTCTTTAACCTTCTTATAGCAGGGTTTTCAAGCAGAGTTGATTGACTTAAGTAACAAGATAGCAAGTCTACTACCTTACTTGAACATCATGCATTGTCTAAGCCAATCAAAACTTGTTCTAATCTATCTAACATCCAATGTTTTGTCATAGAAAACAAACCCACGCAAACGCACACCAACTGACAAGTTAAGTTTCCTTTTCTGTCCGTTAAAAAAGCCATGATTAGTTACTTGCAAATTGAACCGATTGAGAGATTAAACGATGCATATGATGAAACTTTTTGGTTTGGCATTGCCGCTATTGCATATTTAGTTTTCTTTCCTTTGGTTAACGTGTCGTTTTGGTGTTCCAAGCCCCATTTTAACGGCCAATTGTTAGGAACATCAGAACTCTAAGCAATCATCATTTTTTGTTTTGTATAGCGTAAAGGACAGGTGAAAGTCATAGTTTTGACCTTGTTTTGTATGCATTATTATCTGGTCTTAAGGCAGGGATTTGGGTGTCACAAAATAGATGTTGTCTCTTTAGTTAATCATGTAAGATGGAGAAGTACTTGTTGGGAATTGTGAGAGGAAATTAACCAGAATCCATGACTTAATTATGGACTTATGGCCTAGCATTATGGCATCATGTAAAGTTTGTTTTTTTTTTTTTTTTTTTAATTAAAATATTTATTAATAAAAATAAAATATCCTTATAGTCAGACTACAAAATCAAAAGATTTCTGCTTATCTATCTTAGGGAGGGGTGCGTAAAATGTAAAATTTATCTTTTATTTTAATCAACTTAATTAGCCGGAATAAATGAGTTTAAAAGTTAGAATTAAGGTTGCCAATTTAACTTGATTAAAAATAATGTCATATTTGATCCCTATAGTTTAATAAAATTTTTAATGTGATATTTTTATTTTAAAATTTAGAGTTTAGATTTTATGTAGACTTTTCACATGTAAAAAAATTAATTTAAATGACAAAAAAGAAAAATATATATTTGCTATTGTAGATAAAATCTAAGAAACATTTATGCACCATCCCATGCCTGCCAATGGTACAAGAAGCACCTTGACTGTATACGTTATCAAAGGAGGCAACATCTACAGAAGTGGCTTGGCCTGTCCCCATTGGAAAAGATACCCAACTAAACTAGTCTGTCACCAAGAATATATGATATCTGCTGCAATTATGAACATGTACTCTCTGTGGGTCCAAACTCCATTATTGAACAAATCAACCAAAAAATAATAATTGGCCTGGCATATAGACTACCGTGATGAATGATTACAACCATTGATCAATTAAATCATTTAAAATGGCCAGATTTATTAATACTACACATTCGACCAAATTGTTGCCAATGTCGGTGGTTATTGGCAGGCCCACAAATCCAAGATCAAAGGTCGGTTTCTCTTTGATTTGCAGGGGTCGTACATATCCCCATAAGCATCCTTCTTGATTGCAACTATCAAAGAGCGGAAAAATTAAGCTTGGAATGGATACCATGATTCCCTTCTCATTTTCCTATACCAAATGTCCTCTCCTTCAATTACCACATGCTTTTCATTGTAAAAAATTTAATTGCATTCATTAAAAAAATACGGGAATAATTTAAATTTATCATTAGATTATGAGTTAATATTGATTTTATCATTGTATTTTAATTTTATTTAATTATATCACCATATTTTAAAATAAAAATTTATCATTTACATTAATGGAATAGTTCAACGCTAATTTTTTTTGTCACAAATCAACGAAATTAAAATACAATGACAAAAAAATTAAATAAAATACGGTAACAAAATCCAATATCCAACAATATAATGCAATTTTAATTTTATAATCATTAAAAGTATTTTATAAACTTAGTTTTGAGTGGTACCAACATTTGAAGCTTTATTATAAAATCTTAGGACCCACTAGAATTAATTAGCCCATAAAATTAGAGTTATTAAATGTCTCCTTGGCAGATCTTTAAGAACATAGTATAAAATTATTGTGACCCTCATTATAAGCATGAAAATATTTCCACTTTCTACTTTGTTTCATTTAGTTTAGGTGGGTAACTGAGGATATTTTAAGCCTTTTGGCATGTGAGGAAGCACATTGGATCCACCGACAATGCAACAGTGGCCATAATCTAGGGTTTTGAGAAATTTAAATATTAAAACCCTAAAAAGAAAATTAATTAATGGAAGAAGGCTATATTTGAGGAAAGGGAGGTGGACCCTTTGTCAAAATTTAAAAGGAACATATCACATGCAAATGCAAAAGCATCGGAACCAATGGTCCCTCCCTCACGACCCTCTTTGTTTATACATTGCTGTTCCTATTATTTGGACAAGTTTTATTTTCATAGTGGCAGCCCTTCACCTCTCCCTTTCCTTAATTTCCTTCTAACAGTTTGCTTTTGGAAGCTTTTGAATTGAACACCTCTGAAGTTAGATCCGGGGCAAGCTAGGTTTAAGATTTTTGTGTAACATTAATTGGCTAGGTCTTATTAAGGATTTTAAAATTTTGATCTATTTCATGAGAATTATCATGAAACTTCAACGTGATTTAATTACAATTATAAAATTTAATTGAAATCAAATTTATTTAATTGAAATATTTAAAATAAAATTTATCTATTTATTATGAATTAAAATTTTATAATTATGAGATATGCCACATTAAAATTTCATGGTAACTCTCACAAGATGGAACTCATCATGAAATCAAAACTCAAAAATTGTATAAGATAATAACTTTATGATAGTAAATTTTTAAGATAAATGTTTTTAATTTTAATTTAATGCAATCAGAGTATTTAATTCAAAATTTTTTGTATATAAAAGACTGTAATGTGAGGATATATAAAATATTATAGGTGTTAGATGTTTGAATCACATATTATTAAATATTATTTTTTAAAAGTAATTATATGAATAAATCAAAATTAAAATTTCAGTTTCTTGAGCTAATGGCTAATAAAACCTTTAAAAGATATCAAAGTTGAAGTTCGACTCCAACCTCCTTCTTTCTCCTTTATTGTAGGATTTTATCTCCTTTAAAAAAAAAAAAACTCTGAATATATATATATATATATGATATTTTGCTTAAAATAAAAAAGAATTACTTTTTCTAAATAAAAAATATATTTAACAAAAAAATACTTTAATACCAATGGTTTTCCTCTTTATTCTTCTACTAATTTATTTGTGAAATATTTACATATACATTGGAAAGCAAAAAAAATATAGGAAGAATATGTCATTGAATTTTTTTTGGTAGTACTTATTAATTCTAAAGGTAATATCAGAAGGGAGAGGGCACGTGGCCATCAGCGTGGAGAGCACGTATGCGGTGAACAGTTGGCGCGAGGCTCACACAATAAGGCGCCACGTGTACGGTATTTGATTGAGAATCACGTGATTAGGGTCTCCGGCCATAGGGGAGCGTGGCTGGTTTTGGTAACGCAGTCACGGGCTTTCATTGAGTTCGCACTTCGCACGGCCCGTTTACAACTGTGCTTTCATCGGTCAGCACCATTCACCGCCCACAATGAATGAGTGTTCTTCACACAATTTGCAATGTAAAATAGGTGGAAATTGGAATCCTTGTTATTTATAAAATTAATATTTTATTTTTTATTTTTGAAAGCCAAAAAAAATTAAAAAGTACATTTTGGGCACAACATAAATTTTATTTTTTTTTACATTTCAATTTTACATTAAAATTATAGAAGGACGGTCCACTATTTTAAAATTCAGCGGTTCACTTAATCTTTTTGCCTCAAATTGAGAACTGAAAGAATAGTGCAATTAGGGGCCTGCAAACGCAGCATTAAATGTTTTTCAAATACGAAGCAATTGAAGGTAAAATTCTCTTTGAATTCTATTACACATAAGATGTGTAGCGTCAATCATTTATTTATTTTAATAAAATATAATTTTTTTATTATTATTAATTTTTTAATTGTACAGAAACTAATAAAAATAAAAAAAAGAAAAAATTTAGAAAAATAACGGTTAAACAAAACAATTATATTCGAAATAATATTACATTTAATCAAAATTGCCTTTTTCTTCTATTTATTATCTTAAGTATTTAATAGCAAAAAAAAAAAAAGACAGATAATAAAAATAATATCCAAATGGAACATAAAGAATTATTGTCATATTAGGTGATACCATCCATATAAATTTTTTGATATGACCAAAAGGTAACATCAATTTGTGGATGATATCACCTAATATGACAATAATTTTTTTTTTTTTTTGGTTCAAGTGGATTTTTAAAACCAGAGGAAGATTGTTCTGTTTCAATTGGAAATAACACACTTTGATGAAATATTTTTCATAGAAAGATTATTGAAAAAGAGAGTACTTGATAAATCATCGATAGAGTTAAAAATAAAAAAAACTTAAATCCAATATAGAGAATGAATTTTTTTAAAAAAAATTAATTGAAAAAATATTTATACTTATAATCAAATATTAGATGAATATGTTTTTTTTGGAAAAAAAATTTGAAAGCATTAAATAAATAATAATGAACAGAAAAGATAATCGATTACTTATATGAAAAATTTAAATGATGCAAATTCATTTTTTTTCAAGCTATAAAGATTTTTTGAAGATTCAATGTCTCTCGAATATGGAAATAGAACAATTTTTTTTTTTTTTTAAATAAATGAAAGAGAAATACAAGTATTGAGGAGGGAATCAAGAATGAAAGATAGAGCATTCTTGACTTTAAACCCTAACGGATGAAAGACATAAAATGGGGATAATTAATCTTGAATGATCTAACAACTTAAATTGAATATTTGGCAACTTAATGATCTTACATGGCAAATGAATGTTGCATATGTGACAGTCCTCGTATCACAATTTTAGGCAACAGGAGATGAAAATATGTGTTAGATATGTATATTAGGATTAATCATTATATATGTTAGATATGTAGATTAGGATTAACGTTACTTAAGGTTTTTTTGTTAGTATTACTTTACCCCTCCTACTACATGATTTTTTGTTTGAAAAAAAGAAAAATCAAAAGTGTTAGAATGCAAAAAGTAAAATTGTATCAAACAATAAAATGTTCAAAATAAAAGTTCATTGAATGTATAATTTTACTTATGTATAGAACTATTATTTTTTAATTAAGATTATATATTTTTTTTGAACAAAATTGGATTTGAACCCTACTCTTGGAATAAAACGATGATGCATCAACTACATAATCAAATGTAAGATGAATTTATTTAATTATTTTTAATTCGACAATATTTTGGTTTATACTTTAGTATTTACTTGTGCTTTTATAATAACTAGTATTAAAGAAGTAAAAAACCAAGTAAGTAGAAAATGAAGCTTTGACTTACACCATATTCCTGTATGTTTTGTTGCAAGGTAGGCATTACAAAAATGTCCAAAATTTTATGGTTTTCTTGGAGTTTGATTGGAAAGTATTAGAAATTGAAAAAAAAAAAAAAGTTTTTTTTTACATGGTTTAGTTTATTGAAAGGAACATATGCACTATTTCTTTATTTATTTGCATATGGACAATCTAGTGAACCAATTGTTCTTTTGCCCTTTTCCTCTTTATAGTGATTAAAGCAGTACCTGGTAGTTGCATTAAGGGAGTGCATGGTAGTTGAATCTTAACCTAAAACTTCATGCTATTTTTTTCCTCTTTTACAAAAGAGGTTGTAAATTTAAATTCTCCTTCTTAAACTATATAAATGAAACAACTTCATCTATTAGTTTCTTTTTTTTATGGCTAAATCAAAGCATTGATTATAACTATTAGTCCTTAAAGTAAATATTTATACAAATAATTAAAACAGTCCCCTACTTATAATGTACTTAATCACATCAATTTTTTCTTAAAAAATAATTTGAGATATACTTTTGGAGCTAATATTTATATTTGAGGATAGAATTATCTATGTCATATATTAAAAGTTGCCAACTCTTTTTCTTTCTTTGATTTTTATCTTTTTTTTTTTTTTCATTTTCTTTTTAGTTTTAATTTTTCTGTTATTTGTTGATTTTCTTATTTATTTATTTATTTTTTATTTACATAAATATTTAAAATTTTATATTAGGAATGTATTTTAAATATTTGAAAATATAAAAAAACTAAAAATATGGGTTAGACAAATAAATTTATAATTTTAATTTTTATTTATTTATTTGTATCATGTAAATTTTATAAAGTTTGAAAAAATATAAAAATTATTCCAATAATGAAATTAAAACAAAACTGTTACTAAAAGTGTTGGAAAAATTTTGGAAATATTTCAATAAAATTTTTTTACATTTTAATAAATTATTTAGTAAAAAATAAATGTTGGTATAAACTTTTTTCTATAAAATATTAAATTAATATGACAATAGAACTTCATTAAAGGAACAAATGGATTTTTTTTTTTTTTTGGGATACTTTTAGGATGAAAGAATTTTTAAGAATTTTATCAAAATATTAGAGAAATCCTAAATTTTTTTTAATATTTTAACTAATGAAATTTTGTAAATACACAATTTTGTTTGAATCAATTCAAACATGTTCGATTTTTATGCTTAATTTGCTTGTTCTTATTTGAGCCAGTTTAAGTATTAAATCGAATTGGATTTATTCAAGCTTATTTCAGATTAGTTATTTTAATTTTAATTTATTATTATTATTTATCATTTAGGATTAGTTAAATTAATAAAAAATATATATAATAAAAAATTAATTATCAATTAAAATTAAATTACAAAAAAAGGATAGAAGACAATAAAACTACCTTACCCTTTGCTAGCAACCACTGCTCCACTTCCTTACCATTGGTGTTGCAAGACTACAACAAGCCAAATTGCCTAGTGTCATGCTCCACTACCTTGCTCTGAAAATTTTGGATGGTTGTTACAAGGGACCAGATAAAAACCAAAGAAGAAAGAAAACACAATGAGGTCGACACCCATCTCCACCCTTGAAATCTCTAGACCTCATTCGGCCAGCTTTAGAGCCTGAGCAGCTACTCCACGCCTACACAACACTAAGCACCAACGTTCTCCAAACTGCCTAGTCATTATCCAACATAGACTCTCTAAGCCCCAGCTTTATAGCCCTTGCAGCTACTCCATAACCCAATTCAATCACTACCCCAAATCTACCTAAACACCTTGCCCACTTTAGAGCCCCTAGCACAATCCTTCCATACTTGCATCTCCCAATCCTTGCGCTTAGCCTTCACAAGCCTCGTAGAACCTCGCACCTAAAACTAAGCCAAATCCCTACACCCTTGTCCACATCAATCTAGCACTTGCACCAGGCCAATTGTTACCTCTACACCACACCCATGCATCATAAACGCAAACACCCAGCCGACATTTACCTAAAACCCACCATTGACTCAAGCCTCACCAATATTTACCCAGAACCACTTTTTAAATGGCCCTTTTTTTACTTAGACCAGTCCTTCCTAAAACCTCAAACTCCACCAAAACCTTTAGCCATAGCCACCATCAACCCAAAAAAATAACAAAATAAAATAAAAAATTTTCCTATCACTTTTCAAAGAAAACATAAACAAAAAAAATCAAAGAAAAAATTAAAAAAAAAAACACAATCTTTCCCTGAGGGAGGAACCCAACGCTAAAGCCACATTGTAGAAAATATATATAGTCAGATTTAGCAAAATAAAGTAAAATAAAACACAAAAAAAGATGGAAAAAGTAATCAAAGCCACTGGTAGTAACGGCGATACAAGGAGAACAACGACTGACGGTGGAAAAGCAATGGCAACAATGGTGCAAGGGCATTGAAAATGGGTTTTGGGAAAACTAATGGTTTTATTTAGAAAGAAAAAGAAGTTTTTTTTTTTTTTTTTAATGGGGGTTGGAATGAATGTGAACAAAAAAAAAGGTTTTATAGTATAAAAAAAGGCACCAAACAGGTCAGCTTGACTTGTGGCCCGCGACTTGACTTGGATTCTCTCCAAAGCCTTATACTCGACACGTTAAACCAGACCTGGTTGTGCCTCACTCCAAGCTTGATTTAAAAAATTTTGGGCTTTCTTCTTCGTTGGGTTAAACCCAATAGCTTGGTAATTGCTAGTTATTTTGTTAGTTTATTTATTCTCTTTCAATTGCATGCATTTATATATTTTTTTAAATATTTGTTCTAAAATAAAAACTGTTAATTTAATTAAATAAAAAAAATATGTTACAAAATTAATTGGTACCATTTTAAACAAGCACTGTGGGGTGATAATCCTTCACCATGCATAACCGATTTTTGAACCCAAATTGATTTTGTAGATCTAAAAAATTATCTTTATCATAAAGTTTTAATTAATTTTAAAATTTTTATTAAAAGGGTAAGTTTTAATATGTGGTCAATCACACATAGACAAAAAAGATTGGTGACGACTTTTTTTTTTTTCAAATTTATCTAGTAGCTAAAAAAACTATTACGACAGCTTGACGACTCCATTGGGGATATCATTTTTTTAGAAAGTCAGGGCAAAGGTTAATAATGTGTCATGCCTAATTTTGATTTAGAGGTCTTAATTAGTATTTAACTTTAATTTTCTTGATTTTGATTTTATTTTTTAAAATAACAATAGTAATAAAAATTTATATGCAGTTCATTTAAATTGTATCATTTGTCCATTATTTATTTAATATATATATTTTTATATTATTCTTAATAAATTGTGGGGCATATAGGATAGAGATTGTGATGTCATTTTCTTTTACACGCATAATGACGTTAGGGGTGAGCAAAATTCGATTTGAACCGAATAGACTGACCAAAACTGAGTGAATTTGATTGAATTAGTTTGGTTTATAATTAATTTTTAAATTTGTTAAATTGGTTAACTCGGTCGATTTTTAATTTTTAAAATCGATAATCGAACTGACCGAAATTAATCGACTTTCTAATAAGTAAATGTAAAAAAATTAAGATCAATATTGTTATTATTTTTTGTTGTAAAATATTGTTGAAATTATTAAATTCTTTAGTGACTTAGTTTGAATGATACTTGAGTTTAAGTTTTATTGAATAGAATTTATGATTAAATAAATATTTATAATATAAAGAAAAAATGATAAAAATTTTGGTTATTTAACTGAATCGATTGAATTGAACCTATTTTGGTCAATTCGATTATGGTCAGTTATTTAAAACTTTTTAATCGATTTGATTATTTATTGAATGAAAGTCGGTTAAGTTGATTATTTGTATTTTCAAACTGAACCGACTGAACTGACCAATTGCTCACCCCTAGACGACATTTTTTTTTATCATGCATGAGCTCTATACTTAAGCTCCACCCTTTTTGGAGGAGTATAGTACCTATACTTTCATGAAATGATAACCTTTGTAATGGCAAGTGAAATATTCCTATTCAGATTGATCCTTGCCATTTGAAGCCTATAATTAGTGAAGATTAGAGTGCTTTACTAGTTCTGTGTAAACACCGGTGAAGAATAATTTGAGAGCCTTTTAGACAAGTTCAATCCGAACTAAGCATATGGTAAACCATAAGGGCCAACCCTAGGTAAAATCATGACAACCATTTCGTAAAAATTACTCAGATTAGGGCATGAGAGAAATATTTCAATACAATCTGTATTTAGGTGTATGGAAAGTGTAAATAGGACTAAAATAGTGTAAAAAAAGAAAAATAAAAGAGTAGAAAAAAGAAGAAATAAAAGAAAATTATTCTTTTAATAAATTGACATGTAGTTCATTTCAACTAGTGCTTATTCAAAATTTGCATCTTCTAAAAATATTTTCCAAAAAAAAGACTTTTTTTTATATTTTCCAAAAAAAAAATCCAAAAATAAATTTAAAAAAAGGTTTTTTTTTTATTTATTTGTAAAAAGCAAAAGCATAAAAAAAAGAAAAAAATTTTCTTGAAGTATTGGTAATCTTATGTATTTGTTTTCCATAGAAAATGTTTTCTTGAATTATTATTGTTTTTCTTTTAAGAAAAAAAAGCAAAAATAAAAAATGTGAAAGAAAAAACAAACAAAAAAAAGGTTTTCTTAATTTCTTTGTTTGATTAATAAAAAGCAAAAACATGAAGAAAACAGAGATTTTACCCCTTTTATTTCAACTAATTTTTTTTTAAAAATTTAGAATCAAGTTGTTTTGTATTTCTTTTGTGTTCCCAGATCTTTTTTTTTTTAAAGAGAAATTTTAAAACTAATTAGATTGTCTAATGGGCTTTGCAAAAAATGAAAAAAAAAAGACAAAAAAATTAATTTACTCTTTCGCATTGCATTTAAAAGTTTTCCTTTACCAATTTTTCCAAAGTATTTTGTGTTTTCTTGGGTTTGCTACATACATTATTTTGGATATAAAGCATAAAAATGTTCATCTTAGATAGTCTGTTAGTGAGACTTTTAAGGAATTTCAAGAGTCATGAATAAGACCTTTTATTAGTGAGTTGTCTTAGCAAATCAAAGAATGGTTCAAAAATAAGTAGTAAGTAGAAGAAGAATAAAAGGAAAAATAGATAAAAATATCCATCCCATAGATTTTCTTTGGGGTATATTATTTGATTGGTTTAGTGTTTGTTTAATATTTGCATTTGTAGGGTTTTTTTTTTAAAGAATTGTGATTTTGAATTTTATCCCTTACAGTTTATTTAATCCTTTTTGAGGTTATTTTCATCATGTTTTACATTTGAAAATAAAAAATAGAATCTGCACTTCATCTCACACCTAAATGTTAGTGTCAATTTCATTGGATTTGCAATGTACATGCATTGTATCCCATTCATAAATTATGTTAGTGCATCTCATATAAGTATGTCTCTTCAATCATATACATGCCTCTCATTACTCATGTAGTATGTCATCATATTTTTTACGTGTAGATTCATGAATGATATGATTCTATAAAATGTGCATTATACATATTGCATTTCATGTGAACACATCTCACCACCATTGTAATATGATGTTGCATCCCATTACATACATATTTACATAGGTGGTATGATTTTTGTTACTTAAGCATTGTATGTATACAAATGTTTCATCATATAAGCATCTATACATTTTAATAATGTTTTACATCACTCATGCATTAATGATCATATTAGGTATATTCATCATCATGAAAAGTAAAGTTAATTTTGTTTTTTTAAAGAATAAAGGTTCAATGGTGCTAATTTCTTACCACATCTTTTTAGCTACTTTAGTTTGTTCACAACATGGGAGATTGAAGGACTGAAATAGAAAGGATTGAACAGGCTCAAGAAGAGATAAGGGAAAAAGTTATGGAAATACAATAAGATATTGAAAAACAGTTAATAAATTTGAAACGGATAATGTTAGGGCTGTCAGAAGGAAAATGAATGGCTAAAACATCTAGGGCAAGTGAAGAAGTTATTATTAACGAACCATTGTACCTAACTGGGTCCACACATCCCTATAGTCAAAATTTTCATATTACACAAGTACCACCAACAAACTACCAGTCTTCTAATTTTACTGATACTAGACTATCCCCAATTTAGATATATGTTAATTTCGGGGGCTACCATCATAATATCCTACTTGGATGATCTAAAAGAATAAGAGAATCCAAAATTGGTTAAGAATACTGAGTTTAAAAGTGAGTACAATTTGTTGAAAGAAAGACCTAAAGTGGTAGAAGAAATTGATGTCTTAAAAAAAATTAATGCCCATGAGTTTAACCTAGTTCCTGACCTAGTTATCTTTACAAAGTTCAAGGTTTCAACATTTGAGAAATATGATAGAAACAGATGCCCTAAGATATATTTGACTCGATACTATAATAAAATGGTTGGGTATGCCCATAATGAACAATGACTTATTCATATCTTTCAAAAAAGTTTGATGGGTATAACTGCCAAATGTATTATATTTGGAAAGAGGCCAGATTTGCATTTGGAGAGACTTATCTCAGGTATTCTTAAAGCAATACCAACATATGTTAGAAATTACCCTAGATAGATTAACTCGTCAAAACATGAAAATGAGATTTAATGAAACTACAAGGAGTATGCCACTAAATAGAAGAAGGTAGCATCGTAAGTACGATCACCCCTCACGGAGTTGAATTCCCTATTTATGGATACTCTTTCTTCTTCTTACTATGATAGATTGATTGGTAATGCATCTTCATAATTTATAAATTTACTATTTATTGTAGGTAAAATTGAGGATGGGATAAAAAAAAATTATGGATGCGAGTATAAAGATTCATAATGAAAGAATAAAGGTATTTTTGGTGAACATGCTTAAGAAATAACTGTTGAAGGGTGAAATGAGAAAAACCTCATTATAATACATGAAGATCTGATGATGGCCATTGGTCACCATACCTGCCTCAACTTTTTTACAATTTGACACTTCAAGCCAATGACTTTCCTTAACCATTTCATCTTTATGTTCAAATGTCCCTTTTTCAGAATCCTTCACCACATGTATTCACAAAAAAAAGATCAACTCAGGTCATCCACAGAGGTATAAAAGAAAGAGAGTTAAAACACACCATTCACTTCCAATATCCTACAAGGAGCTTTTTTCATTGCTTGTCAGTAGTCATATGATTTCTCCTATCCTTACAAAGCTTAAAAAGCCTCATTACCCAAAAGATACAATTTCAATGCTAAATGTGAATAATATGATGGGGTTAAAGGACATTTCATAGAAAATTGCATTACCTTTAAAGATATAGTTCCATCTTTGATCGATGAAAATCTTATAAAGTTTAAAAAGCTGGTTGGCTGCTCTGATAATTGATAGTGGTGGAATTGAAGGTCATGATTCTAAAAATGAAACACCAAGGACTTTTTTAAGCTTATATATCATCTTGAGAGTATTGTTAAGAATATGAATTTTGAATTGGGCCTGAATGTTTGCATTGAATGAATGGATATGGTATATCATATTGTCTTATAAATTTGTTGACATTGAAAATTTTTAATTCCTTTTCAATTTAAAAATTTTAAGTTTTTTTGAAAAATAGAAAAAAAATTTGTTGAATTTGAATTAATTCTTGAAGATCATGAAAACAAAAATGCCCTAAAAAATGGCTTTTAATTTTTGAATTTTTTGTAAATATTATTTTTTATTTAATTTTTAACTTTTGTGTGATGTAAATTCAAAAATTAATTCACAATTGTTTGAGAAAAAATCCCATATAAACGATTTTTAAGATCAATAAAAAGTTTTTTTGAAAAAAAATAGGCCTGTTTGAAAGGACATATACATTTTTTAAATGGCAAACATTTTAAAGTTATTGGTAATTACTATTAAAAAATAACTCATCCAATACCTTTACATATTTTTTTACCTCTCCTATGCTTTAATCCTTTTGAATAACTTCATTCACTAGTTATAATCCTTTAAGGGGCATGAACTTCAACTTGCGAACCTTGTCATCATTTGATATATTGAAATAATAATATTTTCTTGGACAATGAACAAAAAAGGCTAGTTTTGAAGGTTCATTTTAAATTTCAAAAACTAAGTAAGATATTCTTTCAAAATTTTAATTGGCAATTTAATATGTGTCAAATTTTGTCAATATGATTGAACCATCCAAATTCTTTCAATAACCATAGACATAAAAAATGCTTGAACCTTATATCTTAAGTAGCCCTTGTTTCACTCTTAAGGCATATTAACTAAAATAAGCAAATTCCTTCTCGCCTAAGATAATTTCTTTCATGCCTTAATATATTTTTCCCTAATTTTACCAAAAATGCTAGACAAGTTTGGAATCAAAATGAGCCATTTTACGAACTGTGTAATCAAATTTGGGACATTTCATTCAACTTAATTTTCACTATCATAAAAACCTTAAGTCAAAAATTAGGTGGGGTATCAGTCATGTAAAAACGATTGATGGTTATAACATAAAAATAAATAAAAAATAAAAAAAGCTTTTGATATCTCTCTTCAAATAATTTGCTCTTTTAACAAGTGATCATGTTTAAAATGATGAATGATCATCTTTCTTTATCTTTCGTATATAAAAAAAAAATTATTATCTACTTGTTACCCATTTGAGCCTATCAAATGTTTGTTCCAATATGAACCTCAGCCAATGATTATCTTTTACACTGAAAGGCAAACTAAGGATATTTTTAAGAGACTAACTTTAAGAAAAAATTTTTATATTAAAAGCATCTAATATGCACCTCGGAGATGAGAGTCTGATGAAAAAGTGAATCAGGCTTCAGTTAGAATCCTAAGAACTCAAGAAAGTAGTTTACTAAAGTTGAAGTCAAATATTTCTAAAAAAAAAAGTGTAGAAAGAAAGATATACATCTCGAAGCTGAGAGTTTAGGGCAAAAGGTGAATGAGGCTTCAATTAGAATCCTAAGCATTTGAGAAATTAGAATACTAAAGATGAAGTCAAATGTTTAAAAAAAAAAAGAAAAAGCCAAGAAAGAAAGACATGCACCTCGAAAATGAGAGTTTGGGGTAAAAAGTGAATAAGACTTTAGTTAGATCTCAAGAATTCAAGAAGTAAAAGACTAAAATTGAAGTCAGATGTTTCTAAAAAAAAGTACAAAAAAAGAAGAAAGACATGTACCTCAAGGATGAGAGTCCAAAGCAAAGAGTAAATAAAGTTACACTTAGAATATAAAAAAGTCAAGAAAGTAAAATGAAAAAGTTAAAATCAAATATTTCCAAAAAAAAAAAGAAAAAAAAAGCACAAAGAAGGAAAGACACATGGCTTTTCATCCAAAGAATGATGTGTAAGATCCTTAGCCTAATTACTTTGAATGACATATTTTGAGCTTATTTATCCATTCTTTCAGAACCTCGAACCTTGGTTTACATTACGTACCTTGAAATGTCTATTTTGATTAAATGTGGACACTTAAATTGAATTGCTATATCTTTGAAAATTTGTATATACCTGTTAGTATTTAGCAAGATTTTACTAAGTTCTTCATTGATTAGAAAATATAACTTTAAGGTCAAAACCCAAAAAAGGCAATTTAGAGCTAAAGCCTCTTTTGAGACCTTAAAAAAATTTTAGAGTTCTAAGGTTCTATCTAGAATAAAAAGTCATGATGCACAACCTTTTGAAGGATCAATACCCATTACATACTTTGCTTTTTACCAAAGAGTGAAAATAAAAAATTAGTCTTTTTCTCTTCCTAAATCTTTTTCAAAAAAATAATGGTTAGTTCTTATGCACATTGAAGTATCATGTTAAGCCATGCTTGATTTTCAATAAAGGAAAAGTGTTTTAGAAAAAGTATCTTTTTTGTGAGCCAAGAGAAACTCTTGCAACCATCGTCAAGCTTTCGTTGAAATATGCCCACCAGTAAAAAGAATTGAATTATCGATTAACCTATCCATAAGTATTCCAAATAGTAATCATCAATTTTTGAGAGATTTAAAAGTCATGGGTTTTTAACTTTTCTCCTTGATTATGAAGATACTTTATGTGGGGCAATTTTGTAATCACATTTGAAAAGTTTAGAGATTATTTGAGTATTTTGTAAAGAATACTGAGATTATTGAAAATTTGAACAAAGATTTAAAAAAAAAAACACAAAAACAAAAAACAAAAATGAATATTCACATTTGTATCACTTGTGTTCGTACTTGCATGTGCATCATGACAAAGATATTTGATTTAAAAATAAAAAAAATGCATTTGCATCACTTGCATCTGCATCATGAGAAAGACATTTGCATTCACATCTACATTATGAAAAAGACATTTGCATTTTCATCACTTGCATTTACATCATGAAAAAGATATTTGATCTGCATATTGCAACAAAAAAAAAAAGAAAACAAACAAACAAACAAAAAGACATTTGCATTTGCATCATTACATCTGTATCATAGGAAAGGTACTTGTAGGGACATTCACATGAAAGGAACATTGGCATTTGCATGATAAAAAAAGTCACATGTATTTGCATCAAGCATTCACATAGACATTCGTATCATGATTGTGTTTATCAATTTTTTAAATATTAAAAACAAGGAAAAGAAAGGAAATAAAAATATTTTAAGTAGTGAAATAAATTAAAAAAGTAAAAATAGCAAAAAAAAGGGCAAAAAGAGATAAGGAAGTCTATCATGAATAATATGAAAAAAAGAAAAGAAAAGAAAAGAGAAAATAGTTTGACAAGAGACTAAAATGTCAAAAAGGTTTGAAGAGTTGAAAGAAAATTGATCTACAAAAAGTAAAAGGATTGTTAAAAAGATGAATGAAAAAGATGAGATACGGTACAAGATAATACTTAAGCCCAGTCTAGCTGGCATCCAAGCTTAGATCAACTAGTACTTAAGCCTAGATTAGCTGACACTTTAAGCCCAAATATGGCATTTAAACCCATATCAACTGGTATTTAAGCCTAGATTAGCTGACATTTGAAACCCAAATTAGCTAGCACTCTAAATCCAAATTAACTAACACTTTAAGCCTAAATTAGCTGGCACATTTGAGATTTTAAACCCAGATTAGCTGACATTTTAAGCTCAAATTGGCTAGCACTTTAAACTCAGTTTAGTTGGCATTTTAAGCCTAGTTTAGTTTGCACTTTAAGCCCAGATCAACTGACACCTAAATGATATTTAAACCCAAATTAGCTGGCATTTAAGCTTAGATTATCTGATGATAGGATTCTAAAAGTATTCCGAGTATTAATGCTTTAAGAAATCTCTAGGTGAGAAGATTTTTTTTAAATATTACCAGAGTATTGGGATATTTATAGAAAATCTTTAATATAATAAAAATTTCTCTTTTTTCATTTTTTTATAATAATAAGTATTAATTAAAATTAATAAAATTTTTTAAAAAGAAAATAAAATGTATGCATCAACATGATAACATTCTGCATTGCATGCATGACATAATTTTTACGAAAAGTAAATTTGAACCTTCGAGGATGAGATTCTAAGGTATTTCGAGAAGTGATGCTTAGAAAACTCTAGGTGAGAAAAAGTTTTTTTAATGTTACCAACGTATTGAAACATTTTAAGAATTATTTCAATAAAAAGGTTCAAATTTATTTTTCTCGAATAATTTTTTTTAATTAAAAAAAATTAAAAACCAATTTTCAATAAATGAAAAAATCAAGAAAATTATTTTTCAAACACTGAAAATGGGATTGTTTTTTTTTTTTTTATCAAAATCAAAGGATAATATGTAGTTAATTGGTACTATTTTGAACGGGTGCTGTGAGGGTGCTAATCATTTTCCACGCATAATCGACTCCCGAACTCAGACTATTACGTAGACCTAAAATTATTCTTTTAATAAATTTTAATTAATTTTAAGATTTCATTAAAATGATATGTTTTAATAGATGACCAATCGCACCAAGCCAAAAAAGATTGGTGGCGACTTTTTTTTTTATTTTTATTACCAAATTCATCGGGCGGCCCCAAAACTGTTACGACAGCTTAAACAACTTGACGACTCCACTGGGGATACTTTTTGTTTTTTAGAGTCAGGCTAAAATTAACTATGTGTTATCCTCAAATTTTGATTTAAACAGTTTTAATCAGTTTCTTAGATTTTTATTTTCACTTTCAATAAAAAAGGTAAAGAAAAAACAAATCAAAAACAAAAAGAAAACAATTCACACATGTTTCTTTTACTATGTCTCTTATGCTTTATTTTTCTTGTATATATTACTTTTGATAAATTAGGAAACATATACACATACAATGGCACGATGAATCTCATGCATGAGCTCTACACCCGAGCTCCATCCTTTATAGGAGGAAGTAAAGTACTTATGCCCTTGTGAGGTGATAACCTCCATAATGGCAAGCGAAATACTTTCACTCAAATTGAACCTTTTTCGTCGTAGCCTGTAATGGGTGAGGATTGGGGTGCCTTACTAGTTCAGCATGGACGATAGTGAGGAATAATTTGAGAATCTTTAGACATGTGTCAATCCAAACTTAGCATGTAATAAACCTAAAAAGCTAACCTTAGGTGGACCCTTGCCCACCCTCTTGTAAAAAAATACCTATGTCCAAAACGTGTAAGAATAAAAGTCGTGTGTAATACAGAACAAAAAAAAACAAAAAAGAAACTCAAAAATAAAATTTTTTTTCTTCTTTCTCAATTCACATTCTCACACTAACTCTATTTTGTTGTGTTTTCTTTTATTTTTTACATTAATCATATCATATAGTTCTATATCAAAATATTTACTCCAAACAATCTTTCTTTCAAGAAGTCTTCGTGGATCCTATAGGGCTACGAATTTACTCATTCTCAATCAGTATCCCATGTGAGTCATACAATGAAGTATATGTTTGGTCAAAAGAAGCCCAACAAAAGAGTAAAGATTACCTTCTTACCGGTTATGTGTCTGAGTTACTCAAGAAGGTGCATTTGGATCTCACACATGCTTTCTGGGGTCAGTTAAATGAAGAGAAAAAAAAAACTTTTGCAAGAAGTATGGGCAGATTTATCTCTTATTTTGGTAGTGATGGATAAACAGTTGATTAGAGCAGCTATATAATTTGAGATCCGTCTTATAGATGCTTCATTTTTAATCAAGAAGATTTGGTGCCAACTATTAAAGAGTATTCATTTTGCTTGGGATAGAACTATAGTGTCTAGATAAAGTATTTACCTGAAAGCCAAATCAGGTTATCGTAAAAAGTTAGCTAAGCTTATGGGGCTTAAAGTGAAAACCATTGATTTCTTCATGAAGCCTAAAGGTGAACATCTCGACATTCGTTGAGACTTTCTTCAAAACTTCATTCAGAAGCATTTAAATGATGATCAAGGCATGGCTGTGTTTGCTCTATCATTGTATGGCATGGTGATCTTTCTGAAAACTTTAGGTTATATTGAGATAACTGTGATAGACTTTTTTGAGCAAATTAAAACCCAAGTGATTAATCCTGCACTAGCAGTTCTAGCAAAAACCATCCGATCATTGAATTTCTGTCGACGAAATAGAAATAGATGGTTCATAGGATATGCACCTCTATTATATGTATGGGTTAAAAGTCATTTCAAGTGTGAGAAGAGTGTATTCTCAAAGCTGTATCTATAAAACAAAGTATCAATTAAAGAGTTCTACAAAAGCCAATGGCCAACATTGAGGACTAAAGAAAAGTGGGTTCTTTTCTTACGAAGGCTTACTAGGGATGAAATTGAATGGATGGTACCTTGGATGCCTCAGGTGCCTTTATTGTATTATGAAGAAAACGAGCCGTAGATACCATTGTTATGGTTATGAGATGTTATGAGTTACGCTTCATTGATAGTGCTTAGGTAATTTGGTGCAAAACAGTTTATCCTACTACCCATGGCCTGATCTAAGTAGAATTCATTTATAGGGAATCGAATCCATCAAAAACCTCAGATTAGTTGATCCAAGCATGAAAGAAAACACGAAAAATGAGGTTAGGGCCTCTCATCGACAAGGTCACCTTTTGATTATCAAATTTTTTAAAGTAAAATGACTTAGAGACATAATGCTCCTTTTTGATGATAGCTCACATCAATTGGCTAATCTTTTAGAAGAAGTACAATTATCAAAAATTAAGCTTATGAAGAAAGAATTAGAAGTTAAAAAAAAAAAAATAAGAAGAGAAAATTTAAGACTTTACGAGAAGGTAGGACAACTAAAGTATGAAGCAAAGATACAAATGAGCAAATTAAAAAAAGCCATAAAAGAAAGAGATGTGGCCAATGATGATTTGAAAGATTTACGCCAAAAAAATAAGAGGTTACGAGTCCAGTTTAAGACTGAAAAGGTCACTAAGTCTTACCTTAGTCGGCAACGCGAAGTGAATGAGCTCCAAGAAAAAATAAACCAATGGAAGGGCAAAGCTCAAGAAAAATAAGAGGAGGCCACCAAAATTTCTCAAGAATGCCAAAATTAAAAAGGGTTATACTCTACAGCTGCAGCAAGATTGGTGAAATGCCAAAAAGGAAAGGAAATGTTGAAAGCTATGCTCGTAAAAGAAAGAAAAAAGCACTTTAAAGTATTGAATGGAAAGAATCACTTCACCAAGTGATCTAAGGGTTAGATATGCAACTGCAAGACCAAAGAGCCATATTTCAACAATAATAGATGAGTGACAGAGAAGAGAAAAAGATCGGATCTTTACATGTGATTCAATAAGAGATGCTCGTATGAGATGCAAAGCATAAAGTTTAGGAAGGTAACAGTACATAGAGTACATAACCAGTCAAGTTTGTAAGGTAGTAAAAAAGGCACGAGAGATGGTTGAAAAGGTAGAAGCGTTAAGAAGAAAAGGTCAATCCCATAAGAGAATGTGGACAGCGCCTAGTAAACTTCCTAGACGAGGCGAATGACCATTATGAACAAGTCAAACACTTCTATGGATATAATTCTAAGATGATAAATCTCATGTAATCAGAGTTGTATGAAATCAATGAAAACTTTTAGTGTTGAAATTTATCTAAGAGCAAATATCTCACTTGCATTCATGCATCACATGTATCATTTTGCATTCGATAAAATAATAACATTTTTAACGCATGGCATTCTGATTTTTTTTAATAAAATTTTTTTTGTGATAATAAAGGTTCAAGAATAGCTTGCTTTTCAAAAATTTTGACTCAACCCACTCGCCATTCATACAATACTAGGACTCAAACAAGAAACATGAAACAAGAATAGGCCAGTCGATTTGAGAGAATTAAAAAAGTTCAAGAAAAACTAAGAGGGGATCTCAGTACAATAATGGATATGTTTAAAAAACTTGATAAGGGAAAAATAGTGAAAAAAAATCCTAACCTTCAAGAGCAATCGCCATACATAACAGATCTTGTTTACCCTTCAAGATTCGAGTCACAATCAACCAACCTTTTTAAGGAACCAGAGTACAAATTTTTGTTTCCGATGGATATTTCAATCTTTATCCAAGAATGACATCAGTACCTGTTTCAAGATAATTTCAAAATTTTTTTAATCCTGTTATGACAGAAAAACCATCTAAGCCAATCTTCATTTTTGATTTGGATGATCCCAAAGAAATAGAAAATGGGATAAAGATACTTAAAAAAAATGAAAAAAAAGATTAAGCTATTGGAAGAAAGACTTAGAGCAGTGGAAGGAATGAATTTTTATGGCTCCACTGACGCCACCAACCTTTGTTTGGTCCCAGATGTAATCATTCCATCAAAATTTAAGGTCCCTGAATTTAAAAAATATGATGACACGAAATGCTCGATGACCCATATCACTATATACTGTCGAAAGATGGTAGCACATGCTCGTGATGAAAAGTTATTAATGCATATATTTCAAGATAGCCTTATGGGTTTTGCAGCTAAATGGTATGTTCAATTATATAGGACTTGCATTTGTTCTTGGTAAGAGCTTACAAAGGCATTTCTTACATAATATTAGCATGTTAGAGATCTAGCTCTAGATCGTTTATCTTTACAAAGTATAGAAAAAAAAGCAACTAAGAGCTTCAAAGAGTATGCACAAAGATAGAACGATATGACTGCACAAATCCAACCTCTTCTTATCGAGAAAGAGACAATTGTCTTGTTTGTGAATACTCTGAAAGCACCTTATTATGAAAGGTTGATAGACAATGTAATCAAAAACTTTATAGATATAGTGATATCAGGTGAAATCTTTAAAAATGTCATAAAAAATGACAAGCTCGATACAGGAGAGACAAGTGGAGCAAAAACGGTAAAGCTCTTAAAAAGAAAGAGAATGAAGCTCAAGCAGTGAACTATGTAGGGTAATAGTTTAGAGATTTCACACCTTATCCTGTACCATTCTACTAGACCTATTACCCTTTCGTAAACCATGTTACATCCATCCCTTATCTATATCAGTCATATCGATCATTACCACAACCAGTTTATCCATATCGTTTTCAGCCATCTTTTCAGACACCCACCTACAACCGTCTTGTTTCACCCATCAGACCAGAATGGAGACCTAATCCTAATAATGTTTTGAGACCCCGAGAACTACCCAAGAAAAAATCACTTTCGAACCTATACCCATAACATACACGGATCTGTCCCCTTAATTTGTCAAGAAACATTTACTAACCCTTATTATTATTAAGCATTTGAAACTTTCATTTTCTAAATGGTATGATCCCAATACATATTGTGATTATCACTATGAAAATCTGTGTCATTCTACTGAGAACTGTACTGCCCTAAAGCTCAATGTACAAGGATTAATCAATGAAAGGTGTTAAATTTTGAACCAGCCAATGAGAGACTCTAAATATTAATGGAAACCCTTTATCGAACTATACTAGACCATCAATAAATGCTTTAATTGATGGGTAAAGAACCCACGTGAAGGAAAAATATATGAAGTTAAGATTTTGATGGCTAAGGTGTTTGAAGTCTTGGCCAAAGCTGACATGTTAAAGTCAATAAAACCTCAGAATTGCTTTGAAGCGATTAACTCAACTGAGAGCTACAATTATCACAAAGGTTCTTTGGGGCATTCTATCTAGAATTATCACTAATTTCATCAAGAGGTACAGAAATTGATGGATATGGGCCGGATAAAATTTTACGAAAAAAGAAAAAAGTTGGTGAAAGCTATAGTGTCTACCGTTGATTCCAAAAATAAGTTTGTGCATAAATTGATCACTATTTATTATGATGAGAAGTTGACATTCAAGCTAGAAAAGCCTATCTCTCAACCAGTGGTGACAATTAAAGTTTCTAGTCTTTTTTTATATCAAAATGATAAAACAGTACAATAGAAGTATGATTGTGATGTCATAGTCAACTAGATACTGTAAACATAATGGACGTAGGGGTATAACTCGAAGTGAAAGGTGTTATACTCCAAAAGCTCTAAAGAAAGCTAGGAAAGAGAAAATAATGTCATAGAAGAAGAAAGAAGTTAGAATAATCCTATTGTAGTCCCAAAAAAAGAATGTCAGAAGCCAATCTCTGAGCATGAAGCTTGTGAATTCTTAATGTTGATAAAACATAGCGAGTATAATGTGGTAGAATAGCTTAACAAGATGCCAACTAGAATTTCGTTATTGTCATTATTGCTCAGCTCAGAGTCACACTGTAATACTTTACTGAAGGTGCTAAATCAAACATATGTGTCTCACAATGCTTCTATTGAATATGCGAAACAGCTTGTTGGTAATTTGATAATTTCAAACTATATTTCTTTTAGTGATGAAAAAATTTCTCTTAAAGGTTGTGGAAATATCAAAGTTCTTCACATTACTGTTAAATGTAAAAGTCATATAATGGCTAATGTTTTGATTGATAATGGCTTATCCATCAATGTCATGCTATGACTATTATGGCAAAACTCTCTGTTGATGCATCTTATATAAAGCCTAGTCATATGATAGTTTGAGCCTTTCGATAGAACCCAAAGAGAGGTGTTGAGAGATATAGAAATGCCATTGTAAATTAGCCTGTGCACTTTCAACATGAAATTCTAAGTTATGGATATCTTCCTTTTATATAGTTATTTATTAGGTAGGTCATGGATTCATATGATAGGTGCTGTTCCATCATTATTGCATCAAAAAGTCAAATTCATTGTTGAAGAAAAGCTAACATGTGTGGCAAAAAAAAATTTATTAGTAACTCAATCGATAAATACTCTTTATATGAAATTAATAGATGAAGCGCTAGAATGCTTTTATAGATCTTTCGAGATTATCAATGCCATATATGTGACTAAAAGATCTAAATTGTATTCATCACATTTGTCTACGAAAACTAAAACGGTTGTCAAATAGCTTACCAAGATGGGATGGTGACCTGAAACTTGACTAGGAAAGAACTTACAAGGAATCATAGCACCACTAGTAGTATATAACAAGAAAGAAAAATTTAGCTTAGGATATAAGCCAACAAGAGCAGACATAATGAAAATGGTGAATGAGAAAAAAGATAAGAGAATGACTAATCTTAGAGGATATGAGCCAAAATCAAAGCCTATGGATATTTCATACCTCTATGATTCTTTTTGTTCAAGTGGATATAGTTACCCAGATTTGCCTGAAGCCTTAAGTGCAAGATTCATGGAAGAGTTTTTTAAGCTGGCCATTCAAATAGTGGATAACGAAAAAAATAAGAGTCAAGATAAAAAGCTGTTCGTGCATTCTCGTCCTCCAGATTTTGAACTAGATAATTAAAAAGTCATAGAGCCGCCTGTTGTCTTTAAAACTTTTGAAAAGTAATGTATTATGAAACTTTAAATCCCTAATTGCTTTTATAAGCATTGGTTGATCTTTTGTGGTGTCTTTATGTTCATCGTTTTAATAAAAGACTTAGAAGATGTATATGCATTTCTTCTATTGTTTTCATCTTCATTCCATATTTTTCCATCATTTTCTTGCCATTTCATTTTTGTGTGCCAATATTCTCTTCATCTTACCCTTTGCAGGGTCCCAAATAATGAACACGAAGATAATCATGGCAATAATCTCGGATTTGATTTCAAAAACTTAATTTATGTTGATGAACTTGATAATGAGAAAGATTCAGATAATTACACATTACCTCGTTATTTATTAAAATTGATAAAACATGAAGATAAGCCAATTGAACCCCACTAGAAAATTACCAAATTAGTGAATTTATGAGACTATGAAAATAAAAGAGAGGTCAAAGTTGGTACATCTCTTTTACCAGCTAAAAGGTAAAAGCTAAAAGAGCTACTCTGAGAATACGTGGATGTGTTCTCGTAGACTTACTAGGATATGCCAGGACTCAGTATTGATATTGTAGAGCATAAGTTACCTTTAAAACCAGAATGCAAGCCGATGCAACAAAGGCTAAGGCACATAAAGCCAAAAATGCTGTAAAAATTAAAGAGAAAGTGAAGAAGCAATTTGATGTTAGAATTTTGGAGGTAGCAAAATATCTCGAATGGGTAGCCAACATAGTGCCAGTTTCCAAAAAAGATAAAAAAATGAGAATGTGTATCGATTATCAAGATTTGAATAGGGTAAATCCCAAAGATAATTTTCTCTGCCCTATATCGATATCTTAGTGGATAATACTGCTAAACATTTCATATTTTCCTTTATGAATGGCTTCTTAGGTTACAATTAGATCAAGATGGCTTGAGATGATATAGAGAAAACTACATTTGTGACTATGTGAGGAATGTTCAATTACAAAGTCATACCTTTTAGGTTAAAAAATGCTGGTGTTATTTATCAAAGAGTAATTGTGACTCTCTTTCATGACATGATGCATAAAGAGATAGAAGTGTATGTGGATGATATGATTGCAAAATCTCGTGAAAGAGAAAATCATGTAGTCAATCTCAAAAAGCTGTTTGATAGGTTGAAAAGATTTCAACTAAAGTTAAATCCTACCAAATATACATTTGGTGCCAAATCAGGAAAATTATTAGGCTTTGTGGTTAGTGAAAGAGAAATTGAAGTGGATCCGGATAAGATATAAGCTATTTAGAACTTATCTCCTCCTTGTACACCAAAAAAAGTACGAGATTTCTTAGGGAGATTGAACTATATTGCTCGTTTCATCTCTCAACTCACCTATAAATGTGATCCCATTTTTAAGCTTCTTAAAAAATAAGATCCAAGAGAATAGAGTGATGAATGCCAAAAAGTTTTTAATAAGATTAAAGAATACTTGTCAAATCCACCTATGTTGGTACCGACAATCTCGAGAAAACCTTTGATTTTGTACTTAACACTGCAAAAAAATTCAATGAGATATGTGCTGGGATAAAAAGATGAAATTGATAGAAAAGAACGAGCAATTTACTATTTAAGCTAGAAATTCACTGATTACGAGTCCAAATATTTGTGTTGTGCATTGGCCTAGACAGTTCAAAGGCTCCAACAATACATGCTTTATCATACCACTTGACTCATAGCAAAGTTGGATCCTATTAACTATATATTTGAGAAGCCATCATTGATAGAGAGAATAGCTTAATGGTAAGTTATGATTTCAGAATATGATATTGTTTATGTGACTCAAAAGGCTATTAAAGAAAGTTCAATAGTCGAGTTTTTAGTCGATCGTGTAGTTGAAGATTATGAGCTAATGAAAATGGATTTTTTTTATTAAAATGTGATGGCCATTGAAAAAAATGAACTTGTTGGGAGTTCTTAGAGGATGTATTTTGATGGAGCTACTAATGCCTTTGGTCATGGTATTGGGGAAATTTTAATATCCTCCGATGAACATTATTATCCCATCATAACTAGGTTGAATTTCAATTGCACAAACAATGTGACTGAATACGAAGCCTGTGTTATATGTTTGCAAGCAATGATTGAGAAGAAAATTAAAGTGTTAGATGTGTTTGAAAATTTAACTCTAGTCATTTATCAGTTGTGAGGAGAATGGGAAATAAGAAATTCTAAGTTGATACGATACCATAAGTGCATCTCTGAATTGGCCAAGCAATTCAAAGAAGTTCAATTTGAGCATTTGTCTAGAGAGAAAAACCAAATTACTGATGCACTAGCTACTCTAGCTACAATGATTAAAATATATGCAAAAACTGAAATCCAACCCATCAAGCTGAATGTGAAGGATGAACCAGCACATTGTTCAGGTATCAAAGAAAAAGTTGATGGGAAGCCATGGTATCATGACATTATGCAATACATTAAAACCCATCAACACCTAAAACATGCAATAAAAAATAAAAAGAGGACTATTAGAAGGTTGGCTATGAGTTTCTTCTTTGATGGAGATGTCCTCTATAAAAGGGATCAAGATCAAGTACTCTTAAGGTGTGTGAATACAGCTAAAATAAAGATGATTATTAAAAAAGTGTATGATGGAGTTTATGGGGCACATGCAAATAGACATATAATAGCTAGACAAATTATGAAGGTCGGTTATTATTGGTTGATAATGGAGAGTGACTATATTAATTATGCTAGAAAATGTCATAAGTGCCAGATTTATGCTGACAAGATCCATTCTCTTCTAACAACATTGCATGTTTTGGCTCCTCCATGACCATTCTCTATGTGGGGCATGGATGTCATCGATCTTATTACTCTAAAAGTTTTGAATGGGCATAGATTCATCTTTGTGATGATTGATTACTTTACCAAATGGGTAGAAGCTGCATCATATGCTAGTGTGACCCGATCTGTGGTATGTAAGTTCATAAAAAAAGAGATAATATGCAAATATAAACTTTCAAAAGTGATTATTTCTGATAATACCAAAAACTTGAACAACAAAATGATGAATGAAATGTGCACTCAGTTTAAGATCCATTATCATAATTCGGCACCATATCGTCCAAAGATGAATGAGATAGTGAAGGCTAAAAACAAGAATATCAAAAGAATTTAAGAGAAAATAACTGATACTTATAAAGATTGACACAAAAAATTACCTTTTGCTTTGTATGTTTGTAAAACATCAGTCCGAACATCTACTAGGGCCACTCCATTCTCCTTAGTATATGAAATGAAAGCTGTGCTATCGGTTAAAGTGAAAATTCCCTCGTTGAAAGTTTTAATAGAGGTAAAGTTAGAAGAAGCAGAATGAGTTCGAAATCATTATGAACTATTGAACCTCATTGAAGAGAAAAGACTTACAACATTATTTCATGATCAATTACATCAAAAGAGGATGATGAGAACACATGACAAGAAAATTCATCCCCATCGCTTTAGGGAAGGAGACTTAGTGTTGAAAAAGATTTTTTTAAATCAACATGACAATCGAAAAAAATGGACACCAAATTGGGAGGGCCTATACTTGGTGAAAAGGCCTTTTCTAGTGGGGCATTGATTTTGACAGAGATGGATGGAGATGACTTACCTACTTTAATAAATTCAGATGCTATAAAAAAGTATTTTACTTAAAGAAAAGAAAAAAGAAAAAATGTTGATGTATCTAAGCTGAAAACCTGAAAAGGTGACTTGGATGCGAAAAAAAAGCATCATCATGAAAGATCTCATAATATAGGGGCAAATGTAGTTTGACGAACTCTAAAGGATCAAGAAAGTCATTTGATTTAGTTTTAGAAAAAGAATCTAGAAATAATTTTGTTTGTGAATATTCTCTCATGATCATTATTTGGGCACCTTTGTTTAGACTCAAACACTTTACCATGCACTTATTATCAATCTAATGAAATATGCTATCTTTCCTTTGAAAATAATATCTATCTATTCCTTTATTCTCATTTGATATTTTCGTTTACCATACAAATAGGAGAAATGTGTGATTGCATTTTGTTTGTCTTGAACTTAAAATGACGAAAAAAAAAATGAACATGAAAGATCTCAGCATTACTTTTTAAAAGTTGACAAAAATAACTAAAAAGGGACGAGAAAAGCATGACAAAACATTAATGTTGTAGACATTCAAAGAAAAGAAGTATTGTTAGGGAAGAATACAATAGTCAGATGTTAAGAACATATTGGTCATATGGTAATTTTGATAAAAGAAACCAAAAGCAAGAGATTTCAAGAACCTTTTTACCACAATGAATAATTTTGATTGCATTGCATTTAGAACACTCAGTACATGCATCCATGAGCAATTATAATAAAGACAGAGAATTTTCATTTCCTAATGAAAGACAAGATCAAGCAAAAGATTTCAAAATAGAGAAATTTACTTGTTCAAAGATGAGAACTCAATAGTTGTTGAGCCTCTGCTGAGACGAGCTCTTTCTAAAATGAGATTTTAAAGTTGTTGAGCCTCTACTGAGATTAGCTTTTTCAAATGGATTTTTAAAGTTGTTGAGCCTTTGCTGAGAAGAGCTTTTTCAAATGAGATTTTAAAGTAGTTGAGCCTCTGTTGAGAAAAGCTTTTTCTAAGATGAGATTTTAAAGTTGTTGAGCCTCTACTTAAAGAAACTTTTTTCAAATAAAATTTTAAAGTTGTTGAACCTCCGCTGAGAGGAGCTTTTTTTTTTCAGATTTTAAATTTTCAAAAGTTGTCGAATCTTGAGTAGGAAGGGCATTTCAATTTGATGACAAAAGCCCTTTGATTAGTTTTTTTTTTAAAGAAAAAAAACTTTTTGGATTTCAGATAAAATTGTTGTCTTTGTCTTTACTCTATTCTTGATTCTCAGTAATATGCAAAGAGGGTAGCTGTAGATATCAAATTTGTTCAGCCTTGATCAAATTTACTATTTTTATTAAATAATAATAAGATAATAATAATATTATTAAATGCAATAATAAAAATTAAACAAAAAATACAAAAACAAAATAAAACAAAATAAAACAAAAAAATAAAAAAAAGAATATTGGTGGCAGTGGTGCCTAGCACAGCACCGTTGGCCGCCTTACTCTACCACCTATACCCTGTTCACCACTACCACCCCTGATTCATTACCCTCGCCTAAACTCCTAACTATCATGCCCTACCACTATCAGATAAGACAAAAAAAAAAGCAGCATGAGGGTCATGCTTGCACCCTATGCAGAGTCTTGTACCACTTTTTCTGTTGAAGCTCTATAAATAGAGCTCTTGGTCGAACCCAAAAGGAGGATGAAAAAATAAAGAAAGGGGGAAACCCTGTAAAAAATAAAAAATCTTTCTGCCAGAAAAACACCAAAAAACATAAACAAAAAAATAACTCAGTCCCCTAGAACGAGGAATCTAGCACAGAGAGTTCCTGCATAAAGAAAGAAACAAAGTCAGTTTTCAAAAAAAAAAAAAAGAATAAAAAAAAGGTTTGACCGAAACTTCAAGAGCAGATCTGTGGAATTTGAAACTCTTTTTGGTGAAAAAGAGGGTTTGATCTGTGTTCAGCGGGTCGGGAGAAGTTTGCGGGTGTTTTTTGAAATTTTTCGACACCAACGACGACGGTTAAAGCTCGCCGTCGGTAAAGATAACGACGGTCGTCATGACGGACAGCCATCAGCCTCAGATCGATCTAAAAAAAAAAGAGAGTCTTTTTTTCGGGCCGAATGGGGGAAATGAAATGAATTTTTTTTTTTTTACTTTTATAAAGTTGCCAATAGCTAAAACAACGTCGTTTCATTTAAAAGCAAAAACGACGTCGTTTTAAGCCCAAGGATCGTCGCGTTAACCCGTCGACCCGACTCATGATTCCACAATCGACCCGACAACTCAACTCACCTTTTGCCCTGATCGGTTCGACTGAACTGGTACTGAATTGCTGAACTCAATCCAGACCGACCTCGAACTGCCAAATCAACCAAATCCCGTTGAACCGCCTAACCGATCGACCCGCATTGACTAGACCGTTGACCGATCAGGTTCAGGTAAAAAAAAATTTTTTTTTACATATTTTTTATTAATATTTATACATATTAAAATATTTTTATTTGTTAGTTTAAATGATGAAATATGCAGTTAAATTTTTTTTCTTCTCTAATTTTGTTAATTTTAAAATAAACTTAAAAATAAAAAATAAAGATAAACTTTATAATAATAATACAAAGTTAATAAAAATGTAAGAAAATAAAATTTTTACCCGATGATGAGATTTAAAGGTATTTCGAATAGCGATATTTATGAAATCTCTAGGTGAGAAGATTTTTTAAATACTATTAGCGTATTTTAGTATTTATAAAATTTTCAATACAATAAAAGTTTTCTTTTTTTTTGTTTTAAAATAATAAATAAAAATAAATTAAATAATTAAATAATAAAAAAATGAGAAAAAAATTTTTTATCCGATGATAAGATTCTAAAAGTATTCTAAGTAGAGATGCTTTAAGAAATCCTTAGGTGAGAAGATTTTTTTAAAAATTACCAAATTATTGGAATATTTATAGAAAAATTTTAATATAATAAAATTTTCTCTTTTTTCATTTTTTTATAATAATAAGTATTAATTAAAATTAATAAATTTTTTTTAAAAAAAATAAAATGTGTGCATTAACATGATAACATTCTTCATTGCATGCATGACATAATTTTTACGAAAAGTAAATTCGGACCTCTGAGAATGAGATCTAAGGTATTCTGAGAAGTGATACCTAAGAAATCTCTAGGTGAGAAAAAGTTCTTCTAATGTTACCAACGTACTAGAACATTTTAAAAATTATTTCAATAAAAAGGTTTAAATTTATTTTTCTCAAATAATTTTTTTTAAATTAAAAAAAATTAAAAACTAATTTTTAAAAAATCAAAAAATCAAAAAAATTATTTTTCAAACACTGAAAATGGGATTATTTTTTTATCAAAATCAAAGATAATACGTAGTTAATTGATACCGTTTTAAAAGGGCACTATGGGGGTTCTAGTCCTTCCTCACGCGTAACCAACTCTCGAACTCAGACTGTTACACAAATCTTAAAATTATCCTTTCAATAAATTTTAATTAATTTTAAGATTTTATTAAAAGGATATGTTTTAATAGGTGATCAATCGCACCTAGCCAAAAAAGATTGGTGGCGACTCCGTTTTTTTTTATTCGTTATCAAATTCGTCGGACAGCCCCAAAACCGTTACAACAACTTAAACAACGATGAGCATTCAAAAATTCGTAAGACTTTCAGGCATAATCTCTAAGACCTTCGGACATAATTTTCAAAACTTCTGGGCAGAATATTTTAAATTTTCAAAGTTTCAACATCTCTAATATGAAGAATATTCAAAGATTTATAAGACCTACGGGCATAATCTCTAAAAACTTCGGGTATAATTTCTAAGACTTCCAAGTGTAATCTTTAAATCCTTTGGACATGATTCGTAAGTCTTTTAAGCTGAATTTATTTTAGTTTTGAGATTTGTAAGACTTTCGGGCATGATCTCTTATTTTATTTTCAAAATTTGTTGGATTTTTATTTAAACGACTTTTCAAATTTGTTTTCAAATGGTCATGTTTATTAATTTAGGAAACAAAAAAATAAAAAAAATTCATGAAAAAAATTGGAAAACAAAAATCAAAAACAAAAAAACCAAAGCAAAAAAATTTTTTTGAAAAATTCTAAATTGTGATTTCGAAAAAAATTATTATCTATGTCTTTGTATTATTTCTGATTCTAAAAAATGTATGAAGATGGGCTGTTGTAGACACTCAATTTAGTCTAGGTCAATTCAAACATATTCGTTTTTATGTTTAATTTGCATATTCTTATTTAAGCTAGTTTAAGCATTAAATGGAATTGGATTTATTCGAGTTTATTTCGGATTAGTCATTATTATTATTATTATTATTATTATTATTATTATTATTATTATTATTATTATTATTATTATTATTATTATTATTATTATTATTATTTATCATTTAGGATTATTAATAAAAAAAATATATATAATAAAAATTAATTAATTATGAAAAAAATTAATTATCAATTAAAATTAAATTACAAAAAAAGGCAGAATATAACAAAACTACCTAACCTTCTGCCAGCAACCATTACTCCACTTCATTGCCATCAATGTTATAAGACTACAACAAGCCAAATTGCCTAGTGCCATGTTCCATTACCCTTTTCTAAAAATTTTAGATGGTTGCTACAAAAGACCAAATAAAAACCAGAGAAGAGAGGAGACACAAGGAGGCCAGCACTCATCTCCACCCTCGATATCCCTGACCCTATTTGGCCAGCTCTATAGCCCTAGTAGCTACTCCACGTAACACTAAGCACTAGCCTTCCCCAAACTACTTAATCCTTACCTAACACAGACTCTTTAAGTGCCAATTGCATAACCCCAGCAGTTACTCCATGACCCCATTCAACTACTACCTAAACTCCACCCAAGCACCTTGCCCATTCCAAAGTCCTCAACACTATCCATCCATACTCGCATCTCTCAATCTCAACACATAACCTTCATAAGCCTCGTAGAATCCCACACCTAGAACCGAGCCAATTCCCTACATCTTTGCCCATATTAAGCTAATGCCCACACCAGGCTAGCCCCTACCCCAACACAGCACCCACACATCGCCAGTGCACACACCCAACAAGCACCTACCTAGAATCCACTCTCAACTAAAGCCTCGTTGACACCTACTCAAAACCACCTTTCAAGTAGCCCTATTTTTACACAAGCCAACCTTTCCTAAAACCCTTAAGTTTCACCAAAACCTTCAGCCATAGCCATCATCAACCTAAAAAATAAAAAATTCCATTCACTTTTCATACTAGAAAAAAAACAAAGAAAAAAATATAAAAAAAAACACACAATCTTCTCTTGAGGGAGGAACCAAGTGTCAAAGCCAACTATAAAAAATATATATAGTCAGATTTGGCAAAACAAAGAAAAAAAAACATAAAAAAGGGAAGAGAAGCCATCAACACCACTGAAAGCAGCAGTGGCACAAAGAGAATGATGGCTGGTGGTGGATAAAAAGAAGCGACAGCGGCTAGTGCAAAGGCACCGAAAAACGGGTGTTAGGAAAACTGATGGTTTCATTTAGAAAGAATAATTTTTTTTTTAAAAGGGGACTGGAATGAATGTGAACAAAAAAAAAAGGTTTTATAGTATAAAAGAAGCATCAAGCGGGTCAGCTCGACCCACGGCCCGTAACTCAACTTGGATTCGCTCCAAAACTTTCTACCTGGCCCATCAAAGTAGACTTGGCTATGGCCCACTCCAAGCTTGATTTGAAAAATTTTGAGCTTCCTTCTTTATTAGGTTAAACCTAATAGCTTAGTAATTGTTGGTTATTTTGTTAGTTTCTCTTTCAATTACATGTATTTATATAGGATTTTAAATATTTGTTCTAAAATAATTAGTGTTACTTTAATTAAATAATAAAAAAGAAATATGTTACATAATTTGAATATTTGGATAATTTTAACGTTGGAGATTTAAATTTTTGTTAGTATCATGTAAGCATTTTTGAATCATGTGCATTAGTAAAAATAAAAAAAATTTTATAAATTTTTTGATGATGAGACTTTGGGAAGTCTGAGTAATAATTATCGAAAATGACCAAGTGAGAGAATTTTTTCTAAAAAATATTGTCAAAGAATTGGAATATTTAGAATGATTTTTAATACGAAAATTTCTCATCTATTATGCATTTGTAAAAACTAACTTTTATGTGATGTAATAGCATAACAAATTAATCTATATGCATCGTACTAAAAAAGATATTAAAATAATAATAATAATAAATATAAATGAAATTTCAAGGATAAAATCTTAAAGAAGTCAGAGTAGTGATTCTTTAAAAATCTTTATATAAGAAAATTTATATAAAATGCTATTAATGTATTTGAGCATTTATAATAATTTTCAATAAAAGAGTTCTCGTCTTTTTTAAATAGAATAATAAAAGAATTTTTTAGAAAGTGTTATTTGGATTAAATTATAGACATCTTATTTTATAATATGCTTATAAATATGAATATTAAAAATAAGTATGAGTCCGAGCAGTGATTCTTAAGAAGTCTTTAAGTAGGAAAGTTCCTATTAATATTACCAAAGTATTAGAATATTTTCAAAAATTTTTCAATATGCAAGGTTCTTGTTTATTTTAAAAAAATAAAAAAAAAACTAAAAAATAATAAAAATATGTTTTTTTAACAATAAAAAAAATTAAATTTTAAATACCAAAATTAAAACCATTTTAATCAAGATCAAATGATAACACATAATTAATTAGTATCATTTTAAATGGCATTGTAGGGGTGACAATTCTTTCCTACGTGTAATTGACTTTCAAACTTAAACTGTTTTTACAAATAAAAAAAATTATCTTTTTGATCAAGTTTTAATTAATTTTAAAATTTTTATTAAAATGATACGTTTTAATATATGACCAATCGTATTTAATCAAAAAATATTGATGAAGATTTTTTTTTATTTTTAAATTTATCCATATAAAAAATCATTAGAACAAATTTAATTAAGAATAAAATACTATTTAGCAAAGATCCTTTTAAGATAATATAAAATTAATCAATACTGTCTTTGTATGGACGATTTGAGACCATTAATACTTTTTCCGCACATAATAATGTACGGTAAAACTTGTCTCTAAGAGGGGATAACTCTTAATTGAATTGTTAGTTGCCAAATAGTATTCCAGTTGTCAAATAACTATTGGTTAATAAAAAGTGAAATAAGTGATTGGATTTGGTACGAAATGGTGTATTAAGTTTTGATTGGATTGAGATACGGTGAATTGAGGTTTAATTAGATTCAGAAAAAAGAATGTTAGTTTTTGTTTGATGTAAGTTTGTAATTAAGTGAGTTTTTATGGGTTTTGAATTTTTATAATTTTTTTATTTATAATAAAATAAAAATTAAAAATATATAATAAATATAAATATAAAAAAATATAAAAACAAAAAATAAAAATTACGTTACTTTGTTTTTTATTTGTTTTAAATATTTTTATAAAAAATTTTATATTTTACAATAAATTAAAAAATCATACATATGATTAAATGACTAATGAAAAATACAATACTCGTAAGGTAACATAAAAAATTAACAAAAAAATGCAATTACAATATATGAAATACTCTGTATATTAATTTTATTTTGTTGTCAAAATCTATGAAATACTATACATAACATAGCATGAAAAATTAACAAATTTTTTTTTTCTTTTTCATTGTTTAATATCTAAATATCTAATATATTTTTATTACACTCCTACTGTGGAATACGATTTTCTATTTAGTTTATAATTAGAGTTGACAAAGCTCCTTTTTAAATTTCAATAATATGATTTCATTTGATTTGATCAAATAAATTAATAATTCAAACTCATTTAATTTGGATCAAAATTGATTTGAATTATAAATAATTCAAATTTAAACCATTCTAAAGATTAATTCGACATTAAATTATTTTAATTTATAAATTTTAATAATTTAAATCAAAATTATCATATATCAAATTTAAAAAATCCTAAATGATGGAAAATAATCAGAATTCGAACATCCAACTGTAATTTTAGCTTATACGAGCATCCAAAATCTTGGGCTTTATCTTTACTTTTCGCATAAATGGCAGCCATTAATTCCATATTTCATTTTCCCTCGCTAATCAGTAAATCTCAGCCTCCAAAAACAGCAGGCACAAAAAATAATGAATGAGATACATAAATGGAGCCCTACTGTATTGGCAGTCGGCTGTTTTTATTCAGATAGCAGCTGGAACTGACAAGTCAACTGATTTCAGTAGTTCCTCACCCATCTCGATCGTTCGCCGTCGCAACCCACTAGTGAAATTAAAAGCTCACCTAGCAAAGGAGAGCATGAACAAAAACAATGGACCAAAAAGTGGAAAATGAAAGAGAAAGAAAAGGAAAAAGAAAAAGAAGTGGCGATGGGGTTTGAGCTTGGAAGGAGAGAGAATATGAAAAAAATAATTAATAAATAAATTTAAAATTTAAATCAATTAATTTATATAATCACTTTTAAAAAATATCATCCAATATTTAAAATTTAAATTTTAATACTTATAATTTTTTTTTTATTCTCATATTATAATTTTTTTTATAGCAAAAAAATTGAAAAAAAAAAAAGGAAAAAAAAAAAGAAAGAAGTGTCAGGTTCGAGATTGGAGCTTGGAAGGAGGGAGATGGATGCAAATTAACTAGAACAAAAGTTTATAAGATCCCTATCAATAAAGCAGTTAAGGGACCACTTGTTAATTACCAAAATAAATATATAAAAGAACTTTAATTTTAGTTATAGGATTATTATTTTACAAACAAAATTAAAATATTATCATATTTTTTATTTATCATATTAATTTACATTTATTATTTTAAATATATCTTGATAAAATATGTGAAATCCTCTACGTATATGAGATAATCTTAATTTATAACTGATCTTTGATAATCGCTATGGTAGAAATTAGAGGGACTGTTTCGTGGGTTCTTTTTTAACCACTTTCTCAGCCAAGTCTTATTGGTTAATTCTTGTGAATGATTACAATTCTAGCAATTTATTTTAGTGCAATTGTAAGAAATCAAATTTGATTTAATTAATTTATATTTAAAAAATAATATTTAATATATCTACAATTTATATTTTAATATAATTATTCACCTTACTTTCAACTTCAAACTCAAAAGTGAAAATTACTTCGATTCTAAAATTAAGCAGGTAAGACAATAATATTGAATATTCCATTTATACTAAAAGGAAATAGTCAAATACTATCATCTAAGTTATTATTATTATTATTATTATTATTAATGTTTGTTAGTTCGAGTGATAAAAAATTTGATTTTTTTAAATAAAATTTTTATTTCAAATCTTATGAATAAAAAAAGTAAATTTAAAAGAATTTGTCTCTTTTATAAAATTCGATTTGATTCGATTTCGAATAATTGAGGCTTAAAATTATTATAGCAACGAAAGACAAATATTTCTTTTAGTTAGAAAACAAAAGTGAGACTCATGTTTTTTTCGAACTGAAAGATACATATATTATTATTATGGAATTAAATGTTAAAAACATTGTGATGTTTACTTTATTATGTGAGTGTTACATTACATCCTTTCAATTATTAAAGTTTTACAAAAATAGACTGCACATAAAAATGAAACATCAATATCGAATAAAAATAGACTGCCTTGAGCCATCTATTTTGACCCCATTCATTAATTTTACGTTTAAAAATAAAAATTATTAAAAATATTAATCTACTTTTAGCTTAGCAATCAAATATAGTGATTATTTTTAAGGAAAATTATCTCAAATACAAGAGATAAAGTTTTATGATGTTAGATGATTATCACATATTTTATTATGCTATACTTAAAATAATTTAAAATTAATATATAAATAAAAATACATCTAGTAATATTTTTGTTGGTACATAACAGTTTAAAATGAGAGAAACTTTTTTAATCCAAAGTCAAACTTAATGTATTGAATAACAAATAATGATTCACTCTTTAAACTTATTGTAATATATAATTACAAAAAAAGACAAAAATTTGGGTTTTTTTTTTTTTGGGCAGGATGATGCAAAGCTCTGGTCTTACCAGTTTAGTGTTCACTTTTTATTTGAAATTATCATGATCATTGAAATAATGAAATTAAAAATTCAAATTATTTCAATTGAATATGAGTTTATCCCATATCCTTAACAGGATGGGCCTTTTTTTTTTTTTTTTTTTTGAATAAAGCATGGGCCATTTCTTAATTCCTATAAAAAAAAAAAAAAAAAAACTCCAATAAAACCTGAACTAACAAGTTAACAAGTTAAAATAACAAAATCAATTGATCAATAATTTTAACTTGTAAAACTGGGGTGTGTTCTTATAAGGCCCTCCCTCCCTCCCTCCCTCCCTCCCCCTTTCTAGTCTGGTTGGCGAACTTGAAAAGCAAACAAACTGACGGTTAAGCCTAAAAAAAAAAAAAATACAACTCTGCCTCTCTTCTCTCTTCCTCTAGAACCCACCACTTCCATATATAAGCCTTAACATGAACCAGAAGCTTGGCCAAGACAAAGAAGAAGAGCTGGCCTGGAACTAAGAGTCTAAGACAGAAATGAAAATGGTGCAAAATGGTTTTGTTGGAGAAGAACAATTGGTGAGTTCTGGTGAAGGGCCGGTGGTTGTTGGGGTGAAGCTTGATTCACCAAGCAGAGAGCTTTTGACATGGGCTTTGGTTAAGGTGGCTCAGCCTGGTGACTGTGTGATTGCTCTTCACGTTCTCGGTAACAATGGTCAGTAAAAAATTTTGAGTTTTTTTTTTATTCCTGTTTCAGGATTTTTTTTTTTTAAATTGGTGGTGTTTGATTTTTTTGGGTGGTTTAGCGAAATGGTAGTTGATTTTTTATGTGTGTAGAAATTGTGGATCGAGATGGGAAGTCTTCACTTTTATCGCTTGTCAAAGCGTTTGACTCTGTTCTTGCTGTCTATGAAGGATTCTGTAATTTGAAACAGGTTTAGTTTCATGCTCTCCTTTACCCTTTCTATGCTTTTAGCCTTGTTTTTCAGTGATAAATTTGTTAATCTCAATTTTCTCTGTTTTGTCGATTGGAAAATGAAGGAGAATCAGAAATGGAAATTTGAGTTTCCCCTGCTTGCTCAAATTAGCTACAAATACAATGCTAAAAATAATTGATTGAACATCTCCAGATCAAATTTAAGACTTAGAAAGAGTTGGTTTTTGGTGATCATTTTGCAGGTGGATCTCAAGCTTAAGATCTGCAGAGGTTCTTCAATTCGCAAAATTTTAGTGAGGGAAGCACAATCTTATTCTGCTACTAAGCTTATAGTTGGAACCGCCGCCAAACTCCATAAAATCCGTTCGTCGACATCGGTAGCTAAGTACTGTGCTAAGAAATTAACAAAGAACTGTTCAGTTCTTGCTGTAAATAATGGGAAAGTTGTGTTCCAGAGGGAGGGCTCCCGTTCTCCGGCTAGTAGTTTCGGTTCGCAAGGTAAAAAAAGTTTGTTTTAGTTATCCAGTTCTCGGATGTGAATGTAAATTTTTCATGGATACTTACGAATTTCTTTGTTTCGTATTTGTTCCAGGAAGTGAAGATCAGAAACGAAATAGTTTGCTTGATGCAATTCAGCGAACGATGGCATTAAATAAGAATTCTAAATTACTGAGTGAAGGAAATGCCAATGCCGAGACCAATCTGAATACTGATGAAACTAACTACAAAAATTTGGAGCAGGCCTTATTAAAAGCCAGTTCGGGCAGCTTGGAGAGTGCTCTAAAGCAAAATTGCTCGGTTTGTGGATCCCGTGAAAAGTTGGTGCTGCATAATTCTTGTTACCAATCTGCACAAGAGTCTTCTGGTACTGATGCTAATGATGGAGACAAATCCTTGGCTATAATACCAGTACAAGAGACTGAGGCTCCATCGTGTTCGATTTCTATGTTGATCAAACAGTTACCTGAAATCAGACCTGGTTGGCCTCTACTTCGCCGTGCAGTTTTATCAGATCGACAACGACAAGTTCCTGATCGGTCTTCATTGAGGCAGATATCTGTGGTTCAGTGGGTAATGCGGTTACCCTCTAGAGGTACTTTGTACATGGACAATTCGGAACAGAAACAAGAAGGTTGCTATCAGAGTGAATATAAGTCCTCTAATTTTGATGGAGAAAGCGGTGCAATTGTTCCAGTGGGTGTAGAAAATTTCATTGCTCAGCGTTCTCCTGATCACAACTCAATAAACCTGCCAAAAGAATTGGAGGGTCTTCATGAGAAATACTCTGCAACTTGCAGATTATTTAAGTACCAAGAACTCCTCTCAGCAGCATCAAATTTCTTGGCCGGTTTGTTTTATTCATCATTCCTGTCTGCAAATATTTACTTTAGTCCCTCCTCTTGAAATTGGTTGACTTGACTTCTTCTTTTCTTTTTTATATTTTATTTTCAGAAAATTTGATTGGAAAAGGAGGTAGTAGTCAGGTTTATAGGGGTTGCCTTCGAGACGGTAAGGAGCTCGCTGTGAAAATCCTAAAGCCTTCTGAAGATGTATTGAAGGAGTTTGTTTTGGAAATTTATATTATTACTACATTACATCATAAGAACATTATTTCCCTCTTGGGTTTCTGCTATGAGGATAACAATCTTCTCTTGGTTTATGATTTCTTATCAAGAGGAAGCCTTGAAGAAAACCTTCATGGTAAGTAAATGCATAATATTCTTGGTTTTTGACTTTTGAGATCGAAAAGTGATATCATAAGTTAGCTTCTCAGTTGCGTACCAATTCAGGTAATAAGAAGGATCCTGGTGCATTTGGGTGGAGTGAAAGATACAAGGTGGCACTTGGGGTAGCAGAGGCCTTAGATTATCTGCATACTAACAGTGAGCACCCTGTAATCCACAGGGATGTTAAATCTTCAAACATACTACTGTCTGATGATTTTGAGCCTCAGGTAACTTTCATTTTTGACTTCCAACTCCTTTGCTTTCAAATTTGAAAATATTCCAAAACTAAAATTTTCATGTTTTCTACCTGGTTTATGTAGCTATCAGATTTTGGACTTGCTAAATTGGCGTCAACCTCTTCTTCACATATAACCTGCACTGATGTTGCAGGAACCTTTGGGTATGTAATTGTGTCCATTTATTTCAAGGGTAATGTAGCGAACAAATATGAAAGTTTCCCCAAGATTACAAACAATTGAAAATTTTGTTGGTACAACTTATTGATTAATTAATGATATTACCATTTGCTCCAGCTATTTGGCTCCCGAGTACTTCATGTATGGCAAAGTAAATGACAAGATTGATGTTTATGCATTTGGCGTTGTGCTGCTTGAGCTACTTACTGGAAGAAAGCCAATAAGCAATGACTATCCGAAAGGCCAAGAGAGCTTGGTCATGTGGGTATGTCCTTTTTGCTCGTATGGCTCATCATTTTTAATCCACCTTTCAGTTTTGTGTCTAAAATAAAATTGACCATTTCTAGGCAAATCCAATTTTAATTGGTGGGAAGGTTTTCCAATTATTAGACCCAAGCTTGGGTGTTGGCTATGATCGTGACCAGATGGAGAGGATGGTTCTCGCTGCCACGCTTTGTATTAGACGTGCCCCACGGGCTAGACCCCAAATGAGTGTGGTAGGTCATCTTTGATCTTTTCTAATCAGACTAGCTTTTTCTCTCAACGACTTTTCTGGACAGTCAAGTCTTAAAGGTGGTACAAAAGTAGGCTGTAAATGAGTAAAAGATGAATGAATTTTGATATATTTTGATTAAATAACGAACTCTGAAATATTGTTTGGGATGATTTGTTAAATTTAATAAACAAACAGAAATTAAGTTTGTTTACAATTCGGATATAGGGATGATAAATTCCCCGTAATTGATGGATTTTGACTCGAATTTATTGTTTAAGATTTGTTTTTTTTAAATCAAGTTTCAAGTCGAATAAAGTAATAATAAAAAATTTTAAATATTATTTTTAATTAATTATTTAATTTTATATTTATAATTTTATTATTTATTTAAATTATATTTATATAAAAATAATTTTTATATTTAAAAAATAATATTTTATTAATTTCGAATTAAATTAGATTGGATATGATTTTATATAATATCAAATTAAGTTAGATTCGGATATAAAAAATTCTAAAAAAGTAGGATTGAGTCGGATTTGAGTATTGTAAATATAAAATCGAGTTGAGTTTGAGACGAATAAAAATCATTCCGATCCAATTCGTTGTCATCTCTACTCGAAAATGATCAAACCAAGTATGTATTATTCTGCTCGGAAAAGAATAGTTGTTGTTTCGGTGCTAAAACCTTGTTTAAGTAGATAACCTTGCTTCTTTTGATTCTTGGATGAAATAATAGATAATTAATGTTGTTTAATGTGATTGGTTGGCTAAAGGTTGTGAAGCTCCTTCAAGGTGATCCTGATGTGACAAAGTGGGCAAGACTACAAGTCAATGCCTTGGAAGGATCTGATACATTGGATGATGAAGCTTGTCCTCAGTCGAACCTCCAATCCCATCTTAGCCTTGCATTGCTTGATGTGGAGGATGATTCACTCTCCATGAGCAGCATTGAGCAATCTGTGTCATTAGAGGACTACCTGAATGGTAGGTGGAGCCGTTCATCAAGCTTCGACTAACCACAAATATACTGGCAAGCTAAGCTGCGAACAAGCATTCTTCCATTAATGAATTTTTTTTCCCTCCTTGTATATTCTTTGGGATTTTTACACTCTTTTCTTTCAACGGGGCTGCTTACAGTAGGTGTCGGATGAGAGGTTGTTTGCCTGGTGTGCCCTCCTCCTTCCCTATCTATTCAATCAATGTTCTGTGTTTGTGGGACTGCTTGCTCAATTCTCCCCTCATTTTTTGTTTGTTTGTTTGTTTATCGTTCTTGAAGGGTTTTGCTCTTTGATCACAAATAGATTAGGAATGGAATTTTTTGTGCTGGTGGAAGCTCATTGTGGTGTAATCCTGGATTATTTTCTCCTAAAGTGATTATAAAAGTAATCATTGCTCTGAATTTGCCTTAATTAGAGCTTTTTTGCTTGGAAATTGGAATGCTTGTACAAGGGATCCTCAAAAGTCGTTTTCATCTTGTTTTCCAACCGATTGCTGTTGCCATTAAATTGGCTTTTAATACACTATTTCAAGATTCTCTCGGCCCACTCAGCAAAAACCCTTCTTTTGGCTCCTCACTTTCTGGTGAAAATCTTTATTTCTTTCACAAATTTCAGTCTGTTTTAGACACCATGAAAAGTTATGAAATTGTACTACTATAATAGGGCTACTAAATGGAAAGGTGATGCCACAGCCACAAACTACTCTTTGGGAGTGCAATTCACTCACTATCTCCACCGACACTTGATTTCCCTCACCTTCTCCTTGCCCTTCCTTCCCCCATGACTTTCTTCTTTCAAGCAAAGGTCACTTCTCACCGGTCACCCGACAACTTGTTAGGTGAGCACAAGCAATGCTTGGCCTTTTCTCAATGCAATTCCTTCTTACCTACCTAATTAAGGCAATTAGTTGTATTTGGGTTCATTGTGCAACGAATTTCATTGAAATAAGTAAATTTCGAGAACTAAACTGTTTCTAATTTAGAGATATATGAAGTATATTGGTTTGTTGGTTAAACATTTTATTTGTGATTTGTAACTTGAAAGAGTAACGCGTCACGTACAAGTCTTCGTCTTTCTACTAAGACGTTTTCATTTGGCTTTCCTTCTCTGAAAAGACATTGAATTTAGGCTACTTTCGTGTTCATGATAGCTTCAGCATATTCCCTTTTGATCCGTGAAACGTTTTTCTCTCTTTCCCTCATTTTGGTGTCTCTACCTCTTTTCAAAACCATATCAAAAACCATTATCTCTATCCAATTCAATTAGATTTCAGCTTGTCACGGCAGCCCGTGTTCTTCCCAAAGACATCCCCGCATTGGTACCTTGAAGATTTGAAAAGGAAATTTATGGGTTGTTAAGCTTACTAATTTTAGAATATGGGATTTTGTGTGGATTTTGGTCGAATATTGGTTCTCACATACTTTTTTTTCATTCCTTTTTTCTCTTTTACTTCCTATTTCTTTCTATTTTCGACGCTATCTGATTTTTTTTATTATTGCCAAGTTTGACACGCTCTCCAACTTTACCTCTAATGAGCTCCACCTTTACCAACCAAGAATTACATCTAGACTAGCATATTGGCTCAAATGATCAAGGTAGGAAGGAGGATGGCCAGTAATCCAATTTTAACAAAAAAATCCAAAATTTTTTTTTAGCATTAATTAAAAATTATAAATGCAAATAATTAAAATTTATAATTAAATGTCATTCAAATCACCTCATAATATTTTGGAAGATTTAACACGATTTAAAGCAGGCTGCAGGCCTCGTATAATTGGGCTTGAAAGTTGAAATATGACAGTCGTATAAACCAAGAATCTAACTCAAATTTACTTTACTGTAATTGAACAAGACAAACCCAATAGAGGGGTTTCAAAATTACAAACCTCAGCCCTTTAGAATCAGGAAAAGATAATTGATGTATGAATCTTTAAGTGGTAATAACGTAATTGACAATTTTTAATGCAAAACCTAAAGGACTATAAATCTTAAGGACGTTATATTCATATGTAAGCACCAAAAATTTGCATTATTATTAAACATTATCAACAGTCGTGTAATTTATAGAAACAATAAAATAATTTGTAATCCATGTATTTTGATTTGATATGATTGAAATTTTTTTTTAAATAAAAAATTAAATTAAGTTTTTTTTCTTTGGGTTCAAGTGAGGTTTTAGATAATACTATCTTGAACCGATTAGGATATATATATATATATATATATATTATTAATTTAATTATATATATTATGTTAATAAAATTTTTATGTAATACTTTAATTTTATATATTAATTTAATAAAAATATTATATTTATTATATTTATATATAATTAAAATATTATTTATATTAAAAATATTTTATGAATCATATTAAATTAAAATTATTAAAATAATTTCAATCGATTGTGATTTACAGCTATACAAATCAAATTGGATTTGAGTATAGATATTAAAAAATTAAACAAAAATTGGATCGATTGAAAACCCATCCTAATTCAATTCGTTGTAATCCTTAATAATATATTGATAATTGATATTGTACTAAAATTTTAATTTGAGGCAATAGAACTTAATTTTTGACAACCTCATAATACTGAAAGAAAAAAAAATTGATATTTGATTTCATATTCAGATGCATTCTTGATAGCAAGTTTATGCAGTGATCAATCAATTGATCATTGGCTCCTGGAAGAAGAAACTAACTAATTACTGTGCAAATTTTGGGAAAAAAAAATGTTGCAAATTTACATACTTCAAATGTCAACATCTTTCTCTCCCTCTTTTTAATTCATTTGATGCAGAAAGATTATCTTAGATCTAAATCTTGTGAATTTTAATGGTGTTTCCACTTATAAATAAATAAAAAAAATAATAACTTTAAAAAATAATTGTAATTTTGGAATTCATGCCTTTCCTCTAGGCCTACGGCAAAGTACATACTATATCTAACGAAAAATGAGATAAATTTTGTTCATGTTTCTTTTTTTTTTTTTTTTAGTTTATTTTAGTCTTTAGTTTTTAAATTATTTTATTTGTATATTTAATTTTTAAAGTGATTTCATTTTGAATTTTTTTCTTATATTAGACCGTCAACGATTAAAAAAATGTCAAGGGAATATCCAAGTTGGGTGTCACATAATTTACAAAATGAGCGAAACAATTTGAAAAAAAGATAAAATTGAAATAATTTTAAAAAATTAAGAAACTCAAGCAGAATAATTTATAGATTAAGGACTAAAATGAAATGAATATAAATATTAAAGATCATAAGTGAAGTTTTCTTAAAAGAAGTGTCATACTACGAAAAGACCAATTATTGCTTGGTTAAAAAGAAAAGATGAAAAGCGAGCACAAAGAAAGGAGAAATTGGCCTGCTACAGAGAAAAGAATACTTAAAAACATACGCAAGTTAGAATCGGAATTCAAAGTCCAAACCAGCGGACCATGGATCCTTCCTCCTACGTCCACCACCATCAGCACCACCACAACAACCACCCAAGGTATGTTCCTTTCTCTCCTCCTCTTCACCCTCCTCCGCCTCCCTCTCATCCTCCTCCCTACAAACAAAGTCCTAACAATCTCTACCCTTCCCGCCACCCGCTCCTTGCAACCCAGCTTCCGCCACAACTTAGGCCTCCGCCTCCTCCATCAACCCAACAACAACAGCAATCATACCACCCTCTCCCTGCCCCACCCCCTCCAGTCCCGCGACAGCAGCATCCTAATCATCATCCTTATAACCCTCATCATCCTCAATACACTTTCAATCCCAATTTCAATTCTAATCCTAACCCTAACAATGTTTCCCACCAAATTCACGATTTCCCTCAACGGCGCGTGCCCGAATTCGAAACCCGCCCTGATTACCGGCATGACAATCGGGTATCTAGGCCCCATACCGTTTCCAATTTGGATCGGGAGGCCCATTATCATCAGTTTGATAGGAGACCCGCCTCTCCGGGTATTGATAGGTTTAGGCATGATTTAGAGGGAAGTTCTAGGTTTAGAGATCTAGAGCTGAATCAGAGAGAAAGAGAGGAACTTGGTAGGGCTCACAGTGATCGTTGGATTTCCGATCGATCTACTAGGGATTTTGGGATTGTTACAAAGGGATTTGAATCGAATTTGAATAATTTGAAATTTTGTGATCATGAGGTTACTGAGAATGGGAGATGGGGTTCGCGTTTACATGATCAGTTAATTGATAATGGAAATAATGAGATTAATGAAAGAGATGAAATGAGGGTTTTTTCCAGAAAAATTGACTATCATCATGATTCAGAAATAGAGAGGTTTAGTGAAAGGGGAAGTGCTGGAGAGGGTAGTCATGAATTGAACCGGACTCCGAGGAGGCAAATGCAGAAAAAGAGTGCTTTCCTTAGGATTCAAAAGTTGACTCCGAATCATAGGAGTAGGGAAGATGAGAGATCACATTATTTGGGTTATTATAATGAGGGGAAAAGTGGTACTTTTAGAGGAAAAGATTTGGTCTTACCTTTGGATCATGCGATGGAAGAAAAAGAGAGAGAAGGTAGCCCTGTAGAGCTTGATGTGTCTTTCAAATCAAATTCATTGGTGGCTAAGGCAATTGTGACTCCTAGTTCTGCACTGCTTTCTGATTCCAATGTGAAGCCTAGGAATTCCAAAATTAGGAGAGTTATGGAATTTGATAAGGATTGTTCAAGCTTGCAACCTAATAGGGCCAATGAGAGTAGTGCAAAATTTGATGGTTCCACTTCTGTTGTAAATAGTGGTTTGGGTACTGAGGACTCTAAGAATTCTGAGGCAAAAGTTAAAACTTCCATTGCTGGTAATGTGCAGGATGGTATTACAAAGCCTTGTTCAAAAGGAACCAATGTTTCCCTAAGAAAGGGTAAGTTAAAAAAATCTCCTAAGGTTACTGTGATCAAGAAAAGAGAACCATTAAAGGGGAAAGGTACAGTTCCTTGTATTAGTAATATGGTTGATGATGGCGCACAAACTTGTTATGACAGAGTCAATGTTTTCGTTGGAGAGAATAGAGTGGAAGGGACTCTTAAGAGCACCGTTTCTGATAAAACTGGTGCTAGTGTTAGCAAACCATCCTCTCTTAAGGCTACCAAGAAGAAAACAATTGTGAGGAAAGTGGTGAAAAAGGTTATGAGTTCTCCCTTAAATTTGGAAAATTCAGATTCAGCAAAGAGGGGTGATCAATCTGTTAAGTCAGATACTTCTACTCACTGTCCATCTGCTGCCTCTGCAGCTGACAAGAGTGTTATACCTCTTAAAATGGAAATTGCTTCTGCTGCTGTGGGTTCAGTGCATGGCGTTTTTTCAGAGTGTTGTCCTAAAGAATCAGCTCTGCTTCCTGAAGATGAGAAAGTGAATGGAGTGTCAAAGGAAGTTGGCACTGATGTTGGTCCTGGTAGTTCAGTTGCTTCTAAGATTAAGAGAAAGAGGAACAACTCCACTCCTTTGAGTTCTTCAGGTCATGAAGAGACTAAAGTTGACCAGGGTTCTGTTAATGCTGATTCTGTCCATGGTCTGCATATCGTTTCAAATATCAAGGAGGATTGTACTGGAACAACAAATGAAAGTATTACATCTGGCCCTCTTATGGTTGAAGATGTTAACAAGCAGTTTTACCATAATGAAAGTAACATTAGTTATGGTTTATCAAGATCAGAGGACATCAAAGTCCTTGGAGATATTGTAGATATAGGTAGCTCATCTGTTGCAATGCATAGCTCCATGGGTTTAGGCTGTGGTTCATCTAACACCCAGGAGATAAATATTGCTTGTGACATTGGCAATGTGAATTCGGCTAGCAAGCAGGTTTGTGCAACTCCTGGCAGTTCAATAGTTGAGGATGGTACCTCTGGGGGATTACCTGAAGCGAATTGGTCATTAGGAAGCAACAAAATGCCCCATTTGCCATGCGCAGAGGAAATTCAAATTAATAGTGATTCCATTCATGCAGACTGCTCCAACCATAACAGAAGTACAATCTGCACTCCTGATATTGATTATGTTCATTCAGGGGGGAGCAACCATGAGATAGGTGATGGTTTGACTAAACAATCTGCTTTTTCGCTTGGGAATTCTGGCACAGAAGGAACCCCAAATGTTGTGGAATCACTAGAACACAAAGATGAATATGCAGCTAACATCCACAAGCGAAAAGTTGGGATTGGTGAGTTAGATTTGTCAAGCTCAGCATTTACTAACATTTCTATAGGATCTGCAGATTATCTGGACACAACCATCAGTACATCTGGCATAAATTCCAATCCTGCTGAAGCTATGGGTAGTGGCATTGGGTGTCTTGATGTTGGCTTACAGGATTCTAGAGATGAAGTTAGTATTTTGCATTGGAGCAGTTCAAATGTTGCCTTCCCAGAGGTAAGTGCTAGTGCAGATGGAAAGTCTCCAGAGAAGAAAAAGAGAAAAATTGCTACCTCCAGTTCTAGTGTGACAGCAACTGTAATCAGCCAGGGAGCTACTGTTTCTGATATCTTTAAATCTGTTGTACCACTACCTTCCAATTTTCCTGGTGATCTATTGCAATTGGAACAGAAAGTTAAAGCATCTAGTATGGATGGTCTTCCTACAGAGGGGATTGATTTTTTGCTTGTAAACAGTTCAGCGGTTGGACCTTCTCAGGCTGTTGGTTATTTAAGAGATGCCTCAAGGGATGATCACCCAAGCATTGGCCCTTCTTCAGCTTCTGTTGAGTCAGTTGCCCCAAGTTCCCCATGCCTTCATCCATTACAGTTGGGAGGTGAGCAGTTATCAACTGCAAGGCCAGTTTCTTCTGTAAATAACCATCAAATTGATGCTATGGATGTTGAAGGTGATGACAAGGTAAAAGTGCATGTGGATACTGCAGAAGACCAAAAAATTATTTCTAGTGAGGTAACTCAATGCAGAATTACTCCAGAACATAAGTCTGTCAGCTTAGATGAGAGTTCACGTAGCACAGATGTGGAAGATGATAATCATCTTCCTCTGAACAATGATTTACCTTCTGCATCAAACTATTTGGTTTTTGGAGTTGGTGCTAATGAAGTTTCTGTTACCAACTCCAATGATGAAGCAATGCGTGCACCTGATATACTATCTGATATGGGTTCTATCAATAACCATGATAGCCTATTTTTAAGCACATCAACACCTTTCTGCCAAAAATCAGAAGAGAAGGCTTATGGTGATGAAAGACTTTCAGATGATAAGCCTATGATTGAAGGTGCTTGCAACTCATCTGCCATTGTGTCATATTCACAGCATAGCAAAACTATTTTGAAGTCACATGATTTAATTCAAACCAATCAATCAGTTGCTGGGAAGGCAGGATTGTTGCCATCACATGATTCCAAAAATACTGATTCCCCCAATTTCATAAGTGGAGAAACACATGGTAGGAAAAACCAACTTACTCATGTTGTTCCCAAGAGTTATCCTACCCGCTCATCATTTGTTTTTTCTGCATCCAAAAATGCAACATCTTCTACCAAGATCACAAAACCTCGAACATGGCAACGAACCAATAATTCTTCTGCTACTTTTCTATCAGGAAATAAGCCTTCCTTAAGTGCCAATCCTTTGCAAAGGCAGATGCCAAAAAAGTCTGCATATTTTCAAAGTACTTCTTACATTCGTAAAGGTAACAGTCTTGTTAGAAAACCTGTTTCAATTCCTGCTCTTCCCCAAAATTCTCATTCTTTGGGTTCATCCGTTTACCGGCTGAACTCTGGGGTTGTAGATGAAGTGAAGAATGGCACAGGACCCAACAGTAGAGCTGATGCTGTTGACTTGAGAACAGGAGGTGCACATACCTCTTTTGAAAGGCCCACAACACCCCCCTTATCCAGTGTCACCAAAGTACCAAATTGTACTTCAAACTCATCAGGAGAGTGTGCATCTTCCCCATTAGCAGAGCCTTGTATTAGTGATTGCTGTGAAGCTACAACAGATCATCCAAGTTGTCTGGAAATTAATGATGTGCTCAATTCCCCTGAGGAGAGACTGAAGACTTCTGAATCTCTAAATCGAAATGGTTCGGTTAACACTTTGGAACACTGGACCGAGGAAAATTATGATGACTTGGTTCCTTCAGATGCAAAGAGGGTAACATATTTAAAGCCAAAATCAAATCAATTGGTTGCAACTTCAGATTGTGGTAGTACCTCTATTCTCAATGCTGATAAGAACCAACCCTTTTCTGCTCCCTCTGATGGCTACTACAAGAAAAGCAAAAACCAGCTACTTAGGACTGCCCTTGAGAGTCACATCAAGCAGGCAGTTTCCATGTCTAATGACAAATCCAACTCAGTGGGACACATGGCTGCTCAGGTTATTTCCAGTAGAACTTTTGGTAAGAGGCGATCTAATAAAGGTATTCATTCATGAATTTTCTGTAAGCAGAATCTTTTATTTTTCGTATTCAGCATTTTTTTTGTTTCACGCACATTGAGCACCAAAAGTACTACATTCATAATTGTGCATTTAGACATTGCTTGTCTTTTATGACTTATTCTCTTAATTTTTATCCATGAAGCGTTAAAATGGCATGTGTTCTTCCATCTTTATGCTCCTCTTTGTCTCTGTTGGCTATAATATTTATGTCTATTTTCTGCAATTGTAGGTTGTTTTCCATGCAGGAGTCATATAGGACTGTTGCTAGCCATGTCTTTAGACAAATGACTATTTGTTGGAATTTTATACACTAAAATATTGAGAGATGGCTGCCTGCAAACTATATGTCTAACCAGAATTTTATGCTATTTTTCAGTGTTATTTTTCTTGCACCCAATTTGCCTCCTTTCATCAATTCTAGATGCATATATATATATATATATATATATATATCAAATTTTAGTTGCCCACCCCTCCCTACCAAGTTTTTTCCTCAGTGACAGAATGGTGTAGAGAAGCTAGCTTTATTAGTTAAGGACCTATGTTGCCTCTTCTCACTTGTCAAGTCTCAAGTACATACTTGATACTTCTATCAATTATGACCAAACTTTTTAAATCATTTTGTATTACATTATGATTATTATTTGTATTTTTTGGCCATCTCTAAGTGGATGAATCTAGAAATTGTTTGAAGCAGGTTTCATTACTTTGTTTCGGCGTGATTATTAGTTAGGGGAAAGCTTAAATGATTACTCTTTTTGCAGTTGTAGCAAAGACAAATAAACCTTCCAAATTCTCTCTGGTCTGGACTCTGCATGGTGCAAGGCTATCAAATAATCCGCAACTGTTTCCCTGGAAAAGAATGACATACAAAAGAAGCTTTAAGTTAAACTCAGTTTCTTCCTGCAATAGTTCTTTATCTACAATTGGGTATAATTTTTATTTCAGTAGCTTCTTGTTTTAAACATGCACCTGTGTGTGATGTCCAAGAAAATAGTAAATTACTTTTTCTTTTGCAGTCAGAAAATGCTGCTATTGAGAAAGAGAAATACTGTTTATACCAGGTCAATGAATGGATTTTCAATTCGGAAATCAAAGGTGTTAAGTGTTGGTGGTTCTAGTTTGAAATGGTCAAAATCTATTGAAAGGCGTTCAAGAAAAGCTAATGAGGTAGGGTTTTTCATGTACTAGTGGACTGAGTTCTTATGTCTTTTATATACACATCAAAACTGCATTGATGATAGAATTATGGGTTAAAATGGCTTTTTTGTTCTTAAAATTCTGTTACTGTTTAATAGGAAGCTACACTAGCAGTTGCTGAATCCGAAAGAAAGATAAGAGAAGGAAATGTAAGTGTTTCTGGGAGAGGCAAAGGAAGTCACTCTTCACGTAAGGTTGTTCATGGTACAGAGCTTCATCCAGGTAGGTCAATTAACAATCTTGGTCTGTGACATTATGAAAAGCTTATTTTCGGACTTTCTGAAGTAATGGCTTTCTATCTAATGTGCATGATGTATGGTTTTGAAAGGATGCTTCAATGATTTGTTTCTTGTAAATATTTGATACTGTAGGAGAACGCATATTCCGCATTGGTTCAGTGCGCTACAAAATGGATTCTTCAAGGCATTCCCTTCAGAGGATAACAGGTGCTCCACTCTTGATTTATCACATTGTGTTTTTTAATTTCCTTTTCAACACCCAACAGTTTGTCCGGAACTAAACCGAATAGAAATTGAATGTATAATGGCAGATGATATTGTTAAACCATTGTTTCCTACTTCAATGCAACTTTCTGTTTCTTGTGGCGTGTTTGTGTTTGCATAAATGAAAGATTTCATGGATGTTTTTACAAAACTCTTTCATCTGGGTTCCGACAAGTTGTTTACTTTGGAAGGGATGTAAAGGAAGAGGTTGAAGGTAAATTGTCTAATGTGCGAGTTTATATTTTACAACTTTGGGAAGCACAGTTGCTTCTAATGCCTCAGAAGCTAAGTTTTATGCTGCCCCTCTTTTATTTCCAGCGCTGCTTAATTAATCTAAAACTCTAGCTTGGTAGAAGATCAATAAAAGTGCTATGTTTTTAAAATGAAAGTTAAAGTGCTATGTTTTTAAAATGAAAGTTATGTATGCTTTTCACTGATTTTTAAATTATGAGAAAGAGATGGTTTGTATTGGGTTTGTTGATACCATAAATGAAGAAACATCAGATAATTTGCTGACCACCTTGATGGAATGTGACCACATTCTTGTGGAGCTAGGCTTGGGTATTGCTGAATTAAAGAGCCTTGTTGGGCTGTCAGACCTGTTAATGTTCCCCCACACGGGAATCATAATTTTTTTTTTTTAGAAATTTTGATAGAGAAACACACAAGATTGTGATGTAATTAACTTATCTCTATTAGTTTCTTATCAGCACCTAGTATCAATGTTGATGCTTTTGATGTCCTTTTTCCTTTTATATACAAAGTTTTTGTAATGCTCTCCTAACTTTACGTACTTTTCTTTGTAGATGGTGAGTCATCATGCTCTGCTGGTCACCTATTAGAAAACAGTACCAAAAAATCTTATGTCCCAAGGAGATTAGTGATCGGGAATGATGAGTATGTTAATGTTACCATATCATAAAATGTAAATTTGACGGAATTACCTACCATATATAAAATTAAAATAAACTCCAACATCTCCAGGTATGTTCGACTTGGCAATGGTAACCAGCTTGTTAGAGATCCAAAGAGGTGGACTCGTGTTTTGGCAAGCGAGAAAGTTCGTTGGAGTTTGCACACTGCTAGGTTACGATTGGTTAAAAAGCGGAAGTATTGTCAATTTTTCACAAGATTTGGAAAATGCAACAAAGATGATGGGAAGTGTCCTTATATTCATGATCCCTCCAAAATTGCTGTATGCACAAAATTTCTCAAGGGTCTTTGTTCAAATCCCAACTGCAAATTGACTCATAAGGTTCATCACTTATTTGGTTGATTGGACGTTTTGCTGGAGATTGACTTATATGGTTAACATCTGACCTTTGATTGGATTTTTGTGCAGGTCATTCCGGAACGAATGCCTGATTGTTCATATTTTTTGCAAGGTGTTCTTTTTTCTAGATTGTGCTATTCTATTTTCTAATTTTATGGATGCATAATTCTGACAAATTTACTGGCAGGTTTATGCACAAATGAAAATTGTTCTTATAGACATGTACATGTGAATCCAAATGCCTCTACTTGCGAAGGATTCCTTAGGGGCTATTGTGCTGATGGTAACGAGGTAGTTCCTTATAATCTTGAAAATACTATTTTAGCTGATCGGTTTGCATTTTATGCCACGCCCTTGTTTAAGATCACGTTATAGAGATATGTTTGTCTTGCATTTGATCGGTTGGTTCACTCTGGTCTTACTAATTAATAGTAGAATATTGTTGAAACTGACTTTTAAGAAATAATGTAACATTTTATTCCCAACTTTTGAAAAGAAAAGAAAATCTTTCAATTTCTTATACTCTCTGACCTGACATCTTAATTTCTGCAACGTTCAGAACCAGATTTTTTTACTGTTGATCTGATATTTACTTCGATTCTGTTCACGTGTATTTTTTCTAAAAAATGATGACATTACTTGAACAGTTTCATGGTATACTGTTTTCATTGCATTTTTTTTTCTTTGGTATTGATTTACTTGAATACTTTTGGAAATTACCTGAATAAACAGTTATAATGATGATTATATATTCAACATGTCTAAACTATTATTTAAAAAAAACTATATATCCCCCCCTCTTCCTAGCAAAAAGTTCTGGTTGTGCAAGTAATCATGATCGTCGGTTGTTTTAGATTTTCTGTAAGCTACTCTCTTCTCTAATGCACACACATTCGAAATTAATATTGAATAAGTGAAATGGAATGTATCTCTGCTCAGTGTCGGAAGAAGCACAGCTATGTCTGTCCCAATTTTGAAGCAACAGGGTCTTGCTCTCAAGGATCTAAATGCAAGCTTCACCACCCGAAATACCGGAGCAAGGGAAAGAAAATAAAACGGTCAACGGAACAAAAAAATGCTCGTGGGCGTTACTTTGGTATTGACATTTTGGAGCCCAAAAGAATGGTTTCTGAAAGACACGAGGCATTAGATCATGATGACATTTTCTTTGATGGGAAATTATCTGATTACATTGGCCTTGATGTTAGTGATGATGAAGCTGGGGAGCTTAATCATGTGATGTTTGATCAAACAACCTTTGGTGACAATGATTCCTCAGATTTACAATTAGATGATCTTGATGAGTTAATCAAACCTGTTGGAATAATGAACTGAGTGTAAGATGATAGGATCATTTCTGGTTAGCGAAGCTTAAAGCGTTGATAATGTGGCCTCAATGGAGGAATTGAATATGCTGTATAGAGGGTGAGCTACTTTTACTTCTTTTTAATCTTTTTTATAACGTGTAAAATTTCCCTTTTTACTGGGTACCATTTGTCGAATGTAACTTGTAACAGAACAGGAATTTAGAAATGAAATAAAAAATAACAGAAGTTTTCTGATTATTCGAGCCTAGTAAATATACTTTTGTTCTGATTTTTACCATTTTCACCTTTGTGCAAATTCCAAAATTAGCGGTTTCCTTTGGCTTGAACATTGTAGTTTTCGCTACCGCTGATTCCGTGAAATTTTCAGCTGATTATCCAATCGATTGGTGGCAATTTTCTTTGTTTCTCCAACACATTGTCATGCTCAACCCAACCACCCGATAAAAACAAAAAGCCTTATCCACAAAAACCAATGAATCAAATTTTACAAGCCTAACATTAATTTAATAAAAACAGGGGTCCTTAAAAAGCAATTTCTAAATAAAAACACATAAAAAGAAGTATTGAGAATGTTGAGAGTAAAATCCAGAGAGTTCAGATTTCAATCATGGCTGCAACTTCCTCTTACATGGCTTGCACTAAATTCTCCATGTTGGATCGGGGTGGAGGGCAAAAAGACTTAAGAAAGAGAACGGTTCTTTCAGTTTCAGTTCAACAGCAGGCTGAAGTAGGTGAAGCAGAAGAAGCAAAAGTGCAACAGGAGCAAGAAAAGGTTAGATGGATCTGTTCAAAAATGAAAATGTAATCTCAAAGTTCCTTTCTGATTCCATTAATTGAAGGTTAGATAGATCATGAATAGCAGCCTTTTCATTTCTTTAGCATTATGACGTTCTGCTATGAAGAGAATTAATTAATGTATGATATGGAAGCAGGGTGCACCATTGACAGATTACACACTTCGTTTGTTTGGTTCAGACATAGAGCACTACATCAGGAAGCTACTCTATGATGGAGAAATAAAATAAAACATGAATGCCAAGGTACTGAACTTCAGCATGGGGAAGCCCCGCATTCTATTCAATAATTACGATGGCCAGTTTCAAGATGTACAATTATAGGATTCTCACAAAATGGCTTGGCTTGCAAAAGACCACAAACAGATTGCCCTAGTTTTTAAGTAGTATCAGTTCAAAACAATGCATCAAGCGCAAAATATTTGGCCACCAAAGCCAACATCTTTGACAGATACATCCATTAATTGCCAAAGTCTTCGCAGGTGAGGTTATATACTGCTCAATGCTACAGCTGCTTCTGTCAACATTTGCTTGCTTTGCATTATTGAGATACATTCAGTGCTCTGAATGTCAAAGTGAATATTGATCTCAATTCAGATAAAATCTCCAGTCATCCCAAAGCATTCAAATCATACTAAGAGTCCAACCAAGGCTGAAATGCAGCTTCATGAGCAGTATTCTCACACAAAATACACAACTATATATTTAGATTTGTTTTTTTTTTTAACGAAGGATGATGCAGCTTATAGATAGGAAAATAGGTTACAGTTACTGGATTCAAATCTAGAAATGTTGAATGCCACATTTTAAGAATGATTGCATGAACCAATGAAATTAAACCTTAAATATTTACAAGCTTTGCTAAAAGAGAAAGTAGTTTTTAAAAACACCAATTTATTCCATTTGCACCAAGCAACCATGTGTATATCATAGGTGTCAAAATCTCTGCTAATATGCATTAATGCTAAATGAGAAAAAAAAGTTTCAATTTCATAAATGTCTTCAAAAAAAAAAAAAAACTATGGCAATGCACTTAAAGCCAGTCTATGTCTATGTTAATTAGTGTTTCATAGACATACTATTAAAGTGTATGTTGCTCTGTAGCTAGGTGATTCCAATTTATCTAAGAACATAATTTTTTTTTTATCTTAATTCAAGACAAACTTTAAAATTAGGATGAAATTGCATTATGTCAAATTTAAAGTTTAGTTTAATTAATTTATATAATCATCTTTAAAAAATTTCATTTAGTTGATTTAAAATTTAAATTTTAATACTACGATTTTTTTATCCAAAACTATGGCTTTTTTTTACAAGAAAATGCATTATGCCCTTTATTATTTTATCCTTATTATATTTGGCCATCTCTTCTATAATAAATATAAAGTAATAAATAAAGTTAAAGGGTCAAAAATATCTTTAAAATTATAATTTAATAATTATTTAAATTTTTAATATTTTATTGTAATAAATTAAGCTCTAAATCTTTTATTTCAACTGAATTGAACCTTTAAATGAACCAAATTGAATTTTTAAAATATCTTAGAGAGAAACAAAGAAAATAAAGAAGGAAAAAGAAAAAAATATTTTATTTAATTTTCTCGTATTTTAAGTAAATCACATAACAAATTTTTATATATGTAATTTGATATCACATAAAATTTTATTTTAATTGGTAAAAATTAATGGTATTAACTTTTTTTTATCAAAGAATATAAATTGAATGTAAATAAATATTGAAAAAAATTGATTTATTGTAATAAAAAAAAGAATTTGGATGATTTTTAATTATAATTTAGAGATTTTTTATTCATTTCAGCCGTAAATAAATAATGCTGAAAATAAAATGGAAAGGCTCTGGAAGGAGAATGTGCTTTGAGATTGAGAAGCATATACCTATATTCTTTTTCTTTTCTTTTTTTTTTTTTAATTTGATTAAAGATTGGATTTTTTTTTTCTTTTTTTTTCTTTTTAAGTAACAAAAGTTTAGCTTTGGTTTCAAAAAACAAAGCTATTTTCTGAAAAAAAAAAAAAAGAATGGAATTGTGTTTGATAATTGAAAATGAAAATAAATTTTTAAAAAATAAAAATAAAAATGGATTGAGATATAAAAACAAGAAAAATATGTTTTTAATTATAAAAATAAAGAACGTAAATTTTTTTCCTTATATTTTACAAGTTATCATATTTGAACATTTTTTAATATCATTAATTAATAAAAATATTATATTTATTATTAGATGACATTAATAATAATATCATTAAATAATTTATTTATTTTCTTATTTTTATATTTTTAGAAAATAATTTTTATTTTAACTTATCAAATACATTTTAAAAAAATAAAAACTGAAAATTATTTTCTAAAAAATAAAAATAAAAAATAAAAACAAAAATTATTTTCTCAATTTTGTCTGCCACTACATGTCACATGCCTTTTTATTTTAATAACTTTTATGATTCCCCCAATAAAAAGTACAAAACAAAAAGTTTAAAACTAAGAAAAAATGGAATTTGTTTTTTGAAAAACCCTAATATCTCTTACTTTGCAGATTGCCAGTTAAGGGTCAAATTTTATTGGCGTATTTTATTTATAATTTTTTTATAATTATTGAATTCTAATATAAAATTATATAAAAATTTATCATTTAAAAATATAAATTTTACATAATTTTTTTTGAATTCTATAAAATATTAAATTATATTATAATAATTATATATGATATTCTCTCAAATTTTATAACATTTGTAAAAGGAATAACCTAAAACTTAACATACACTATTAATATTTTTTCTTTCTTTCTTCGTCAAATGACATTGATTATGATTAAAAAAATAATTCTTTTTACCTCTTAGTACTAAAAAGCCTTGATTAAAAAGGCTATCCTACTTTTAAACTTTTTTTCGGCAATAGATTAGAAAAAAATAATTTTGAAAATCAAAGTTTAATTCAAATAATTCACTCTTTTTTTTTTAAATGGATTCTCCTTTCATTTTCATTTTTTTTTTAATTTTTGGTATATGATTAAATGATGAATTGATGATGAAAATTAAAAGAAATGGAAAATTAGTTGGCAGGCCATCCCGTGCAATTGTAGGGGTGGGCCCAAATAAACTAACGGTTGGTGACTAGTAATATCGGGCAATCGGTGACAATCATTCAACGCGACATTCTCTCTAATCTGCTTCTCAGTTCTTTCTCTCTCCTCCACTTCACAATCACATGATAAGTTCCGTTTTGGACTCTTATTTACGCAAGATTCTCCTCAACCTTCTTCTGCATTCTTTTATTTATTCCTTTTCATTTTTATTCGAGAAAAACAATACTGGCGATAATGGCTCCGGGGACGGCTGATTCAGCGGCGGAGATTCTCTCCAGCCTCAATCTCAATGCCGCCGATTGGCCTCCTAATCTTGTCAAGAATCTCCACCTGCTTTCTCCGGATCAGGTCTTGCATGTCCCAAATCCCGTACCTTTTTTTTAAAAAAATTTAAATTACGTATATATACGTATAAATATACTAGTATGTGAATTATGTACTCTCTTTTTGTTGTTTTGGCAGATTGAATTGGCAAATATGTTGTTGGAGATGGGGCAGAGCCATATTTTTCAGCATTGGGCAGAGCCTGGCGTCGAGGACGACCAAAAGAAAGCGTTTTTCGCTCAGGTTTCTTTTTTTTTTTTTTAAAGCTATGGAATTTTACAGTATTCTACTATGGTTTAAAAAAATTTTTAAACATCAAAAGTGGATTTTTATTTGTTTTTGCTAAATGCAATAAAATTATTAGGAATTAAAAGAAAATTTAAGGGCATATTTTTCTTTGGCTCTGCTGTTTTAGATATGTTTGAATTGTGTTGAAGTTATTTTTAGTATTATATCTTAGAGTTTTATGTATTGAACTTTTTTTTTTTTTATAGGTGGCTAAGCTAAATTCAAGCTATCCTGGGGGTTTGGCCTCGTATATTAAAACTGCTAGGAAGCTCTTAGCGGACTCTAAAGCAGGGAAGAACCCATATGATGGCTTCACACCTTCGGTAACGAAATTAGTCTTTCACTTTGAAACTTCAAATATACAATTTCTTATGATGTAATCAATATCCAATTGTCTTACCCTTGCGTGATTCGAATTAATGCAAATTAATCACATTAATATCAAGTTTTCTCTACCCCCTGTTATGTCCTTCTCTCCGCTGTCTTCTATGCAACTGTCCTAAATGCAGTATTTTTTCTTTTTCAGGTTCCAAAGGGAGAAATTCTCTCTTTTGGCGATGATAATTTCATCAAATTTGAGGAGGCAGGAGTCAAAGAAGCCCAATACGCTGCATTTGTTCTTGTTGCAGGTGGGCTTGGTGAACGTCTTGGATACAATGGAATTAAGGTAGATAACCGATAGACTGACAGTAAATATGTAGAAAATTTAATGAATAATTATCTTTTATTATTATTATTATTTTTAGGATGAAGGAGTACATCAAATAAATAGGAACAGTGAAGTTCTTTATTAGGAAACAACTTATATGAAACAGAAAAACAAAAATAATAAAAGGAGGGAGAAACAAATCTCGAAAAACTTGATAATCAGAATAATTAACTAAATCAGAAGAATAAATGAGAAATATTCTCAAAATAAATTAGGAAATCAAGTTGGACTAATGTAGGAGAATCAGATTTCTATACACCCCTCATGCTGGGATATGAATATTAATCATACCCAGCTTGGATTTCAATCCATCAAAGATGCCTCTAGGAAGAGCTTTGGTCAGAATATCTACAATTTGAGGACTTGTAGGGATATAGGCCAGTTTGATCGATCTATTTTCTATCTTTTCCTTTATGAAATGTCGATCCAGTTCTATGTGCTTGGTCCTATCATGATAAATAGGATTCTTGGCAATATTTATAGTAGCCTTATTGTCACAAAACAGTGTCATATATGTCACAGTCTTAACTTTTAATCCTCCAAGTAACCTTATCAGCCAAATTCCTTCACAAATACCATGGGACATTGGTCTAAACTCATTCTCAGTAGTGCTCCTAGCCACAACAGATTGCTTTTTACTTCTCCAAGTGACCAAATTACCCTAAACATAAGTGCAATATCCCGTAGTGGACCTGTTATCTGTTACTGATCCAGCCTAATCAGCATCTATATATACCTCGACTACCTTGTTCATTGACTTCTTAAAGTATAGACCTTCATCGGGACTCTTCCTTAATTATTGTAGGATGTGATGAACAACCTTGAGGTGCTCCTTGGTTGGATTATCTATGTATCTATTCACCATCCCTACTTTAAACCCAACATCAGGTCGTGTGTGGGAGAAGTAAATAAGCTTCCCAACTAGTCTTTGGTATCGCCTTTTGTCTGTGAGAGAGCTTCCATCTTCTCTTACAATTTTATTAGTTGAGTCCATGGGTGTATCAATAGGTTTGCATGCAATCATGCCGGTTTCTTTGAGTAGATCAAGTACATACTTATTCCTTTCTTAGACTGAGCTATTTCCATCCCAAAAAAATATTTAAGGAACCCCAAGTCCTTATTTCAAACTCCTTTGCAAGAAGTTTCTTCAAATCATCTATTCCTTCCTTGTGGTCTCTGGTGATTATGATATCATCAACATAAACAATAAGAATGACTCTTTTTCATTTATTAGTGAACTTAACAAACATAGTATGATCATAATGACATTGAAGGAATTCATACCTCTTCACTGCCTTGGTCAACCGTTCAAACCAAGCTCGAGGAGACTATTTAAGGGCATACTAAAACTTTTGGAGTTTGCACACTTTGCCCATATTATCTTGCCTTTTGAAACCAGGGGGAATTTTCATGTAAACATCCTCCTCCAAGTCACCATTTAAGAATGCATTCTTGATGTCAAGTTGGTGGAGAGGCCAATCCAAGTTGGCTGCTAGTGACAATAAAACTCTAATTGAATTGAGTTTGGCTACTAGGGCAAATGTCTCCTCATAGTCTATCCCATAGGATTGAGTGAACCCTTTGCAAGAAGTCTAGCTTTGAACCTGTTTATACTTCCATCTGCATTGTGCTTTATTGTGAAGATCCACTTACATCCAACCAGTTTTTTCCTTTAGGCAAATCTAAAATTTTCCATGTCCCATTCTTCTCTAGTGCATTGATTTCTTCAAGAACCACTGCCTTCCAATCTGATTCATTGAGGGCTTCCTGAATATTTTTTCGAATTTGCACATTGTCTATGTTAGTAGTAAATGCTCGAAAGTTTGGATTTAACCTTTCATATAAGATGTACTTGCAGATAGGGTAACGGGTGCATGATTTCACACTTTTTCTTGATGAAGTAGGAATGTCAAGGTCACCAGCTAGCTCATACGTTTCTATTTCAGATTCAATGGGGACATTACCTGTGTTAGTTTTAGGTTCTTAGAGACTCAGATCAGGTTGATTTTTAGTGCTTAGCTGTGTACAGTTCACTTCTTCCTGCATTTTTTTCTTCCTTGAGAAGACTATCAGTTCTTTTATTTTTTCTTGCATAACCTTAAGGTTTGAAGAGTCAAAAATTGTTTGAACAGGTTGGGTTTTGGAATCTGTATGGCTGATAGGTTGGATAGGTTGAGAATCTGATTGTAAAGGGACTAGTTGAGAATATGGTTTTGAAGGGGCTGGTTGGGAAATTGGAGGGGCTAGTTGGGAAGTTGGCAAGTCAACAGCTAAGAATTGACGTTCCTAAGTAGTATTCTCCCCTTAAATATCATTCTTGCTGTAGTATGGAAGATTCTCAAAGAATGTGACATCCATAAAGCTATAGAATTTTTTTATGATGGGTGAGTAACACTTATAGCCCTTTTGGTTTGGGGAATAACCAAGGAAGATGCATTTTAAGGCTTTGGGATCAAGTTTGCTATGGTTTTGTTGGCTAATATGAACAAATGCAATGCAGCCAAAGAGTTTGATAGGAATGGAAGAGATTAATCAAGTTTGTGGGTAAGAAGTAAGGAGAGTTTGACAAGGTGTTTTAAAGCCAAGAACTCGAGAAGGCATTCAGTTAACCAAATAAGTTGCAGTGATGATGACTTCTCCCTAAAAATGTTTAGGCACATTGGAAGTCAACAAGAGGGATCTAGTCATTTCTATCAAATGTCTGCTTTTGCATTCGGCAATCCTGTTTTGCTGTGGAGTGTCAACACAGGAGCTTTGATGGATAATGCCATGATTGGTGAGGTAAGGGCCAAGAATAGAGTTGAAGTATTCCCTTCCATTGTCAGTTTTTGGCTTGGAATTTGGTTTGTATCATATTATTAAAGTTTTGAAAGATTTGGCCAATCTCGGATTTTTCTTTCATAAGGAATAGCCAAGGGAGTCGAGTATGATCATCAATGAATGTAACAAACCACCTAGAATCTGTGATATTGTTAAATCTTGATAGTCCCCAAATTCCACTGTGAAGAAAAAGGCTGAGATGATTTATAGGAAATGCAAGGGTAGGTATTTTGAATGTGCTTGAAAAGTTGACAAATTTTACATTGAAAATCTTTAGAGATTTTATTGAATAATGAGGGAAATAGCCTTTTTCAATACAAAATATTTGGATATCCTAGTCTATAGTGCCATAACATGATAAGATCATCCTTACTAGTACTAGAGACTAAGGTTGTACAAGAGTTTTATGGTCTCTCAATTCCATCATCTAGAAGAAGGTAGAGCTCTGCACACATCCTAGCACTACCAATAATCCTCCCTGAGCCCAGTTTTTGAAATTCACACAAGTGGGGAAAAAATTTAGTGACACAACATCTATCCTTCGTAAGCTTACTGATGGAAAGTAGGTTACAGCTTAAATTAGGGGCATAGAGAACAGAGTCAAGTGTTATGTCTTTTGAAATACAATAGAACTTGTTCCTGCCACCTTTGAAAGAGAGCCATCAGCAATTTTTATAGCAAAACTATCACAGAAAGGTCTATATGTGTTGAATAAGGATGCATATCTAGTCATGTGATCTGATGCTCCTGAATCAACAATCCAAGATTGTGTATTTCCCCATAGAACACTTAAAACGTTTAGGAAATTACCATTTGTGCTAGGAAACTAGTTCCAAAGGTTGCAAACTTTTTTTGAAAGGTTTGTTGGAGCATCACTTTTTTGTGACTTTCCTTATGCTATACCTCTGCAAAAGAAGAGTTCTCACCCCTGCTAACCATAATGGAAACTCGTGTGGCTACGGTCTAATAGCTCAGGCCGACTTACTTTGATACCATATAAAAAGCTTAAACGGTAATTGTCCTTTTTTTTCTTCTTATTATTTTTAGAATGAAGGAGCACATCAGATAAATAGGAACAGTGAAGTTCCTTATTAGGAAACAACTTACATGAAACAGAGAAGGAAGCAGAAACAAATCCCTAAAAACTTGACAATTAGAATAATTAACTAAATTAGAAGAATAAATAAGAAATATTCCCAAAATAAACTAGGAAATCAAGCTACAGTAATGTAGGAGAATCAGATCTACACTTTTGTTGAAGGATCAGATTTCTACAAAATATTTTGTTTATGCTGTTAATTTCAATTATTTGGTTTCACAAAAGGTACTCGACACTATGTAGTCTAAATATATTTGATAGATACTTTTGTGTAATTGTTGGTACCCCTGGCTCATGCGCTTGTCTGCACTAGATAGTGCATAGATGCGTTTTCCTTTTCTAAAGAGGGTTGATCACATATTTGATGTTGTACTGATTAAACCAGTTCCAACACCCTTGACTAGTTTTGCTCCCTCAAAAAAAATATTTGACTATCTACTTTTTACACCTTGCAGGTGGCACTTCCAGCAGAGACCACGACTGGAACATGTTTCTTACAACTCTACATTGAGTCTGTTCTGGCTCTTCAGGAAGCTAGCTGTAGGCTTACACAAGGTTTGTATTGCATCTCATTTGTTAGGAGGCCTTCAACATCATAAAGCCTTTTTAAATATTGCACCTCGACATGATCAAGAAAGATAAGTTTGTACTTCAGTGTTATGAATGGCTGCAGCCAATGGAAGTTACTGAGGAGTTCAGAGTAGTCTATTTCGCTTGCTGAAATGTATGAACAATTGTTTAGTGCACTAACCATGGAAAGCAAGCCTGTTGGATAAACTTAGGTTTAAATTATAGTGATCATGGAAAAGCCACTCTCAAAGAAGTCAAGAACACTTTAGCTGTAAATTGGCCATCCTTTATATATGGAAAATTGATAGAATGAACTAGTCAAAACTTTAATAAGCTTATCCAGCTCTCACTTGCAATAGTTCCTCTGGATAAAAAGCCACAATATATATCTATTTGAAAAATCTTTATGTAATGAGCTAGGTGCAATTATCTAAGTCCTTGAGCCTATTAAATACTTTGTAAACAACATCCCTAGTCCCGCAAGCTGAAGCAGTTCATATTTTTACATGAAACATGTCAATGTATTTTCCTCAATAAGTCAAAAAAAATTATTTAACATCCAATCGTCTTTAGAAAAATATTGCATTGTTTGTTGTGTTTTATAACTAATTAGCTCTCTTTATCTCTTAAGTTAATTGCTTTCTCTCTCATTCTCTCTGTCTAAATTTTAGGCACATGTCAAAAGGATATTCCTTTTGTTATCATGACATCGGATGACACACATATCCGTACATTGGACCTTTTGGAATCAAATTCTTATTTCGGGATGAAACCTACACAAGTTAAACTGCTTAAGCAGGTGTGTAATCACTCATTGATGTGCTGGTTAAAGCTGTTTTAAGTTTCTTTACATCAAGTTTCATATTTACTTGCAGGAAAAAGTTGCATGCTTAGATGATAATGATGCTAGGCTTGCTTTGGACCCTCATAACAAATACAAAATTCAGGTAACCATCATAAACACTGTATACCAAGCTATATTTATATTTTAGTTGATAAAACCTTTAGGTTCTTTCCTTAACTCTTCTCTGATCTTGTTAGACAAAACCTCATGGCCATGGTGATGTGCATTCACTTCTTCATTCTAGTGGCCTTCTAAACGTATGGTATGTCTCAAATGCTTACATTGCTTCTAAAATCTGGAATCTGAAATTTCTTTTCATGCCTTTGCAAGTACCCTTTATGTTTATATGTTGCCTCTTGTCATAAACTTATTTCTTTATTGCACAGAATCTCCTTGTATGAATGATATTGGTGTTTGCTCCTGCCTTTGCCTCACTTTGAGGTAGCAAGACACTAAAATTTTAGTTTCTAAACCACAGTAGGCTATAACATTGACTCAAACTGACAACAGCCGTGTGCATAAGCTAGTAATCTAGTTACCATATACTTAAAAGTAATCCATTTTCTAACTCTCCTTGATCTTAATTTTATCAACATATATATATACATTGCATAAAAAAGTCAAATGTCATCCTTTGAAAATTGGTGTAATGGATAACTTTTTATATTTTACATCATACTTTTGTCATCACTTTTTGCTAGGCATGATGCTGGTTTCAGATGGGTTCTCTTTTTCCAAGACACAAATGGACTTCTGTTCAAGGTTAACAGCTAAAATTTCCAACATTTCATCTATAGTTTTCTTATGTAACAGCTCAAGACTGGTTATAAATAAAAGTTTATACTATTTCAATGTAGGCTATTCCAGCATCACTGGGAGTCAGTGCTACTAAACAATACCATGTCAACTCTCTTGCTGTTCAACGAAAAGCGAAAGAAGCCATTGGAGGAATTACCAGACTCACTCATAGTGATGGTACTTGTACATGAAACTCATTTAATTCTTAGAAGCTAGAGCTGCCAATAGCGTGTGAGTGTATTTGCTTATAAACTTATATCTCTAGGGATGTTGACATTTGACTAAAAGATGGTGCTCGGTTCACTAATTTCTGATTTCTCATATATATATATTTATATATATATATATAATAACTATGCTATAGTAGGTGTTTTAGGCATCAAAGGCCCTATGATTTATGCTTAACTATTAGTACCACACAATGAAATTGACTTCAGGGAGATCGATGGTGATCAATGTGGAATACAATCAGCTTGATCCTCTGCTTAGAGCCACTGGACATCCTGATGGAGATGTTAATTGTGAGACTGGTTATTCTCCTTTCCCAGGAAATATAAACCAAGTAATTTTTCTGGCTCAAAATCATTATTTAGATGTTAATTTCTAGGGAGATTTCTAGTGTGATTAATAACGAACATAAGACTTAAGAAGCTTTATCAGATTTCCAGTTTTGATTATAGTGTGGATTCTTTCCTCGTGTAATCAATATGGTTAGAAGTACCAAAAATTCAAAGTTTTTTCACCTACTGAATCTGCCATTGTCATCATGATGTCATTTATGAAACTTAATCTGAGTTTTTTGTAGTCTAATATCTCATCCATATTTGGGAACTGCTCCATCCTTTGTCTAATTGCTCTCCCCCTCCTGTAAATTTTTGTTCTGTTTTACAGCTTATTTTGGAGCTTGGTCCATACATTGTGGAGCTGAGAAAAACAGGAGGTGCCATAAAGGAATTTGTTAACCCCAAGTAATTCTTCTTTTTCTTTTTTTGCTAATTATGATTGAAACGTGTTAGTGTTCTGCTTTATGGATGACTTTACAACTTGTTGCTTATAACATGATTTTGAAATAAAAAGTTTATAGTTCATTTTTAATTCATTAATTTTTTTTAATCTTGAAGCATATATGCCGTATGAAGCAACATGAGGAATAGGAATTAAGCTGAATTTATGGGAAAGATGTAACATAACAGAATTTTGAAATAATTGGTAATCTCATTTGCATCATCTGTTGAATTTACATTGCTGGTTACCACAAACACTTAAAAAATGTATTTTGTTCCTAGAATTTTCCTGTTGTAGATGTATTTTGTTCCTAGAATTTTCCTGTTGTAGGAAATGTCTTCTAGTTTTTGTAGTTATCATAGTGAAACATTGCGCTCCTTTTTATTGTTGGGTTCCTCACAAGTAAAGAAATTAGATTCAGTTGATTCCTAATCATGGTGGAAAATTCTTCAACAACTTATTTGATCAGATTGTCGATGTCACAAGATACTAATTTATGAATTTTACATATTCAGTTCCCTGTAATGAAGAAAGTGAGTCTTGATCATGTCATCTGTTTTTTTCTTATGTTATTGCAGGTATAAAGATTCTAGCAAAACATCATTTAAGTCCTCAACTCGACTAGAGTGTATGATGCAAGACTATCCGAAAACATTGCCTCCGACAGCAAGAGTTGGATATACGGTAATTGGTGGTTCCAAGCCTTACCTCCTCTCTGCCATCAGATAGGAACCTGCTTCTCTGTGATTCTGTAGAATTTGGTATTAAATATTTACCTCATCACTAAGCCTGATGTAATACAATTGTGTAGGTGATGGATACCTGGCTTGCTTATGCACCTGTGAAAAACAACCCTGAGGATGCTGCTAAGGTGAAATTATGTATTAATAATTTCTGAAGTTCATCGTTCTCTGTTTAATTGGCTCTTTTGCAATTATATCTAGCATGTCAATGTTTAACAAATCCAGGATTTCTGGTGTTGGTTCGTCTATACACAATGGGGTGACAGTATAATTTGGTTCTTTTGTGAAGATCAAAATATAGACAAGCTATAACATCAATATTGTTTTATGCAATTTCTTTCAGGAATTTATTTCAGATGGTGAACAACTCTGCTTGAAAATCATTTTTCTTTTATTTCTCTTGCATCATACTGGTTTAAATATGCTAATCATCGATTTTAGTATTATTTTGTCACAAATTTTAATAGGAAGTAGGAACTGTTTTATGGTGAATTTTGTCAAATAAGTGAATTAGTTCCTTTTAGGTTCATTACTTATCTTAAGTATAATTGCTTACACTTGAACAATATAGAATTGTTTCAAGGATATGTACACGTTACCTTAAGAATTTGCGTCATCATTACAACTCTTCTTTTTTATTATTATAATAGTACCCTTTTCACCTGTCCTTTAAACTTTTTTGGTTAATCTTCAGCAAGCAACTGTTAGGTTGCATATCTTTCTACACTATTACAAGGGTTCTGGTTGGATATTATAATCAAATTTGTTCGTACTTGATTATTAGTTGTACCCTGGGCATCTTTGTACGTTTGATTCTATTTAATAATGTTCTTCTCAAAATTGATAAGGTACCAAAAGGGAACATATAAACAGTGCAACTTTGGAGAATGTGCCATAATGTGCAAACAGTCTCATCCTTAAAAAGGTGATCATGTTATTCTTTGATTAAATTCAAGTGATTGAATCTGCTCATTCTTAAGAATATTTTTTTCACACTCTTTTTATCCCTCATTTTATTGTTAAATTTTTGGTTTCCAACTTTTATCTGTTTTTGCTAGGCTGGTGTCCAAGTGGAGGATCCAGTACAACAGGTTTTCAATGGACAAGAGGTGGAAGTGTGGCCGCATGTTACATGGAAGCCTAAATGGGGGCTAACTTTTTCTGAGATAAAAAGCAAAGTTAGTGGAAGTTGCTCCATCTCTCAAAGGTCTACCATGGCCCTTAAGGGCCGCGATATCTTTCTTGAAGATCTATCCTTGAATGGAGCTCTTATCATCAACTCTGTTGATGGTGCAGAGGTATGCCACAGTAAATTGATGGTAGATGCAAGCTATTATTTAATCTGTCCTTCCTTTTTTTTTTTTTAATCTTTTTCCTTGCTCTCTTTTTCAACAAGTTTAATAAGATTTGTTATTTGTTACAAATTAGATGTTTTAAGCGTTGACTATGAATACCAGCATCGTTCCATATATTTCTTAGTTTGGTGCCATATTTTGAAATATCACAAGAGATGTTCCTAACATGAGTTGGCTTTCATGACTTCAAGTTTCTTAGATTCTTCTTGCATGAAAATTCATGCTTGATCATGCCTTTCTTATCATTTCATTATTCACACAGTTTACCCATTATCATCATTAGCTGAGATAGATATTCAAGTTTGTTACGAGTATGTGGCTCTTCTCTGCTTGTAAACGTGGAAGGCTATTTTGTATGTTTGAAGGACAATTTTAGTTTGGGCTTCAGGCTTTAGTTCAGTTGGAGAACAAATAACATGGTTTTTTGAAATAGGTAAAAATCGGTGGATCGGTACAGAACAAGGGCTGGCTTCTTGAGAGCATTGACTACAAAAATACAGATATACCGGAGGAACTGAGGATCAGGGGTTTTAAAATCAACAAAATAGAGGAATTAGAGGAAACTTACAGTGAACCTGGCAAGTTCACCTTAAAGCCATGAAGTTGAACCTACAAAGAGAGACAGCAATTCTTTTCTTCTTTTTTGAAAGCTTTATCTGGAAATTATTAGTTAGCTCATAGCAGGAATAAATCTCTTTCCTTGAGTAACTTTTTTGGTGGAATTTTGTATGATTTATTACCCTCACCACCACCCAAACCTTCCCTCTTTCTCATCAAAACTCTTCAAACTTTTTTATTCTCTCTTACTTTTGGGATGGAAATAAAAAATTCTGGATATTTCAATAAGATGCTTATTTCTTGACTGTATTGGCCTTTCAATATCCATTGACAGAAAAGAGTGGTCCGTGGTCTTCTGTGTGAATCATATTCATGCAAAATGTGCTTCCTTGTATCTCAATTGAGGCTGAAGCCTTAATATCAGGAGAAAGATTTTGATATTTTTATATGAATTTAAAATATAATACCATGACACGATAAAAAAAAATAAAAATGATGAAGGATAAAATTTTTGTAAAAGTTATATATAAATTTGATAGTATTTTGTATTTTTCATATTAATATAAATTATAACATATAATTTTTATATAAAATATGATAAAAATATATAAATTAAAATATTTAACCTGAATTTTACATTATAAATACACATATTATAAGGCTTAATTCTTCCACATATTCCCAATTACCCAACCTAGGCTCTTCATAACAGAGAAGGGTGGCATCAAAGTTAAAACGGCTCTAGCATGAAGAATTCAACTTCTACACTCATAAGTTTCTGAAAAGGAAAACATAGGGAGGAAAGAATGCGTAAGCTTCTGAAGTCACTTCGTTTCGGCTCGTTCAAGGTTACCACCGACCATGGCCCCAATTAGCAACAAATTGAGCATGGAAAATATAAATTTAGAAGTTGAATGGTCTGCACGCGTATTTCATCTTGGAACAGTTAGACCCAACACATTCTTTGTTATTGTGGAATATTTCACTCTCGCCTTCAAAGTTTACTGGTTCACGGAACACTTGGGACTTGCCACATGTCACATTCACCTTTTTTTTCTTTTTATTTTTCTTTTTTAATTTACTTTTTTGTTTTTTACTTTTTTTAATATTTAACAATTATTTTTTATAATAACAATATATATTTGAAATATTTTATTTTTTATATGTAAAACTCATTTATATCGAATTTTCTTTTTAATCTTTTAATTTTATTTTTAAAAAATATTTTGAATATTTAATTTTTTGTATGAAACCTATTTGATACAGTGATATTTTATGTATTTTTTTTCTTTTATCACTATTTCCTTTTTTTATATATATTTAATGAATAACTTTTTAGATTTTAAATTTTCTATGAGACTTACTTGATATCAAAATTATGTGACTTTTTTTTTATATTTAATAAATATTTTGAAAATTATACAAAATTTTTTAATATGAAATTCATTTGATATTATTATTTAAAAATATATTTTTTTGTTATTATTTTTGTTTTTTCTTAATTTCCTGATTTTTAAAGAAAAAATATTAGTGGAAGTATTGATGTCACATCTAAATTTAATTTTTTTTTTATTTTTTCAGTGTTTTTTTAGATCAATGATATAATTAAAAAAAAAAAAAAACTCATCATTCTTAATGTTGTCTAGCAATTCAACTTTTTTTTTGCTTTTTACCTTTTTTTTTCTTTTTCAAGTTTTTTCTTTCTTTCTTTCCTTTTAAATAAGATTTAAAAAAAAAAAAAAGAATGTGTACACATGTCACCCTATTTCCATCTTATTTTTTTATTTTTTAATTAATCAAATTATTATTTAATATTTTAATTAAAAAATTAATATTTTAAATTCAATTAAAAATTCTACATAGTACCTTAATAAACTTCATTTTATTTCTCTCTTTAATTTTTATACATTTTTTATTAAATTAATTTTGTTAAAAAATTAGGCCAATAGAGACATCCACGTATTATCTTATTTGGATTTTGCCTTTTTTTTTCTCTTTTTTTGGTATTTTAATCTGAAAAAAAAAATGCTTATTGATAGCAATATTAAAACAATTTATACTTGACATGTTTTGATCCATCCTAATTAAATAGGAAGTGATTTTTTTTTTAAATTGGGATTGAGATCGGGCGAATTGAGTTTTTTATTTTTATAAAATACGATATTAGGATTAAAATGTGTTTAAGGTGTTTTGTCTTAATTCATTTTTGGATATATATATAATATTATATTTTTTATTATTATTTTAATTTCAATTATATATATTATATTAATAAAGTTATTGTTTGATTCTTTAATTAAAAATTGCAACAACTTCTATGAACTCATTTTTTATTTCTTAATTTTTCTTTTTTTTGTATTTGGTTTTTTTTTGGACAAATTCTTTTGTTTTATATTTCATTATTAGATATATTTTGTAATAATAGAGATCAATTCAAGTATTCACGTGGTACCTTATTTATTTTTTTATTTTTTTATCATTTTTTAAATAAATTTTGTAATAAAATGTGTCAATTGATGTAGATTTAAAAACAATCCGTATCTAACAAATTTTGATCAATTTCGATGTGATAGGAGTTGATTTTTTTAAATAAAAATTTATTTGAAACAAATCGAGTTTCTTGTGAAAAATAAGATCGAGAAGGAAATATATGTATGGTGATTTATCTTAAACTATTTTGGTATACATATAAAAGTATATATTTTATTATTAGTTTAATTTAAATATGTATTATATTAATAAAATTATTATTTAATACTTCAATATAAAAAATTAATATTTTAAATTCAATAAAAGTCTCAATTTGGCACCTTCTATGAACTTTTTTTTATTTTTTATTTATAATTTTCCTCTTTTTTTTTGTTTTTCACTTTTTTCCTTTATTTTTATTTTTTTTTCAATTTTAGGGTTTTATTTTTTTATTAATAAATTTTGTTGGAATGTGAGAACAAATGAGGTATCCACATGGTACTTCAATTTAATTTTTTTTTACCTTTCATTTTTTATTTTTTTAATTAAATAAATTTTACAATAAAAAATCGATAAATAAAGATGATAAAATAAAAAAAATTATCACCTAATTATATTAAAAATTAGTCATTTATTTCTATTAGTATTTCAGTCATATCAATTTATTATTATCATCTAAGACACGTTACATTAATTTTCTTTCGTCTTTTAGAATTTTTGGAATTTTGGAATTTTGGATGACAAGATAAAGAAAAAAAAAAATAGTTGAACCACAATTGTGTTTATAAAGGTGACTTAAACTCAGCTTTATGTACTACGTAAAAGTTTGGTCGGTTTTAAAATAGACGAAGAGAATTAATAATCTTTTCAGTATTGTATGACTCCTAATTTAAAATTTCATTTATTAATATAAAAAATTGACTTGAAAAAAAAAATGTATTGAACGAAAAAATCTTTTATCGCTAAAAGAAATAACATCGGTCCATTAGATATATGATCTATGCAATTTAACTAACTTTCTAAATATGACTTAAATTCAAAAGGTTAATGTATCTAATAATATATATATATATTGAAATTTATTTTATGTTGAAAATTTACCACAGAAATTTCCATTTTTTACAAAAAATAATTGATAATTTTATAAGATCCAAAATTTGGTGCCAGAATTTTCTCCTATTAATTAAAGTCAAACCGACAAGCAACTTTCCAGAAAACAATTACAGTATAAACCAATGAGAGAGACTGACGCATTAAAGACCATAACAGTGATAGGGATCAGAAGCCAATTTGCTTCATCTGATCTTTAGCTCAACAGTAAAGAAAAAATTGGACCGAGAAAATTCGATATCTATGAAAATCAAGAATAATATTTGTTTCCATAAAATAATTTTCCAGGGAAACTTCTTGCAAACTTCCTTTTCCCATGTCTTCTGCATAAAATGGATTGTTACAATTTCACAAACCGTACAAAACATTAACTACTTTCTCCAGCCATTTGCATATATAAATCCAAACTTACCCCTTCACTATGCTGTCATCATATGTTCAAGAAACATTAAATTCTAAAGCTTCAACATTTCATGTTAATGGTGACTTTCTCTTTGGTAACATGTCTCCCCTTAGCAAGAACGACTTGCAACGGATTTTCGAGAAGCTTGACAAGAATGGGGATGGCTTTGTTAGCCTGGAGGAACTTAATTGGCTCCTGGAGAGAATTGGAGTCCAGTTTAGCCTCGAGGAGTTGGAGTCCTTGGTGGGAAAACCATTTCTCGACTTTGATGAATTCTTGTTCTTCTATTATTCTATCTCGAACCAGAATGCCGATGGCGGAAAGAAGAAGATTGAGCCAGTAGCAGGTAGTGAGGAGGAGTTAGAATTGATCGATAGCCATGGCGGTGAAGAAGATAGTGACCTTGCCAAGGCATTCAAGGTGTTTGACTTGAATGGGGATGGCTTCATTTCTTGTGAGGAGCTTCAAAACGTGTTGGGAAGACTTGGTTTATGGGATGAAAGCAGCGGCAAAGACTGCCGAAGCATGATTTGCTTCTACGACACCAATATGGACGGCATGGTTGATTTTGAAGAATTCAAAAACATGATGTTGCACTCCATTTCTTAGTTCATCAAGATTTCAACTAGTGTGAAAATTATGGTTCGTTATATTGATCATATATGATGGTCATCCTTCAGCCAATATAAGCGTTTTTCTTTGAGTGTTGGTAGCAAATATTCTATGATGTTTTTCTCCAGTTTGTTCATGATTTTCTTCGGCAGATCTTTGTAACATGCTATACTACATAGAATGTCTCGATTATTCCTTTTTTTTTTCTTTTTTCCTGTTTTGGATAAGAGCATGTAATATATAGTATAACTTCCTTTCCCTTTTCCTCTTTCTTTTGACGTTTATGTCTTTATTGCCCTTAATTATATGGCGTACTTAGTTGAAACAAAAGATACAAAGTAGGGTCACTAAAAATACGGGAATACAAGGGGTACAGTGTACTTCTCACCATAGGTTATTTTGTGTTATATATTATAGAAAAAAAAAATTAAGATTCGAAAATACATACATACACATGCGCATATATATATATATCACAAGAAATTTTTTAGATATAAGAGTTTTTAGACTTTTTTCAATATAATTTTTTTATCATTTCAAATATATTTGTTTACATTTAGTGTGAAGAATTTATATAAAATTATCCTCATAAATTTTTAATAAATTTAATTCAAAAAATTAAAAGACAAACAAATTTTCTTTATTACTCGTGCTAACATTAGTTGATTTTATAGCATAAGATTTTAGTAGCCAAAAATTAAAAAATTAAAAAAATTAAAAGATTTTTTAATATTGTTTATATCGATAAAATTAATAAAATTATTATATTATATATATAAATATTATAAATAAATACTAAAAAAAAATTATGAATCCTTCACTGAGCAGTTGTCTAATATTGTTAAATATGTACCTATAATTGTTGAGACAACTTCCAGTGAAATCCAAAAAATTTCATGGCTGACTTTGAATATTCAACTTTCCAAACATCTTTTGTGTTCATTGGAAGTGTAATTCTCTCTGATCCCATCATCTTTAACATTGTTTCCAGATATTTTCTTAGAAAGTGGCAGCAGCTTCAATCTTATATATATATCATTGTCAATAGCTAACCGCCAAACAAAATGTAACCATAGAAACAACGAATAATAGACCCCCTTTTAGACTGTTCTGATATGTCCAATAGTACTATATATATAATAATTGAAACATCTATACTTAGAATTAGAATATGATCTTTATCTTTGTGGGATGGCAAATTTCCTTAAGGAAGGAAATAACATTGTCATTGCTTCTGAGAACAGCAATGGAATATTAATATTCTGAGAAGCCTCAACCAAGCTGCAGCAACTAACTTTGACAATGTCATGCCCATTGTATTGAAAATTACCTATGGATGGGTTCATTTTTCAGAGCCACTTGCACCAAACTTTGATTATCATAATTCAGAAATATCCTTTCATTATATACAAGAAAAAAAAAAAAAAAAAAAAAAACACAACATGCTTATCTGTGATGAAAGATTGAAGTAAGTCAATATGTTGTTTTTAGACATTATAAGACGATTTTCTACGGTTGGAAACTTGATTGTTTGAATCAGCAATCAAATTGAAATAGAGAGGAGGAAAAAAATGTAACTAATCCATTATTGTAAAGTCACTTGTATTTTAATGAAATTTCAAATTTAATTCATATATTATAATTCATAGAAATTAAGTGTTTATACTATTTTGATTTGATAATTTTAGTTTAATTACTAATCCATTGAAAAATGTTAATGTGGTTATTTACTTGATAAATTTTACCTTATTGAAGTGGAATTGACTTTATAACGTAGCAACATGATTAAATGAAATTAATTGTCAAATTGTGCAATGGTCCTTGCACTTACACGATGGTAGAAAATTTATCCCTTTAGTGTAATTTATAAAAATTTCATCCTTCTATAAGTTAAAATTGATAATGTTAATTAAATTGCTAATACGAAATTACTTTCTGCTAACTTTACTGATGTGAACGTTATCTTTTTAGAACGTTATTTGAAAATTAAAGAAATATCTTAATTTTTTTTTAAATTTAGAAGATTAAAAAAATCCTAAAAATAAAAAAATCTGATAGTTTTGGCTTTTTACAATCGGGTTTCAATATTTTTGAAAAATAAAAAATTGAATTATTTAAGTTTTTAAATTATAAAAAATCAATTTATTTTTTATTATTTTAATTTTTTAAAAATAATATTTTTTGAATTATTATGAAAAATCATATTTCATTTCTTAAAAATAATTTTTAATTTTAAGAATATTTTAGATATATACCAATATTTACTTTCTTAAAAATAATATTTTGAATTTTTAATAAAATTAAGGTATTGGAAAAAATAATTTTAATAATTAATAAATTTCAAAAATCGAAAACTATTTTTAAAAAAATTTAAATATAATTTTTTTCAAAAATAAAAGAAATATTATTTTTAAAAAATTAAAATATCGGAAAAAAATCAAATTTAAGATTTTTAAAATAAAGAATTTAAATAGTTCATAAATTTGAATTTTAAAATTAAAAAAATATTTTTCTTAAAAGAATTCTAGAAATATTATTTTCAAAAAATAAAATATTCAAAAAATTTTAATTCAATGTTTTAAAAGAATTCAAAAGAGCCTAAAAAAACAAAAAAAAATATCATTTTTTAATTTTTCATATCTTTTTGAAATATTTGAGATTCAGATGTTTTTGTTAAAAAAAAATAGTTACGTTAATAAAATTAACGGAGAGTAATAAATCGTATTAATAATTGAATCAACATTATCAAATTTAACTTATATAAAAAAAAAATTTTATAAATTATATTAGAGAGACTAAAATTTAAATTTTATATGAATGTATGGATTATTTGCATATTTGACAATTGATTTCATATATTTATGTTATCATGTTAACAAAATCTACATTATATTAATAAAATTAATGCTACATTAGCAAGTTTAACGTCTATGTCATCAAATCAACGTATACATCAGCATTTTTAAGGTTAAAAATTGATAATATTAATGATTAAATTAAAATTATCAAATAAAATAATATGAGAGTTATATTTTTATGAATTATAGTAAAGAGATTAAATTTTAAATTTTACTAAAATATAAGGTTGATTATCATAATTTAACCATATTGTAACAAATGAGGATCGTTCCTGGAAGTAGCCAGATTGAAGACTAAAATGATAGAAACCTGGGCAAGATTTAGGGTTGGGCCTCTACATCCCTGGTACATCCTTTTACAGTGTTGGGCCCCGGCAGTGCGAAGGACGGGGACAATTGACAAAACGGTAGCAATGTAGGATGAAGTCTCTATCGGAGAGTCAGACTTGAACTGCACGAGTGCTTTTACAGAGTTCAGTGACGGCAACGACGAAGGACGAGAGGAGGAAGAGGAAAACAAGAATAAGAGTGATGGTGAAGTTAGGGTCAGACTTGAGAAATATAAAGTATGTGAGGAGAGTAAAGTTGATTATATGCTGTGTTTGGATAATGAGGAAGCAATTAAGCTCTTTAATGAGAGTGAAAAATGGGAGAAGTACGAGAGGCATTGTCTTGGAAAAGATAAATTGTTGGATTGTGTGGTTCCGAGGCCTGAAAATTGGAAAAGATAAATATAAGGTATGTCGATGAGGTAAGTTTTTGCCCGAAAATTCTTTGACTTTATTTAACATTTGCTATTTTTGTTTAAAAAAGTGTTAGATTGGCTATTAATTAGTTTTTCTACTAGGTTAAGTTTGATAATTTTAATAGGGAGTAGATGGGAGTTTGATTGGGATTGGTTTCAAGTAATTGCATTTTGGGGTGTTAAGGGTGTTGTTGATGGGTGGGTAGCTAAGAAGTTGGATGTCAAATGCCTGTACAAAGAGCTGGTGTTGAACTAGGTAGGCAAGAGGGGTTTAGTGAGCTTCTGTGATTGACTAAGATATGAAGGAAGAGTCTTTTCATGGAGAGTATGCGCCAAACTAGTTTCTTAGTGTTTTTAAGGAATTGTTGTCAAACATGGATACCTGCAGTCTGTGCTTCAGAGAATAGAAAATATTTGCCTTCTGTAGCCATTTACATTATTTACACATTAATTCTAATGGAAATGAATCATGGATATGCCATAAGAGCATCAAACCAGCAAGGAGCCTTCAAAAGTTAACTCAAGTGCTTAGACCAATAGCTTATTTTATTTTTTTTTAAATAGTTAAACCCAGTAAAAAAATTTATAACAAAGAAAATGGCATAGAAGAATTGAGAAATCTTTGTTTAAGACTTGGCAAAAAAAAAGTTGAGAAGAGTGGGGAGTGTATGTGTGTGCGTTTGGCGGGGGGGTGGGGGGCCGCTAAAGTCTCTACCAATTAAGTAAATAAAGATGCTGGAAGAGAAAAGCTATAGTCTCCGATAACCTTGAATGACATTCTTTTAAGGAGTATTTGTAGTTGGGTGCTTTTGTCTTATCTGTTTTTGCACATATTCTCTGCTCCTTCAAATTGTGAAACGGCAGAAAAGCTCAAATGAGGCTCATAACAAGTTAGAGTCTGACGATGTTTGCAGGAATGTTGATTTGAGGGCTGCATCACTCAATTGCCAGTTAACGGTTATGGCTCTAATTTTAGCACATGGCCTGCACGTTTTCACTATCCACCTGACTGGCTTCAAACAGTGGCAGATCTAGAAATTTTTTCGGGGGCATCCATTTACAATATATATATATATATATATATATATATATATATATATATAAAACATTGTTGATGGATTTACTAATTTTATTAATGGAAAGGGTATCCAGAAGAAAATTTTGGGGGTATCCAGAAGAAAATTTTGGGGTTGTCCGGGGAAGTTTTCTTTTAAATTTTCTTGTTTTCCAATTTTTAGAGGTATCTAAAAAAAACTTTTAGGGTGTCCAGTAGAAAATTCTCCTTTAAAATTTCTTGTTTTCCAATTTTTTGGGATATCTATGGACATCCTATCACTCTATTTACATCTGGACCTGGCTTCAAGGCATAGAAATGGATGCCTACATATCTTTAGAGCAGAGTCAAAATATTGGAATGAAGTAATAGACGGTTATATGTGTGCTTTTTGCTAGAAAGATATGAAACTATGTGATGTGATGGACATGAGAGCTGGACTTGGAGGATAACATCTTACATGCCATTCTACTGCATAGACTTTTCTGATTTTAGAATGCTTTTTATTTTGATAAAAACTGAAAAAATCTATTGCATTATTTTGTAATATTTGTTTATTTCGACTCTAAAGGTTTACAGCAGCATTAAATGATCTCCAGATTGATTGCTGGGTAATGAATGCTGTTCCTGTTAGTGGGTTCAACACCTTGCCTGTTATTTATGATCGCAGGCTTATAGTTGTTATGCATGACTGGTATAGATTATGTGCACTAACTCTAGTTTTCATATTCTTCCTCCAACATCACGTGCTTGGTGATTTTGTAGCATATATCCAGATTCTTTTACCCTCGTACATAAAATTTTGAAGCTACTACTTTGGACCATGAATCCTTAGGGCACATTAAATGTATTGCTTTTGAAACTGCTGTGAAACTTTGCAGCTTACATTATGTACCTGCTATGCTCGATCTCATCCAACCTGAAGGGAACGCCTGAATGGTGGTAAAAATATCCAGAAAAGGATCACCATCTGATGTCATCACCAAAATTTGTACTCAGTTGTATTTTCTGTAAGCTATCATGTTTGATTTGAGCAAGACAAAACCTTTCCTCTCACTAATTTTTAAAGTTAAATACGTAGGTTCTCCAAAAGCCAAGCTTTTTTGAGCTTTGGCTTGAGGCTTAATCTAGCCTTAACTAATCAACTTAACATGTCCAGTAAATTGCATTAACCATGCTAAATGTCATGGTTTACACCAACTTATGAGGTATTGTTCATTTCGGCTTATTGAGTCTTATGGTTTTGTTCTACAAAAACCATCTCACAAGTTGAAAGTGTTTTAATTTCAAGACCGATTTGAGTATACAGCTGATGTGGGATTCTTGGCTTCTCTCTAGGACCATAACATACTCCCCATTCCAACAAGAGCTCATTGTCTTCGGTGACATATCACTAGTACCCTTAGAGCTGTTTCTGATATCAAATGTTACTATTCACATCAATTTATGAGGTATTGTCAGTTTTGGCCCACTGTGTCTCATGTTTTTGTCCTACAAAAAGTATCATAAGTTGAAGGTGGTACAAACACCTATATCCCAATACCAACTCTAGTACATGAGCGATGTAAGATTCATGTCTCTTCTCTAGGATCATGACACTAAGCCTTAAAAGTCAAGTACAAGCAGCTGTCAGAAATAGAGCTTAGTAAAGCAATGTGAGAAACTTTTGATTTGTTGGTTGGGAAGGTAAGAGGAACTGCCACCATGTTTATATCCAAGTAATAATACTTGCACACTTTCACAAACTGCCAGTTTTGTCATGGTTAAAATTGCACTCTTCCATAGGTTCATTTGCAGTTGTTCATTCGAGACTGAAGTTTTCTGAATGCTTTCTGGCTCATCTGTAGAACTTCCAAGTTCCACTTATGATTCTCTATTCTTCGTGCTTCAGATTTACTCATGATTCTCAATTTTTTTCCCGGGTGTGAGCAGTTTGATACTTATCCAAGAACATATGAACTATTGCATGCAACATGTATTTTCTCTGTTGAGAAGAAGAGGTATAAATCATCTTTTTTCCTGCTTGTGCCCTAGTATTTGTTACTAACGCACATTTTTCAGGTACAGTTTATCATGTTCCTTATCTGGTTTATGTAGGTTGAATATGTCAACCATCATGCTTGAAATGGATTGGATGCTGAGACCTGGTGGACGTGTATATGTACGGGACTCAGTATCTGTTATGGGTGAACTTCAAGAAATAGCAACTGCAATGGAATGGGTGCTGCACTACATGAAACTGGTTAAGGTCCACATTCGAGAAAATTTTAATCTGAGAAACGTATGTGATGTGCTTGTTGGATGACTATCAGTGAAACCATGTTTTACAGGTGTATCCTGCCCGCTTTTTTGATGGGTTAATATTATGAATAACTCTTAAATTATAATAAAATATTTAATATAAAATTTAAATTTAAAAAATTTTTAATGTAGTATTTGAATCATAAATTATTAAATTTATTAACTAATATTGTACTTATTCCTAATGTAGTTAATTTTAAATAATGATATTTATGAGACATAATTTTTCAAGTATTACATTGGTTAACAGACTAATAATTCAAGTATTATATTAATTAACAAATTCATAATTTAATATCATATTATATGTTTTTAAAATTCACGTATCATATTAAATAATTTACTATAATTTAAAGTTACTTCATTGCAAGAACCCTTTTTTGGATATATGTAATCTCACATATAGAAGCTGCTCTTCTCTGAAAAAAATAGAAAGAAGCTGCAACTCATTATATATAATTTCTTGTAATCTATAGCTGCGTTAGTACCAAAAGCATTATTAGGATAGGCTACGATTCAATATTACTGCATTTGGATAAACCCATGCTAGATCTGCCTTCCCTTTTGCAGTCTAAATATAATTTGTACACTACAAATTTTGCCATTTAATAAATTTACTTGAAATTGTCACTGCAACCTTCATATCCTTACTGTTCTCTTTAGAAAATTGTATTCCATGTTTTATTTGAGGGATATGTGAATTCATCATTTCAGGAAACTTTCTGAGGAATATTAGGAAAGAAAAAAAAAGTACAATATATATTAGCAAATGGCATAGAATCCTTGCAACACCAAAAGAAGGCTGCACTGTTAAAGCATCTAAAACTCATTTCATTATTGTCTTCTCAATAATGATCCCAAATCATGCAGATTACTTACAACTTAAAAGTTCATGCATTGTATATTTGTAACATAGATTTCCCCAACCATAGATCATCAAACTTTTCTTCTTTTATATATACTAAAAGTTCATCCATCAGCAATGACCAAAAACACATTATCCAAATGATGAACAAAACAATTCTTGATCAGAATTGACTATGATTTCATTGAAGAATCCTTATGAGCAGCGGTATTCACCTGTTTGGAGAGATAAGCTTCATAAATTTCCACAACAATCCGAGGATCCTTTTCGACAAGTTCCATATACTCTTCCCTTTTAGTAAGCTTATCCATGTTGTCTGTTATCAAACACAAAGCTGCATCAAGCACGAGCTTGGCGCTGTGCTGGTGAGCAAAAGCATAGCTCACAAGTGAATTATCCCAGTTCAATTTGGATACCAGGAACTTCTCGCAGAACCCCTTGAGATGCTTCACCTGGTATTTTTCAGCCAAAACCAGAAGGTCACAAGCCATCTGCTCATCCAGCCATGCTTCCGCAGTGTACAAATAGTTTACAAAGGCACGAAGCGCATCGTATGATACATCACTGATCTTGATGGTTCCACTCCTGCTTTCTTCCATCTCATTCTCAAGCATTGCTTTGAATACAGGTGAACGACTTACCTGGTTTCACATCAAATTTTCATAAATAGTTGCAAAATAACAAACAAATAATGACTTTCTAAAAACCCAAAGTTTGGATTTTAGATACAGTAAAATCCGAAAGTGAGTTTCTGAAAGCTAAAAGCCAAAGTTCCAAATAAAGCTTCCGAAAAATTGGCAACGCAGAAATTAACAAAATTTCCTCACAGACAAAAAAAATTTCCTTTCAGTTAATCCATAAAAGTTTCCAAAAAATTAAGTTTGGGTCGCACTTGTTTTACATTAGAACTTCAAATTTCTGCATTTTAGATAAGAAATTAAAGCAATTCAATCAGATGGGTAGTACCAAAACGGCTTTATGGGCGGGTACAGGCATAGTCGGCAGGCCGGGAGACCCATCATCGGAAGCGACCAAAACGATGTCGGGGAAGAAGATACCGGGCGAGTTGGAGGCACGGTGGGTATGATCGAGCGGAGACCAAAAGCGTAAAAAGGCGACTTTGGCTTTTAGCTCTTCGATCTCTCGCTTCAGTTCTTCCTCGGTCTCGCTTGCCTCCTCATAGCACTCCTTGCACGTGCCGGCGTCGCATGCTCCGTACTCTTCCTTGCACGATATGCACCTCATGGTCTCGGTGTCCGTCTCGCTCTCCATCTCGGATTCGGATCGCGCGGCCCGGTGGCACCTGTGCCTACGCATTTTTTCTTTTAGCTTTTGGTCCTATGGGAAGCAGAAGTGCGGTTATTGCTACCGGCTGGTTATGGGGTCTATATGTATTAAAACCAAATAGTTCTACACTTTTTTCCCCTTAATTTTTATTTAATTTAATGGGTGATAATAATGTATCATTTAAAAAGAAATCTATTTATCATTTAAATTTCTTACCACGTTTAAATTAAAATTTTTTTCTTTTCTTTTGTATCTTTCATTTGATAAAATATTATGAAGATAATTTGTTTTGTTACAAGAATCATACAATAATTTTTGGATAAATCAAGTTTTTTTAAGTGAAATTTATGAATTTTTTAATTGATTTAATACAAATTTACATAAAAAATTCAAACTAATCGATTGATAAAATTTAATGTAAAGATCAATAATATAAAAAAAATTAAAAATATTATTAGTAATTTAAATTTAATGAGTGTTTATTTAATGATAAAATTTTCTTTTAGCAATTTTTATTACAAATAGGGGATTAAGAAGGGTGATTTTATTGGACCATTTAAAGTTGCTTTTTCAGATATTCTAATATCTTTACCTCATTTAATGTGTCACACAAAATACTCAGAGGTAACTTTATTTAAGTGTTTTCTCTTATTTTTCCTTTAAGGTAAATTTCAAGCTTGTAGGGTTTTGGCTATCTTTATGGAGGCATTAATTTCAACATATGAAAACTTTATTTTATTAAGGCTAGAAGTGGCTAGGATAAATTATTCATAACCATATTGTCTTTGCACCATGATAGGGGAATAACTCACTGTAACTCAAAGGCCTAAGAGAGGAACCCAAAGTTAATCTTTACAACCATACAACACTAGTCCATAAGGCATCCAAAGAGCTCTCCATATCACATCTAGGCTAGTGAGCTTGTGTAGAAATAAGATCCATGCTTCCTTGGATTTTTGTGTAGGCCATTCATTCTCACAAAATTCCTTGATAGAAATGCTTGTAGTGAAATAAGGCTCGGGAATTTTACCATTATTATTTTTTATATGATTTTTCATCTAAATGGTTAACAATTGAGCACATCTAGTAAAATGGCCCTATCCATTTTGATGATAATAATTTAAAGATCTAATAGTCTCAGCTAAAATTACAGGAATATGGTTGATTTGGTAACCAAATTGATCAAAAAAATCCATCACTTCAACATCAATATAACCCATTACTTTTGAAAATACCATCATCCTATATAAAGCCAATGCCATCAAATCCATTCCTCTTTTAGTGCCAAAATATTTGTATATAAAGTCACGAATAATAGACAAAGGAATACCAACACTTTCACCTTGTTCTTTTATCCAATTATCAACAATTTGGACATTTACGGCCATCATTTAAGCAAACCTTTTTTGGTAACCAGTTTTTATTTTTTTCAATATACTTTATCAGGATTAAGGAGATCCAAGTGGAGGAGAGTTGAATATTCTTCAATAGTTAACACCATATCAACCTTATTGAACATAAAAGCAATGATATGAAGAGTCATAAAATTGAACCGTGACCCCAATAAGCTAATCATCGATAGGGACTAAAAGAAGTAAAATAGGTTATCCAAACTTATTTTGGAAAATTTCCTTAGCAGTGACACTTCATTGGTTCCAAATACTAACCAAATCATTAAGATCATTTTTTTTTTAGATTGAAATGGATTTTAGCAAGCAGAATAGTTATATAATTGACTGGTAAACAATCTTTAAGCTGAGCTTCCTCAAACTTCATTCTTAGGCTTATAAAGAACTTTGATAAGCTCTTCATAAATGTAATTAAGATTTTCTTTATTAAAATTGTTTTATGACAATCATTCCTTATGTAAATCTAATGATGTATGTATGCAAAATAAAGTAAAGAAAAATGTTAGTTAACATATAAAAGGTTAATATGCAAAAATATATACAAGGAATAATATAAATTTACAATAATAATAATTGTTTCGTTACATGTCTTATTTAGGTTTTTTCTAATAAAGGGAAGATAGAGCTCTAACCTAGGTTTGGATTCTTAGGGTTTATGTACATATTGGGTTTAAAGCTTGACAATCTAAATGCTCCCAAACTATTCCCTACATCATCATCTATTATAGACTAGTAGGGCACCCCTAATCATCGCCCACCATTATAGGCTCAAACGAAAAGAGTTCAATTTGAGCGATAGTTTTCACTAACTCACATGGAGGTTATCATTTCATGAGAATGTAAGTATTTACTCCCTCTTAATAAAGGATAAGGCCCGGATATAAAACTATGTATAAATGCAAGTGTAATGTGTGTAAAAGGACATGTCAAATAATCAAATAGATAAGTATGAATAAAAAATAATATCTGTAAAACAAACATGTAAGAAATCACAAACAAATAGGTTAGTTCACATGAATAATTACATAATAAAAACTCCACATGAATAATTAACTAATAAAACTATAAAAAAGGCTTAAGATAACATATAACTAACTAATGGCTAGACTTTTTAATGTCCTTAGTGAAGTTGCCAAACTATCATAATGTTTAGGTTGGGAGAACCTATCTATTAGATACAAAAATTATGGAGTCGTCACTAATCTTTTTTACCTTGATGTGATTGGCCACCTATATGAATTTATCCTTTTTAAGGTTGTCTTAAGTGTAAACTAAAGGTTCCTAAAAAGAATAGGTTCTAGTCTATATCAACAAAACTAAGGTTCTGGAGTCAATTACATGCAGGAAAGGTGTTAGCACTCCTTTATGCCCAAAATTGATACCAAATTAATTGTGTGTTATCTTGCCCAAGCCTTATCGAAGATGGTTGTTATCATGCAAACTAAAATCATAACATAGTAATACAAAAATTCTATCAAAATATCAAACAATTAAGCAATCATGCAATAAATATTAAAAATCATACCATGTAAAAATTATCATGCAAATATATTATAAATCAAACCAAATATCATGTAATAATATCATGCCTAGATCATGCTAAAATATTCATGCAAGAATGTCATACAAATATATTAATTATCATGCACTAATAATAATTATATATTTATATAATTATTATTACTGCATGATAATTAATATATTTGTATTATCATGCAATAATACCATGCAAATATATTAATAATCATATAAATATGAAATCAAATATAATCACACAAATATATTAATAATTATGTAATTAAATATAATCATGTAATTACGCACACAGTAAATATAAAAAATGCAATTAGACATCATTCAAATATAATATTAATCATGCAATAGCATATAATATCATATCATGTGACATAAAATCATGTAATATTAATAAATAAATAATCACGCAAATAAATATATTACTAATCATACAATCATACAAATAAATAAATTGATAATCATACAAATAAATATATAATTATACAAATAAAAATATATAGATCATGCAAATAATCATGCAAATAAAAATATATATAGATCATGCAAATAAACATGCAATTAACTTAAAAATCAAACAAATAATATATAATACTAATCATGATAGCATGCAAAAATAATAGACAAACAAATTATCATGTAAAAATCAAAACATTTTTCTTTTTTTAGCATTACATTAATTCAGATAATATTCAGAATAACAAAATTAAAACCAAGCAGAAAAGTCAAATCAAATCAAACCAAAAAAATAAATAAAACAAAAAAAAATTGCAATCCGAGTAGGGTCAAAACTGTATCACCAAACGGATCCACTCAGGTAGGGACGTGGGTTGGCTGTGCTCAAAACAACATTGTTTTGTGCTTATATAAAAGGTAAGAAAATTAGACTTTCTTCATATTTGCCTTGCTTAGCTCCATTTAGATCCCAATTTCTCTGACCTCTCTCTAGCTTCAAACGAAAAATTTAACATTTTCCAAAAATAGACCACTTTTTCTAGAATCCGGCATGAGCAATTCAATTGGTCGTCAGTAAATTCAAACAAATCCAGAGTTTTCTAGAAAACTATCTAGCAACCCAAAAATCGATAGTCGTATTTTTCATTCGACCACCGTATATTCCACTGAAAAATTCAAACGTCATCTAAATTTTCAAGCCTAAACCCAGAAAACTCAAAATTTTTCCAAATTAAATAATTCAAACTCAAAAATTTGAACCAAAAGTCCCAAAACCAAAAAACTTAGAAATTCAAGATTACTCAGTGTTGAATTCCCAAAATCCACTATCAATCTGCAATTAAAATATCAAATCAGAAATCACCTAAAACCCATAAACCCTAGCACAATTCTCAAAAAATAAAACCCAAAAAATATGATTGCCCCATTTCCTTGTGTGTTCCTTTCCTCTAATTGCTCCACCTCTGTTCGCAAATTGGGGGTGCCTTTTATAAGGCTTCAAATTTGGAAAAACCCAAAATTTCATAAAATCTTCAATAAGATTTTCCATATTTAAATTTCCTATAATTTTTCATTCTTTCATTGAATTAAGATCCAAGTTTTCTAAAATTTGTTTAATCATTAAATTTCCAAATCTAGATTGAATTCAAGGATCTTCAATTTTTAAAAGAATCGTGATCTTCAATTTTCCACTTTTTTTTTCTACTTTTAACTTTTTTTTTGACTAAAATTAAATCTAAAATTAAAAACAAAAATAAGAATTAAAATTAAAAATTAAAAATCAAAATCAAAACTAAAATTAGAAGCAAAATCAAAATTAAAGTAAAAATCAAAATTAAAATTAAATTAAAAATTTTGGACTTTTAATCATTAGGTTCAAATTTTACTTTTTGTATTAAGACCTGTTTGCACAATTAAAGTCCATTTTATTATTGAAAAAATTTTCCAACAAAATAGGTTGTATACATTAAGGGTGAGTAAATGATCGGTTCGATCGGTTCAGTTTGAAAAAATCAATAACCGATTTAATCGATTTTCATTTAACAAATAATCGAATCGACCGAATATTATTAAATAACCGATCATAACCGAACCGATCAAAATCGATTCGGTTCAATCGGTTTGGTTAAATAACTGATTTTTTTATCATTTTTTTTCTATTATGAATAATTATTTAACCACAAATTCAATTCAATAAAATTCAAACTCTAGTGTCATTCAAACTAAATTACTAAAGAATTTAATAATTTCAACAATATTTTACAAAAAAAAATAAATAAAAATATTTATCTCAGTTTTTTTTTTTTTAAATTATTAGAAAGTCGGTTAATTCAGTCATTACGGTTATTAATTTTAAAAACCGAAAACCGACCAAATTAACCAATTTAACCGATTTAAAAAACTGATTATAACTAAAACCGAATAAATCAAACCGATTCAACCGAATTCACTCTTTTTCGGTTGATCTAATTAGTTCAAACCGACTTTTGCTCACCCCTAATCTACATCGACAAAACAGATAAACTTACCCCTCCAAGAGGTATTCGTCAAGGGACCCTCTTTCACCATAGATCTTCATCCTATGTATGGAGTATCTAATTCTGTTGATTCTGGAGGCCTACGACAACAAACAATGGTTAATTTCCTGCCAAAACCTCTAGAAATTGACCAAACCTCTCGCACCTTTTCTTTGCTGACGACGTGATCCTCTTCTCTAGAACTGACAAGAAATCCACGAAAGCCATCAAGGAGGTGCTGGAACACTTTATGGAGGAATCGGGGCAAAAGGTTAACCTAGAAAAATCTAGGGTGTTGTTCTCCAACAATACTGGCACGGAACAACAGAACTGGGTTTCAACCTTTCTTAACATAGGAAAACGGACAACTTGGGCAAGTATCTAGGCTTTGCTTTACACAACAAAAGAGTGAACAAACATGACTATAACTTCATTCTCGAGAAAGTGAGGTCCAAACTTGTAGGGTGGAAATCTAAACTCCTCTCTCCAGCAGGGCGCATGGTGCTGATCGAATCTACCATGGAAGCACTGCCCACCTATTACTTGCAATGTAGATTACTTCCGGCTTCAACTTGTCGTGAACATGACGAAATAAATAAGAGGTTCTTGTGGGGGGATGGGCAAAATACCAGGAACTACATAGAATCAAATGGGAAGAGGTCAGTAAGCCAAAAAAAAGGTGGCCTAAGACTGGTACGGAGTAAGCCAAGGAACCAAGCACTCATCACAAAAACTTACTGGAGGACGATCCATCAACAAGATGATCTCTGGGTAAGGGTTCTTAGTAGCAAATATCTATATGGGAAGTGTACTAAAAGAACTGATATGTCCATTATGTGGAGATCCTTGCGGAATTGCCAACAGATTATCGAAAAAGGAATAAGATGGATCGTTCGCGAGGGAGCTGAGGTGAATTTCTGGTTTGACAACTGGTTTGTGCGAGTGAACTTGAGGTTTCTTATTTCGAGACCCCTAAATCTTAATGAAGAATCCCTCACAGTGAGGCAGGTCAAACAAAGCTGGAACTATTCTGGCACCCCACAGGTATCCTTCATTATGCCTGATGACATATTGAGCTGCATGAATAGTATTCCTTTTCCTGTCATGAAAGGAGGAAAGGACACCATATGCTAGAATTTCTCACACACTGGAGAGTTCTCGTTAAACAGTGCTTACCAACTTGCTTCCAACGCCGACCTTATTAACAGCAGGGAAGAAGAAGAGCATTGCCTATGGATATGGAAACAAAAAATCTTTCCCAAGCTGCAGTTCTTCAGGTGGGAATGTATACACCAAAATTTACCAACAAGAACATTCCTTAGAGGACGTGGAATGAATGTTCAAGAGGAATGTCCTTTCTGCCAAGGGGGAGAGGAAACAATTACGCATATTTTTACTGAATGTCCACAGGTGATAGAGTGGTGGACGCAGCTAAAACCCCCTAACCAGGCGTCCTACAACCACCATGTTACTTGGAGCGAATGGCTTCAATACAATGCCACCTCTAAAATGTGGTAACGCACCCCTAAAGTGCCCTGGAAAACAGTTTTCATTTTTTTCCTATGGGAGGTTTGGACTGCTAGAAACAGATTAATTTTTGAAGGCAAGCTGTATCCCACATGCGGTGCAAAAAGCCACTAAGTGCCATGCAATGACAGGCAAAACCAACACGTGTGCATGGCCAACTTTCACTAGAGTCCAATGGAAACCACCTAAGTTTGAATGGCATAAACTCAACACAGACAGATCGTTGTCGGGGAACCCAGGGACTTTTGGTGCTGGGGCGTTGTTACATGATGAAGAGGGAAATTGTATTTTGGGATGTACAAGACACATTCCCAAGGGCACTAGTGTCGAGGCCGAACTTTGTGCTCTTAAGGATGGTCTGAATATTGCCTTGGATGTGGAAGTGCAGAAAATTGAGATTGAGCTTGACGCCGCGGCGTTCAGTAGCCTTATTAATTCTCAATCCCATACGAACCATTTCCTACTCTAGTTTGACGATGCCAATGGCGTAATGATGCATCGTACTTCTTTTTAATCTATGCTATTGCCCTTTTTTAGACCCCAAAAAAAAAAAAAAAAAAGGGCTTCAACACTAACTGCATCAAAAAGTGGTCAATGCTAAAAATCATGTCTCCTATGCAATATGCTGGCTTAAGGGAGAGCAAAGGGCTATTGTTAGAAACAAAAATTTAATTTTTTTTTCTCATAGGTCATAAATCCAATAATAAATACTACAGAAACATAAAGATTTAGTGACTATTTTTTAATGTTATTTTTAAATAAATACCACAAAGTTTTATATTTTTATAAGGTTGGTGGCTTTTTTTTATAAAACGCTACTAAATTCTTATATAATGGCGTTTGGATTTAAAAAGGTCATTGAAAATATATTTTTGTGACGTTTGTTGACCTAAACACCACTATGTACTTTGCTTTATAAACATAGAGTGTTTATAATGTAAACACCACTAACATGCATTTTTGCACTCCTTAAAAACCCTTAAAAGGCTAGAGGAAAAGATTGAACCTAGGACCTTATTGTTAATAACTGTATGCTCTAACCAACTGAACTGTTTTAATATTTTTAATAAGAAATTATTCAAGGTATTTATAATGTAAGACCTTATGGTTAATAGTCATATGCTTTAGCCGACTGAACAGCTTTAATGTTTTCAGTAAAAGATTACTCAATGCGTTTTTGATAAAAAATGCCTTGAATAATCCCTAATAGGATTATTTAAAGCGTTTTTGGCTAGAAATATCTTGAATAACCTCATTCAATTTTTTGTAAGGGATTATTTAAAGCGTTTTTGATCAAAAATACCTTGAATAATCCAAAAAAAAGGTAAGGGATGATTCAAGGCGTTTTTGGCCAAAAAATGTCTTAAATAATCCCTTCCAATTTTTTCTAAAGGATTATTCAAGGCATTTTCTAGCAAAAAAAAGCTTTGAATAATCCTTAAAAAAAAAGATTATTGAAGGTATTTTTTGTAGAAAATGCATTGAATAATCTTAAAAAAAATGGAAGGAGATTATTCAAGATATTTTTGACTAAAAACGATTTGAATAACTCTATTCAAATTTTTAAGGGATTATTCAAAGCGTTTTTTGCCTAAAAACTCATTGAATAATCCATTATTATTATTATTATTTTTGGATTATTCAATGCATTTTTAGCCAAAAATACTTTGAATAATCTCTAAAAAAAATTGAAGGGGATTATTAAAGGTGTTTTTGTCCAAAAATACCTTGAATAATCTCTAAAAAAATTAAAGGGGATTATTCAAGGTATTTTTGACAAGAAATGCCTTGAATAACCCCATTCAATTTTCGTAAAGGATTATTTAAGGTGTATTCTGACAAAAAACGTCTTGAATAATTCAAAAAAATGTGAGGAGATTATTGAAGGCTTTTTTTTTTTTCTTTCAAAAAACACCTTGAATAATTTCTCAAAAAATGAAAGAGATTATTTAAGGCATTTTTAGCCAAAAACACTTTGAATAACCTTATTCAATTTTTTTGTAAAAAATTATTCAATGAATTTTCTGGCCAAAAATGTCTTGAATAATACAGAAAAAAATAAAAGGCCAAAAATACCTTGAATAATCTTTAAAAAAGTTAAAGGGGATTATTGAAGATATTTTTGGCCAAAAATATCTTGAATAATCTCAAAAAAATGAAACAAGATTATTCAAAACGTTTTAGCCAGAAACGCTTTGAATAATCGCATTCAATTATTTTGGAGATTATTCAAGATATTTTTAGTCAGAAATGCCTTAAATAATCACACATTTCCATTGCTTAATTTTACTTAAATTTTAAACCTGCGAGATCCCTTTTTGCTTTTCTTTCTCGTACTTATTTCTTTCATTTTTGCTTATTTTGGATCGCTTTTTTCTCATTTTTTACCTAAGTTTTAGTCATTTTGTAATCAATTTTCATCTTCTTTCTTTTTATTTTCGTAAATTTCAAGTTAGCTTTCTTGTATTTTGGGTCAAATCCCTAAACTTTCAATCTAATTTGTTGGGTCAAATTCTTAAACTTCTTATCTGATTTGTTACATTTTTACTGCCATTCAAGCTCCATTGGTAAGCTCTATTTCAAAATTGGCAATTATTAGTGTTTGACTATTCTTTTTTTTTTTTACCAATTTATTTCGTTATTGCAGTTTTGAGTCTGATTTTGTTTGGTTGGTGAGAAAAATTCAAGATATAATAGAAAGTGAAAGAAATAGGGTTTTTTTCTGAAAAACTTGAACTTAAATGTTGAATTTAGTTACAAACACAAATGAAATTTTAGGTTTAGTTTTTTTTTTTTTTTTTAAATTACTAAAAAATTGTTGCTTGTTAACATGAATTTGTTGATTCATTGAAGATATTCTTAAGAAAAGATTCTGAAATAGTCTGTTATGTTTTTTTTTTCATCTCATCTTGGCATTTTGTTTTGTTTGTATTTTCATATCATGGTGTTTGATGAAAACAACTTAATCTTAATTGAAAGGATTCGTTGTGTATGAAAATCATCAACAACAAAAGATGTTAATGACCAAGATGAAAAAAATCTTTCAACAAATGGTAGTGTTTCAAATCTATGCAATTATCAATTCCATACATTTTAAATTTTTGGTTAATGTGCTAAAATAATTTGAATGTTATTACATATATTAAACTTTATGTTCCATCCATATTAGAATAAATTATGTATTTATAATATTCAATTTTATGAATTTAACTTCATTTTTATTTTTTTAATATTTTTTTAATGATAATAATCAATATTAAAAGAAAATTCTTAAAAAATAAATTTTTTAATTTAGCAACCTTTGTACATAAAAATGACTATAAATGTCAAAATATAACGGTACTTTTTACTATAAACGCTACTAAATTTAGTGACATTTTTTACTATAAATGTCTCTAAATTTAGCATCATTTTATGATAAAAACACCTTTAAGTTAGTCACGTTTTTATAAAAATGTCGTTATTTTTTCAGACGCAAGTATAGGTGGTACTCTTAGCGACGTTTTGGGCAAATGCCACTAATCATTTAGTGGCATTTATAAAACACCGTTAAATGTGAAAAAAATTGTCATTAAAAATCTAATCTCTTGTAGTGAAAGTGAATTATATATTATTTAAATTGACTTTTTTTTTATTTATGAATTGTAACTTAAAAAAAAAATAAAAAAAATGAATTTGGAGATATGGTGAAGGAACAAAAAGTTTTATCTTATTTAAATATATTGAAAATTAATATTAAATACCAACTATATCAAATGCATATTTACTAAAATAATTATTGTAAAAACTCGTTGTAATAAAAGTAAAATAGAAAATGAATTGATAATATAATATCATTGGTACTTAATTGTGATGGTGTAAACGAATAAAACTTTCGATAAATTATTCGTAAATATGTTTAATTTTTATTAGTTTATTAAATTTAATAAATGATCATTAATAATATTTTATATTTATTTATTAAATAAATTGAATACGAATAGAAGTTTATTTAATTCGTTTGTATTTGTGATAAATTCTTTTAAAATTCATTTAAAATTTTTTTTGTTTATTTTTTATTTTTTATTTATTTATAATAATAATGATAAAATTACATTTTTATCTTTTATCATAATTTTTTTGTACGAAAAAATATGGTGGCGGAAATGGTATCACTATTCTGAGAGTGAAGTATCAATTATCTAATAACAGTGATCACCTAAGTTACCTCTTCTCCTAACGAAGGTTTTCTTTAAGTTTCGAAACCCTACTTTTGGTAAGTAAAGTCTACTTAGGGTCAAATTGCTTATCACTGAACCAACACCTCAATAATTTTTATCGTAATTTTATTTTAAGATTCATTTATATTCGTTTACAATTTAC